>JANAVB010021018.1:0-25053 GCA_029216955.1 Iris pallida | reverse complement strand
TTGTGTATTAGCCTATTAGGAAAGTGCTTAAGCGTAGACAACAAAAGTTGTTAGCATGGGGAAATGATGTTATATGACAATATAGTTGAAGTAGTGAAACTTCAGGTCATAATCTTTCCCAGAGAACTCCCCGCCATTTTTGAGCAAAACTCTGTTGGGATCAGCAGCGCCAATACAGCGCTCAGAACCACGTGTCTGAAATTGACCGCATGAAAAACTACGCCAACCAACCCAATTGACCGCATGAAAAACTACGCCAACCAACCCAAAGATAACAAATCACTATCTAACAAGAACGCCAAGCCAGATAAAAACACAGTATATGTTCGGTGATCGTGTCACTTGTACAAATCCTAACATTTATAACTTCTCAAAAAATTACAGGATTGAATAGCAATATGTTGAACAGTGTTCTAAAAATCGGCCTAGGCGCTAGGCGCCCGCCCACCGCACCGCCCTAGGCAGTGGACTAGGCGGCTAGGCGGGCCTTAGGCGCCCCTAGGCAGGCCTAAGCGCCCCTAGGCGGCGTGTTTTTTGAAATTTTTTTGATTTTTTTTTTATTTTGTTTATTCTTAGTTGTATTTTGGATATTTGTTTGGGTTTTAAGATAGTATTTGGATTTTAGAACAACGAAATTTTAAATTTCAAATTTTAAATTTTCAAAAATTTCAAAAAAAAAAATCTAGGCGGGCTAGGCGCTAGGCAGACCTCCGCCGCACCGAGTCCGCCTAGCGAATTTTAGAACACTAATGTTGAACCATTTTTCCAAAGGTTCAACCCTTCACCGAACTCAAGAAAGAAGAGAGATTACAACTGAAATTACTCACCCAATCCTGTAGCGGTCCCCCTGAACAAGGTAGACGATTCTTCAAACAGACCTCCTTTTCCTACTGTCTCGAACGGGAACTTTCTCGTAGATCTCACGAGGACAAACATCATGAGTCTCCACTTCCTGAGCCTCCTTTGTGTTCTCTTGAGATTGATATTGTGCCTCCACCCTCAATATATATTTATAGTTGAGAAAACCTATTTTAGGGTTTAGGAACCCTAAAATAGCCTAGACTCAATCTTGGACGTCCAAATTTGATCATAATGAAGATTTGATACAAATTTGGGACCCACAGTTAATCTGCTCGCCATCAGACCGACCTAGACTGAATTCTACCTGAATTCGGTCTGGCCAAGCCTAATATGTTATGTTTAGAAATGGCCGAGTTCGAACCAAATTTGGTCGACCGAACTCAGTCCCTTTACTCCAAGAACATCTAGACAGCATTCCAACATTTTTGTCCCTCCAGTCTGATGAGAGGTGTTGGTCCCATAGCTCCTCACTGGACTGCATGTCTGTCGCACCTGCTCCTCTTGTCATTGATCTCCGATCATGTGAGCTGTTGTGCATCTTCCTTCACCTCGACTACTATGTCGGCGTAACTGTCATGCATAGCATCTCCTCTACAACTGGGATACTGCCGACATCAATAACTCAACCATGACCTAAGTTCCTGACGATCAGTCTCAGTGTAAGTCTTGGCAGCCTGTCTCCGACTTTGGTCTTTCCACCGGAACGTGCCCTAGTTCCATCGAGCTTCTCCACCCTTGGTTGGCCAAACCAAACGGACGGTACGGTTCTTTCGAGATTCAAGCTTCTAAACCTGCCTACCTTCATGTCAGACACTGAAACTCTCCCATACACATGCATTCTCATACAGAACATCATGTACTGTGTACGTCGTCGATAACCCACAGCTCCCCCTAAACTGTGTGAATGGAGATTCGCCTGTCTCGGATTGAGCTTGTTGCACACCTTGATCTCCTTCCTGACTTTGAACTACTGAAACCAATGTCGTTCCGTGAAGCTTCGACAAATCACATGTCACCAAAACTGGATCCATAGAACAACCTCTCCTGGAGATCGACCAGATGTTATAGGACCAACAAACTGACCCTCGGAATTTGACTTATTACTATTCGACGCTTTGTCTCGACGAACTGAATCATTCTTATCCCTCAAATCATCTCAAAGAAAACCCAAGACAAGTTCTCGACGATCCACAAACTCATGTCGAACATCCCTCGAACCTTCATTTGATGTATGTGACCTCCATACTCGCCTCAACGGCTTGAGCCTATACATGTCATAACATATATATCCTCGAGCCAGCCGTTAGGAACCCTGCATAAGCGTCCAATCCTTGTCCCCAAATATACTGTGGTAGTCATCATCCGCCAACTTTCCTACCGAAATCAAGTTGTAGCAAAATATGGAACATGTCGTACTCCCTTGAGAACAAGCTTCTCGTCAAGCTCCGTCGTCAAGTGCACGTCTCCGATACCCACAACTGCAGCAGTCCCCTTGTTGTCCATCTTCATACATCCAAACATACCGCATCGATATGACGTGAAGATCCCCCCTCGTAAACCTGAGAGCTATGATACTAGATGTTGGGACCAGCAGGCCGATACAGCGCTCTGATCCACGTGTCTGAAATTGACCGCAGCGAAAACTACGCCAACCAACCCAAAGATAGCGAAACACTGTCTAACAAGAACGCTAAGCCAAATCAAAATACAGTATATATTCGGTGACCGTGTCAGCTTGGACAAATCCTAACCTTTATAACTTCTCAAAAGATTACAAGATTGAATAACAATATGTTGAACCCTTTACCCAAAGGTTCAACCCCCTTACCGAACTCAAGAAGAAAGAGAAATTACAACTGAAATCACTCACCCAATCCCGTAGCGATATTCCTGAACAAAGTAGACGATTCCCCGAACAAATCTCCTCTTCCTACTGTCTCGAACGACGAGCCATAAGAGCAAAGTACGAACTTTCTCTTAGATCTCTTGTGGACGAAAAACTTAAGTCTCCACTCCTTAGCCTCCCTTGTGTCCTCTTGAGATTGATATTGTGCCTCTACCCTCAACATATTTTTATAGTTGAGAAAACCTATTTTAAGTTTAGGAATCCTAAAATAGCCCAGACTCAATCTTGGACATTCAAATCTGATCATAACGAAAATTTGATGCAGATTTGAGGCCCACAGCTAATCTGCTCGCCAACAGACCAACCCAAACCGAATTCTGCCCGAATTCGGTTTGGCCAAGCCTAATATCTTCTGTTTGGAAATGGCTAAATTCGGACTTAATTCGGACCAAACTCGGTCCCTTTCCTCCTAGAATATCCAGACTTGATTCCAACAAACTCCTCTTTTTGTGGCTGGCTCGAGTCCAACTCGGGACCACCGATACCCTGTCACCAGTTTTATCAACTGGACTATGTTGTACGGATACAGAAAAATGGTGCCAATATACTATCAGGTTTGTACCTGTATCCGTACAACATAGGTGATTACACTGTACCTATTTGAGAATGTATGAATCGTATCCTTATCTGTATCCATGTCCATATTCGCGCAACATAGCAACTGGACCACCCTCTGATGGCAAAACTTCTCACTCTTGTATGCATAACATCTACCAATCACAATTGCTCAGTTAAGTACCAATGAACACACAAACAAAGACCTATTTCTTAACACCTTCATACTCCTTTTGCTGTTTGCCTAGACAATACCAGGAATAATATGAGAAAACATAAAATTCTCACAAGTTGATTTACAACAATTCAGGAGGTAAAAATAAAAGGGAATTTTTTACTTTCATCCCATTTGTCAATATTAATTTGTACTTACATCCCACATTTTTATTTTATTAGACTTGCATCCCATTTTTTGTCACAAAGTATTCATTGTCACGAAAAATATTCGTTTCGTCACGAAAAATATTTTTGTGACAAAAAGTGGGATGAAAGTCTAATAAAATTAAAATGAGGGATGTAAGTACAAATTCATATTAACAAGTGGGATGAAAGTCAAAAATTCCCAAAATAAAAAAGTGATATCGCTAACATAAATGATTGGGAATCATCTAGTTGTGTGGTAGGCCATTCATATAACTGGAGAACTAGCTGTCCTGTCCTTTAAAATCAGTTTTTGATGCCATTATTTGACAGATTAGGTGGCAATTATAGTGTTATAAGATAAATAAATAAATATCTGAATGTAATATAAGCAAAGGAATATGTTTAGTCTAACTGCAACATAATTGATGTATTTCTCGGCCTCCTTTATACTGAAATATCAAATATGAAAATATGGAGAATATAAGTAGAACTAGGAGATGAAATAAAAGCACATATGATGCAGTCCATGAGTCATGAGTGTGCTGCACAAGAGACCTGATCGAGGATCTGTTGCACCAACATGCCATTAGGAGTGCACCATTAATAAACGGAAAATCTTGGTTGTTTTGAGATATGGGTTGTTTTAGAAAGTGTTTATTTAGATATAAAGTTCAACAGTAAAAACTTATGCATTAAAAACAGTAAAAGGGGCAGAAAGTGTTGACAAGAAGAGGTAACCCTAGCGGCTAAAACAGATAATATACCTACTAAGAAGAGAATCTACTTATTAAAGAACATACCTCAAGTCTACTTGTCAAAAGTAGTGTTAGACTACATTTCTAGTGGTAATAAAATGAATAAGCAAACATAAGGTACTCTATTTGATTAAAAGAATATACCTGAAGTCTATTTGTCAAAATAATGTTTGGATACATTGCAGCAACATCCAAATGATAAATGAGAGGGCACTCCTCGCACGTTGGGTGGTCCCGCAAAGAAATAAGCTGAAAGAGATGAAGTGAAGTTTATAAAAAAAGGATAATTAATCATCAGTGTTTAAGTTAAATTGTACTTGTGAAAAGCACTCGTGCAACGCCTGCTTGTAAGTATAACAGAGTTGAGCAATCAGAAAATCTAACATTATTACATGACAGTATAGTATCCACATTCAGAATATAGTAAGACAATAATATAAAAAATTGAAAGCAGTTCATTTCAAAAAAGGAATTATATCACGAAAGGATGCAAAAAATGATTAAAAAAAGGTCTATGAAAGACAAATTGAAGATCTAGAAGAAAAAAAATGTAAGGAGACAGATGCAGATTTAGTAGTCAAATCACCTTCTCCATTATAGCATTCTTGACATCCTCATAATTTGTAACTGAATCAACATCCATCTTTCCTTCTACCCTTATGGCATATTGCAGATCACGATCAAGATTTCCAATTAGTAACTGGAAAAATAGATGATATTCGTCAATAGCACATAAATTTGCACAAACATGCAAACACATTAAAGATACATTTAATTCAAAACCTAAGGCATTAAAAAAATTGTTACAAAATGCGAGCTGATAAAAGAAAAGAAAGAAAAAAAAACCAATCTCTGGCAAAGATGTCCCGTATGGTTAGCATACTCATCTCCCAGAAATATGAAGGTGGTTGAATCAATAACCAATAGGATCAACTTCTTTGATTCTTCGTCCTAAACTAGTGTTCCCATGCTGAATAAGGTTCATTGAGGAGTGTATTAATGGCTAATGACTGTTGTGAAACACGAGGAATATTTGGTCAATCCCTGTTAAGCTAAAACGCACTGAAGATGCATATGAGATCTTGTAGTACAATTGGACAGGCATAGGGCATCTTCCATAGATATGGTATATGCTCATACGACACACCCTTTGACCAAATAAAAAAGGTTCTCGGACCAGATGGTTCATCAATTGTTCAAATATAAAAGATACAAAGCAGTCACAATAATGTTAGCCTTCCTCTGTATAATATCAAAGACTAATTGGTACCTCATCTTATGCTAAAAAGTGAAAAGAAGCATTGCATCAATTCTCACAGAGAACCATGAGATTGAAAAGTCAAATGCATTTAAGTGACGATCACTTATGAAGTCTTAAGTGTGTGCTTCCATTAGGAACCTAATTATGTTCTATGATCAATAAGAAGTCATCATTAAGAACTAGTTTTCCATGAGGAAAGACAAATTTTGCAAGAGATTCAACTAATACTAAGGGAGAATGAATAAAGAGCACAACTTAGACATACAAAGATCCCATAGTTTTAGCTTACAATGGAATGGCGTCTCAGTGCCACGAGGCTCCCACTTACACAGGTTCTGGGAAGGGTCAAGATGTATGTAGCCTTACCCCCATAAATATGGAGAGGTGGTTTCTGTGAATCAAACATGCATCCTCCAAGATGCAAGAAGCAAGCCTTACCATCGTGCTAGGCGCACATCTCGAGCTTACAAGGGAACAAGTTCTATAAATGCAGGTAGACATAATAATATATGGTGTATACATAACAAATGATTATCAAATTTGACTCGAAAGTTGGTTACTTGGTTTTCGATCGGCATCAGGTACCATTATGGGGTCTCAATTTGTCTATGTATCTACTATCTGTCAATGTACTAGAGACACATGAAAAATGTGTAGATTTATATGCTATATCAAAGTAAAAAACACATCAACACATAAACTAGTCTTGAAAGAAGAGTAGACATTATCTCAAGCACAATATTCCAAAACATTGAGAAAAATAAGTTCAAGTACCAGGAATTTCGTTCATGTTTGCTCTTTGGCATACTAGATATACGACATTGGGAACTATATTGCACGGATACAAATATGCTACAACACAATATGGACTTGGATACACAACATTGATTTTTGTCTTATCCTAGTATTTTTTTGGAGTGTTCCTGTAGATCTGACGTGTACCTGACACAGACAACATACGATATGGCACCAATTTTGGAGTAAGTGTGCTTCCTAGACTGGGAATGTCATTCCCTTCCATTCCTTTGCTAAATGTGCCATAAAGATATATGCAACTTGTACAGCAAATTTTATCATCTGACCATCTTTTTCAGCCTTTTTCTTGTTCAGGAGAACTTGGATGGCTCCTAGGTTGCATGATCTTAAATTGTATGCTAAAAAAGATAGGTTTACCTACATGCCAATTGACTTCTAGGTTATCCAGTAAGGCCCTCTTGCTTATAGCTACCTCAGCTAGTAATTTGGCCCCCATATGAGAATATCAGGTTGACCATAAATTCTTCGTCAATTCTTTTGTGGGTCTCTCTCGTGCTCCTTTGCAGACACCATTCTGACGGGAGAAGGTTTCACTGACCATGATGATTGTAACTAGATACATGACAACAATACAAGCTTTGAGAAGGCAGAGTTTATCAACTAAGGCCCTGTAAATTTAGATAATTTTAAGACTAAGGTTCACACTTTGCACTCTAAAAACCAAATGGAATGCTTGCAGACAATTCTCGTGCAATAAAACATGCACAAATAGGAACACGGTTATGATATTTCACGAATGAAGAATAGTTGTAAGAGAACCATGAAATATGAAATAGTTTTGAATAATTGAGTTATCAATAGTACTTTATGGAATTGTTCAGCTTAGAAAAAAGTACAAGCAGTAGAGTTGTACATATTATTTGTTAAGTAAGCTGCCTATATTGTATGTTAAAGGTTGTATACATAAAAATAAGATCATTTTAAACCTACATGTATGTCAGCAAAATAAATTGTTGAAGGGAACAACCTCATATGCAGATGGATCAAGTTGAAACTTGGTAGGAAGATCAGATCTAAAAACACCACTTTCAAGGCATTCAACATGACCCCCGATATATGTTTCACTTTCCAGAAGGCGATTGTTATAGAACTTCTCCGGATCTGCTTGGTGCTTATTAGGACATATTACATTGGCACTGTAGGCCTGCAAAACATAGAGTAGCGTGGATAATAGGTCGTGAGGTAAAGTACAAGAGTTGAAAATGTTTAGCAATAAACTAAGAGAACAGAAAGGTGGGGAAAAAAATGTTTGAACAAATATCATCTCTATACATGACAGTTCATATGCTATGCTGGTGTAATAAATGGAGAATATAAGTGTCAACTAAATCCGTGCATATGATCTTTGTATCTCAAATATTTCTAGTTGTGCATCCTTGTACATTGATCTCTATTATTTTTGGCCGTGTGTCCTCGTGTGTCGATCTCAGCAATCTCTGATCTTTGTCCTCGCGTGTCCACCCCTACCTTTGTCTAATCCGAGTACTATTGCTGCACTTCTTGGGTCGTGTGACAACTGTAGCTATCATCATTTGCTAACGATCTAGTTTCTAGTTTCTACTCATGATGGGAACTACGTTGATACTAACCTGTGAAGCACGGGTACTTAATTTAGGAAGGTGCACGCATAGCTGGTACTTCAGGGTACTTATGGCATACCTACCCAGAATTTTATTTATTTTGTATTTTCAATTTTATTTTTTGGTGCTTTTTGGGTGCTTTTTCAAGTGTAACTCATCGTTTATCGTCATCGTCGAAGTCATCATCATCTAAAAGCCTTCTACCATCGGAATGACGTTGCCTATGGAGCATAAGAAAGCTTCAAAGATTTGATAAAGCTTTATTACCAGTTGTCAACCTGGCGTCAATTCTCTATTTTGGTACTAAATTCCCAACAAGATAGCTATGAGCGTGAGAGGGTCATGCCATAAAACCTACCTTTGGAGTGCAGTTTAAGTTCATGCTACCAAGGAGCACCTTCAAGTTTTCCTAGACTATAAAGAGTCTAGACGAAAAGGCAAGATGATACAATTTGCTAAACGGAATTGCTTCCATCCCTATGACATTAAGCCAAAGAGTGAAGGAATGACAATCTCACAAGTCATTGTTTATCACCACCTTTAAAATATAGATTTGGTGATTTTATTTTAAAATTCAAACTTTTTTTTATTTTTAAACTTCACATAATTTTTTAACTAAAATTTGACGACTATGAATAAAAAATTAAACTATTAGTTTTCTTATTAAGTCATGAAAATGCATTACTAATATTTGCTTTTATAATATATATGCCGCAACCAACCAACCGTACCCATACAGTTGCTTTTAGAAATTGTTGTAACAACGTACTAGGTCTGTACCATTTGGGCACTCGTGTCGATACTGATGCCTCGTAGATGCTAACTTTGTCTTATTTAACTCTCCTAGTGTTTTCTTTTCCCAATTTATGTGACAAGTTGGACATATTCATATTCTCCTAGCTTTAGGTGAAGTGTTCATAGCTTTTAAAAGCACACCTATGTAAATGGCCCCGAAGCACACATAGTGTCTTGCTTAATCCAAAGCACAGAGCAATGGCAAAAGTGCTTGCCTAGGTGCACACCTTGGGTGAAGCAGAAAGACGCCTAGGCACACTCCCGGAAGAAGAAAATGACTTTTCTGGGGTATTCTTGGAACTCGGCATGAACAATACTCTAAGTCTCTAACCCGGCCCAAATGAATTCTCTTAGAATCCTATCCAATCTCAACTCTAAGACAACCCGAATTTGACATGTTAACAGACTAAAAAGCCCTAACTCGCTATGATCTCTCTATCTAGCTCCACGAAGACGGATCCTCAACTTTGGCTCCTGATCACCACCAGTCTCCAACAATTGTCTCCTCAAGTACTTGTCGACTCTTGCAATCATCCCCTCCTCATCTTCTCCTTGCAACAACCAACATCTCATCTCATTGCAACAGCCAACATTTTTCAAGGTTTCCTCACAGCAGACACATCAACATCCCCTCATCGTTTTTCTCTTGCAACAACCCCTTGTCATCGACTTAGGTTGCGTTTGGTTCACTGTAATGTAATCGTAATCGTAATGGAATTGGGTTTGTAATGTAATGAGTTTGTAATTCAATGGAATTACAATTACATTACTATGTTTGGTTGAAACATGTAATCAAACCATGTAATGTAATGTTAATTGCATTCATGTGTTTGGTTTACCATGTAATGTAATTGAATTTTTAATTTAATACTTTTTTTAAAATACAACATAAAATTAAAAAAGTTGATCAATAAAAAAATTCAAAAATTTAAAAGAAAAAAAGAAATAATAAATAATAAAAAGGGAAAATGGTTTGTTTTCTGCTAAAAAAAAAACCAAAAACGAAAAAAAAAAATAAAAATACCAAAAATGACAAACGAACAAAACGGAAAAAAAAACCAAAAGCGATAAAAAAGAAAAACGACAAAAAAATCAAAATGACAAAAGGTGAAAACCATCAAAAGTGACCAATAATGAAAGAAAATGACCAAAACAAAAAAAATTGACAAAAAAAACAAAAAATGAAAAAAGGACGAAAAACGACCAAAAACCAAAAACGACAAAAAAAACAAAAATGGCCAAAAACGACAAAAAAAATTAAAAAATGACAAAAAGGATAAAAAAAAAAAACAAACACACAAAAATCCAAACGATAACAAGGAACAGATAAAACGAAAAAAGACAAAAAAACAGAGAAATTAAAACGAACAAAAAAGACAAAAAAAAAAATTTTGAAAAAAGACCAAAAACGACAAAAGGAACAAAACGACAAAAAACAACAAACAAAAAGAAAAAATGAGCATAAACGACAAAAATTGATTAAAAAAACAAGCATTAAAAAATGGGAAAAGACTGCAAATAAAGCAAAAACAATAAAATGTGCAAAACCGACAAAAAATGTACAAAATAGACCAAAAGATTAAAAAAAAGTGCAAAGCGGCCAAAAACGGCCAAGAATGTACAAAACACCAAAAATCAAAAAAAAGGCCCAAAACAATCCAAAACGGCAAAAAACGAAACAAAAGGACAAAAAAACAAACAAAACGAACAAAACGGCAAAAAAAGAACAAAACGATAAAAAAACAAAATGACCAAAAACGGCCAAAAACGAAAAAAGCGGCAAAACTGAACAAAAAAGGACAAAATTACAAAAATGATCAAAATGGCAAAAAACGGAAAAAAAACAAACAAAAGGCAAAAAAAAAACGAACAAAAAAAAAAAAAAAAAACAAACAAAAACGTACAAAAATGGCAAAAAAACAAAAAAAAGACCAAAAAGGGCACAAAAAAATGAAAAAGAAACAAAAACAACAAAAACTAACAAAAACGGCAAAAAAATGAACAAAAAACAAAACGACAAAAAAAAAAAAAAAACAACAAAAACGAACAAAACAAAAAAAACGACCAAAACAAACAAAAGGGGGAAACGACAAAACAAACAAAAACGACAAAAATAACCAAAACGAACAAAACGACCAAATTATAGCATAACAGCCTTCCGCTTAAGTTGTAATGTAATTGCGATTACATAGGTTTTATGATGTAATTGAATTTAGAAGAAACTGATGTAATGTAATCAAACTTGTAATCGCGATTACATTACATCTAATTTTTTTTTTGTCCAACCAAACACTCGAGTTAGATTGGCAACGTAATGCCAATTACATTACATTGTCCAATCCTGCAAACCAAACGGGCCCTTAGTTGCTTCCACATCCTCATCAATACTGGATATATTGTGTTTTTTATTATCGTCTACTACAAAATGGGTATAATTATCACATACACATGTTTTTTATTAGGCATGAGATTCTTTTTATCAAGCGTGAACTGTGCTTTGCACTTAGCGTCTAGGCTCCAGAGGAACTTGACACCTGAGAGAATTTTCACCTCTGGCAACTATGGGGGAGTTATTTAGTCCCACATTGGATAGAGTTGTATAAGTTCTCCTCTAAATATGTACTACAACAACCTCAATGAAATTATGGGTGCATCCCAGTATATATATGTGCGTATGTGTATGTGTGCCACAGCATTATCTCAAATAACTTAAAATACAAGTCACAGAGAAAAAAAGCAGAATATTGATGATTTCAAAGATCAAATAGCAAGAGCAGCAAATAAAATTTAGCAAGATATATGTCCTACCAAATTACACATATAGCTAAAAGGAGAGATTGGAGAAATTGAATTTATCAAAAGAGAATGCCCGGACTACTCACCTGGACCATGAGAAGCATTTCACAAAGTGTACCACTTCCTTTCCTTAAGACTTCATCTGGTGGCATAGGTATGATAGTTGCAAGGGAGAAAAAAATGGATGAACATATGTCATGTATAGATAGTACGTTGACACAGCATCTGATACAGAATAAGCCATCGTCTGAAATAGGATTTGTTGCAAGATGAAATCGATTATCAGAAAATCCATAAACATAATACAAGAAACTTAACAAAAGAGAGATAATGTAGCGGCTGGCCAGCAAAATAATAACAATCACACAGAATATTCTAAAGATAATACAAGGATGATATACCACCATGTCAATTGCCTGTCATCGCTTATTAATCCAAAATTTCAGGGGGAGGATCTACTTAGAAAGATATTTTTTTCTCCAAATTACAAATACCTGAGGTTGCTCCATAGCAAATCGAACCATGTCCTCCGGATTCACTTCTAGTGGATCATAACCCAACTTTGCCTTTGTTACCGCCTGGTTGGCAAGAGAGATTATGGTTAAGAATAGCTGAATAAGTCAACAGTCTATAGAGTTAGATAGATGGAGATTGCACACTAGAAAACTGTATAAATCTAGTATATAATGACCAGATCGTCATATTTGGACTAATACATGTTAAAATCCAACTAATCTGACTAATACTAAAGATTGTGTTGTCAACCCGTGATAGAAATAGTATAAAGAGAATTATCAAAGGGGGATTGATCATTTGGGGGTTCTGAAACCCTAGATCTGGGTTTGCAAATCTAGAGCCAGTGTTGGGTGTTTCAGAACTACATTTTGAACCAAGCCTTGAACATAAAGTTTGGTTGGTAAACCTAAATTTGGACTTTCACTTTGGAGAATGGAATTATTTTCAAAAGTTCGTTCTAGTAAAGGACCACAACCAAAACCCACCATATAAAGGAGACATTTCAAAACCTCGCCAGAGGGTGCAAGAGGGTTGGATAGACTCAAATCAGACTTGGACCCCAAACCTGACCTAGAAACAAGGGTTTGGTACAATCTTACAGCCCATGTTTGCAACTTGATAATTAAAGCTGTTAATAAAATGATTATATACTAAATATAAATACAATTTCCAATCATATTCCAAAAATCAATGCTCAAATTTTCATTTTTTACAATTAGAGGCCACTTTGTTAGCATCTCCAAATATTACAATGTTTTAGAACCCACGGGTTCACGATACACTTTCTACACCCATGTTTCTCAGTGATTCAGAAACCCATTTTGACAACCCATAAAGGTTCAATTAAGTGGACACATGAGAGAGAGAGAGAGAGAAAAGGAGCGAAAAAAGGGAGCGGAAGGCAAGGTAGAAAAGTATGGTCCTCAGTTTGCTCGCACATTATAAACCTGTGGAACGTTAATTCACCAAAACCATGGACGAATGTTCTACCAACATAACCTCTACAAACAATTTCTACCGTTAGCAATTGCAGTAGCTCCATCATCAACTTTTCAGTCTCATAAGTCATAAGCTTTTTAATATCAAAGTTAGTCATCCATATTTTCTGCAAAAAAAAGTGATTGACTAGCCCGACGGTAAGGCTTGTTGCTAACATCCTGGAGGATGTAGGTTCAAGTCACAAAAACAGCCTCTCCATATATATGGAGTAAGG
Organism: Iris pallida; assembly: GCA_029216955.1. Classification (NCBI taxonomy): domain Eukaryota; kingdom Viridiplantae; phylum Streptophyta; class Magnoliopsida; order Asparagales; family Iridaceae; genus Iris; species Iris pallida. The sequence goes on along the minus strand of JANAVB010021018.1, from coordinate 11,636 downwards.
CTGCTTAATCTTGACCCTCCCCAAACTCTACATAAGCAAAAGTCTCGTGGCACTGGGACGTCCTTTTTTATTAGACAAAGTAACTCCGTCTGTGATGTGCTTAATGTTATGTTTTCATTCCAGTCCCAAGCCCGGAAAAAAGGGGGTTGCGTTAGGTAGCCAAAAGCCAGCGAGAAACACCATGGATCTTTATGAAATGAATCATTCAATAATACATGTTGGGGTGTTCCTCGATAGCCATGTGTTTCATCATTCCTACCCATGTGCAAAGAAAATTGTTAGCGTTACAGATATCTTGGCGCATTGAAAATTGTTAGTGTTTGAAATTCAAAGAGAATTCTTAATTTATTGATGTGAATGAAACATAGAAATCTTAGGACATTTAGAAGCAAGTCATGACATCCCCATTTAGCACATTATGGACTAAAGTGAGGTATACAATACAAGGTCGTTTGGTTCATGTACTCCACTAATATATGTTGCATCGTCAGAAGGTCATGTATCACAAAGTGAGAGACAAAATGTTACTGAACAATTATAATCATGTGTAAGTTAACGAATAGATAATAAGTTATAATGCACTAATGAAAAAATGAGAGCTATCTATTTTTCAAATCTAAAGACGGAATAAACGATAAATTGGCAGCACCAAAAACATTAGTAGTACAGGCAGTTACGGTGAATTTACAAGGGCTAGAAGCAAGATTCGAAGGCCAGTTATGAGACATATAGTTCAAGGCTGCCGGAATCAGCAACCCATGAATTAGAATGAAAAAGGAAAGAGAGACATGATGGAGTAAAAGATTGGTAGGATACAGAGGAAAGGAGTCGACGCAATTGGCCTCATTCATCACTGAAAAAAGAGCATTTAGCCACTAGGTGGAGAAGGAGGAGCAGTAGCAGGGAAAAATGCATGTATGGTAGTAGGTGTATCATTAGGATAATCACGTTTCTCCCAGCACCAGTCCTTGCAATGATTGCTTCCCCCACAATAGGAACAATACACCACCATGTTCATCGCATCCTCGTCCCCAGGTATCGTGACCTCGAGCAAGTAAAGGAGGACGCCCACGAACAATACCCGAAAAAATTCAGAAGTGTCTCGTCTAAATTGAAAGTGACCACAACGGCCCAGGCTACGGGTAGCAAAGACAATCGACAGAGACTCGACAGAGATAGAAGATGGCGTAGGCACACAATAAAAACTGTCGACATAACGATCGTTAGAGAAGAAGAGTTGTACTGAGAGAGAACGAGTGAGCGAACACCCTTAAAAATAGACATTAATCGAGCCAAGAGGACACCAACAAGGAGCTCTCGTTGTTGACAAGTAATAGCGAGCTCATAGGAGATCAGATAAAAGACATTTCATTGTTCAAGAAGGCCGTTGAAGATGGCAACAAAGTCCTCCATATCTTCTCCAGATGTGGTCGTATTAAAAATGTAAAAGATGTCATAAAATTTCTGAATATTGTTTTCGGACGAGTATAGGGACTAAAATGCGTCTAAATTTCCTTGGTCGTTTTAGAGACAATAAAATAATAGCAATGAGCATCCATAGAATTAGACAATCAAACAATTACCTTGTTGTTATTCTAAAACCAAGAGGCATAGTGGGGATCCTTAGAATCCAAATCTCTTTTGAAGTCGACTGAAGAGGAAAAACGTCAACAAGAATACCTTTGTCGTCGTCGTAGGCTATAACAAAGGACACAAGATCAACACATCAAAGATTGTTATCCAACTCACCAAGAGGCAAGAGATCAAAAACGTCATAGCACCACGTTGAAGTAGATCAGCTTCAAAGATAAGAACAAAGCGAGAAAGCTCAAGCAAGTACAAAACCAAACCAGTAATGCGGATGGCATCGAGGGACAAGAAGGTGTATAGAAAAAATCATTAAGGACTAGGGAGGGGCTTGAAGAAGCATTGTAGTTTCAATATATGCGTCGGTTGTAGCCTCACCATAGGTTTTGGTAGTAACCTCGTTGTAGGTGAACATTCTAGCCTTGTAGAAGGTTGCACTGTTAGCTCTGTGGGAGCTAGTGTTGGCTTTATCTCCGTCGAAGTAGTTAGCTTCGTCGTATGCAATTTTTAAACTCTGTCTCGTCCTAGGTTGATCTCGAAGGGTTAGCTTCACCAGGAGTTAGGGTTCTCTCTAAATTTTCACAGTTGTGATACCATGAAATTCATAGAGAACTCTTAATTTATTGATGTGAATAAAACACGAGAAACCTTGGTACGTGTATAGTAATAGGTAATGACATCCTCCCTTAACCTTAGCGGAGTAGGACTAAAGTGAGATGCAACAATTGTTAAATGAAAGTGTTACAAAGGACATAGCTCTTAACATAGCCAAATAGAAGAAGAGGATTCAAACAACCGACCCAAAAATTTAGAATAAAGGCTTTGTTGTTGTAACTACAGTAAAAAAGTTAAGGACTTAACATTAACCCTTAATGTTAGCCAATGCTAATCGTAAATTGTATAGTACCTTCTCTAATAGGTTTGCATAATCGTTGTAACGCTATCATACATATCCTCAATAAATCTCAAATATCTACTAGGAACATGTTTCTTTTTCAAAATCTACCATATTATCTTCGTAGGAACTCGAACATAAGCTTTATCGAAGACCATGAAAAGTATATATAAATCTTTCTTTTTTTCTAAATCTTTTCATTAATCTTCTTCACAGTGTTCTAAAAATCGCTAGGCAGACTCGATGCGGCAAAAAAAAAAATTTTTGAAATTTGAAATTTGAATGTTCTAAAATCCAAATACTATCTTAAAACCCAAACAAATATCCAAAATACAACTAAGAATAAACAAAATCAAAAAAAATTCAAAAACACGCCGCCTTGGGGCGCCTAGGCCCGCCTAGGGGATTTTCGGTGAGGTAGGCTAGCGCCTAGGCCGATTTTTAGAACACTGCTTCTTCGTAAGTAAATGGCTTGCATAGTAGACCTCTCCGGCATAATTCAAACTAATTCTTTGAAATTCTAGCTTTTTTTCTTATCTTTGCTCAATTACTCTCTCATAGTTTCATAGTAGACCCATAAACTAAATTCCTTGATAGCTATTAGAACTTGACTTGTTTTAATCTATGGGTATTGTAATACTATTTCTCCATCTTCTGTATATAACCCTTGTTATTAACCACATTTCCCATTGTTGCATAAAATAATTCATAAAGAACAATTGTACAAGTTTAACAATCATTTAGACAGTCTGTCTTCACAAAGATAACTATCTAGCCAGCAAAAGGAGCAAAGGGAGCGGACATCCTAATTTCGAAGAGATTGATTAACTTTCTAAAACATGCCGTAGAATCTAATTTATATTAGCATGGGTTTGCTTCTCATACAAAAACCAAATTAAATGTTGTAGCCTTCTTACACTACATGCATTCACTTGATAAATAGCAAACATTGGTCATTAATAGAAACCATAACCATAAGTAACAAGAACAGTAAATATTATTTCAGTCAAAAACATACATCTACCAAACTATCATGAAACACTTCATGTCTTTTTCAAAATCAAGCTCTGAGATATGGCAGGCATAGCAAGAAATTAAAACAATAATTGTATGAAAATGGTTTGTTTGTCAGTCAAAGATTTACAAATCAGAGAAAATTAAATATAGCAAAAAAGTACGTTCAAACTCATACAACGTTGATATCGGGACTTTCAAAATGCAAATAAACAGGTAGCAAATATAAAACATGCATGAAAATAGCTTAAGAGATTGCTGCTTATTTGATTTATATGCAATCTGTGCTAGGTTTGTTGCAACATTAAAGCAAAAAAATGAAGAAAAAAGTATGCAAGGTGAAACAGCAATACACTACCAATAGGCATCAACTCTAACATACTAATGAATATGGAATCCTTTTATTATAAAGTACCAGCGACATGCTGCGCATTGAATGGTTCCAAGTTCCAACCAGGAAGCAATCACCAATACTCAGATGAAAAGATAGAGATGTTACTGAATATGTTCCTTTCTCATAAAGTATTGTTGTCATCTATGTTGCACAGATACAGATAGAACATGACACTAAGGAGACAGGCACGGCACCAAGTTTGGTGTGTTCCTACTGTATTTTGGAGCGTACGTGGTGTGTCCCACAAGTTTCCAATATGTTTGATGTAATGACTCGCTCCTAGCAGGGGGAATCTTGTGGGCTTGTGGCTTGAATAGCTCCCATGGTGTCCCACAAGTGTCCAATATGTTTCATGTTGTTGGAAATCATTTTGGTATCGATTGATTAGGACAAATGAATTAAGACCCTCTACAATCCTTCTGTTAGAATTGAGTACAAAATACAATGAATCGTGCTTGGGAGAATGAATTTTATATAAGAGTCTATTCCCCATTATTTTCATTGTTTTGCCCTTTGTTGGACGCTTTTCGTTGTTGGCTTTCAATGATAGATTTTGTTGGATTTTTGTTGTGGATGCTTTCCATGCTTGCTTTCGTTGATTTATGCATTCATATTGAAATCTGAGAGAAAGAGAGGAAGATATAAAGAATTGTGTTGAACCTCTGTTGGTGCAATTTCAAGAGGACGTATAGGCAAGACTTGACCGTTGCATAAGAAGTTCCTATTTCTCTCGGCAATTCTCTAACTGGTGAGTGAGTGGCCTTGATCCCTCTTTCCCTTATCTCCACTACTAAACAAAAGAATTCTCTTCCATTTTTTTGTTGTCCTTACGATCAATGATGTCTTAACAAAGAGAACAAATATTAAAAAAAAAAAGTAATTGTGTTATTTAGAAATGTGGAATATTTTGCTGCTTGTACAAATAGATAAATGGATATTTCACTTGTTGCTATGGAAAGTGTGCTCAATAGAAGATTTATAATATGAGCCTTATATTGTTCTGGGAAAGAATGCTTTGAGAAAGTATTATGGGAAAAGAAGAAAAAATACAGCATGGCCGTAAAAATAAAAAAGAGAGAATTGAATGGTATTATTTAATTGATAGATACATGTTGCATATCATGCATTGGCCTTGGCCAACTTGTGCACAAGATTTACTCTCTCGAACGATCTCCAGAACACCAAAATCGTGACGACATGTGAGAAATGGAACACCCTTGGGTTTGTACGTTTCACTGGTGAGAGGGGTGTTTGATTGGGCTTGTGCATCCCAAATGTATAGTTATAGGGAGTCATCTATGGACCATCATATAGTTAGGTTGCAGGCTAATGACAATTGTCTTGCAAACCTAACCATTTGATGCATAGACGAACTTGTGATCCATGTTGTTACGGGCGACGCCTAGGCGCCTAGGCGGCCTAGCCGAGCCCGATTTGAACAGGTCACCTTGACCTGCATATTTTACTGCAGTGTAAGGCGATGGCCGCCTAGGCGCGCCTAGGAGGACGCCCAGGGGAGACAACTGTGGGCGCCTAGGCGGTGGATCTCGGGATGGGCTATGGGCTTTTTACTAATATTTTTTTTGGGCTTTAGGGTTATTATTGTTGCTAAAACAGGTGCTATTGTAAAAATTGCTGCTGTTTGCTGCCTTCTGCTACTGCTATTGTTGCATTTTGCTACTGTTGTCTTCTCCCTCTTATTGCAATCTGCTACTGCTGCTGCAGCCTTCTGCTACTACTGTTGCGGCCTTATGCTACTGTTGCTGCTGACTTTTGCTACTGCTGCTGCCTATAATATTTACACAGGTTTAGAGACCCAGAAATCTGGGCGGACGCCTAGGCGAGGCGGACATGGTCTCGCCTTGCCTAGCGCCCAATACAACATAGCTTGTGATGCCGATGAATGTATTTTAACGATAGTTTTGCAAGGACGAAAAATTGTAAGAATCGTATATTGTTCTAACTCTTATTTTGTGGGGAATGATAGTTGGTCGTAGGTAAGAATCATTCTAAAGTGACGTATTTATGCTTTTATATTATTGTTATGAATTATTAACAGACCCTAGAAAAAAATAGAAAGATTACTTAACAATAATATATGCCTTCACATGATTATCATATTGATTTGGGTAAGTCGAGTTAGTATCGCTCACCAGTGCATTCTCCAATGTACTAACCCTCGACCCTACAAGTGTCGGAGGTTTTTTGAATGCTCAGAGACACTAGAAGCTCGTCCACCTAAATCGAAGCTCTTGTGACGTCTTGAAGCGTTTCAACTCTAGTTTGAACATTTCTTTTGAAGGTCTTATCTTATGTTATTTTCCATAAAGTGATATGATGTATAGAACAAAGTATTTTAATTCAGTTTCAAAAGTTTTAAGCCAAGTTGGGCAATTTCAGTTGGCTATTAAAAGCCCTTTTGTATTTTCGCTGCACATCATTAATTAAAAAAAAAGTGATTTTGCATTATTATGTTGTCTTTCAGTTCTCTATTTTAAATTCTGTTGTATCAAAACCTTATTTCATGTAGTTTATTCATTGTATACGTCCATGCCTTGACAAACGCAAGTTAGGCTTATAGTGCATCACGCCCAGTAGCAACTTTTCGGTCCTACGGGACCGGGACGTTACATTTCCGACATGTCACAAGCCCAGATTTCTGTAGTGTTTGTGCTTCCTAGGTTGTCCTTGACCTCTAAACAAATTTTAACGATTATTTTGTACCTTTAGCCCCTGGCTTCCCTGGGGGAGATAACTATCACGTTTAACCCAAGCAAAGCAGTCCAGATGACAAGCAAATTTCGCACGGCATTCTCCTTGATCAGAGTCACACTGGAACCCAATTTCCTGCAAACAAAGCAAAGAGTATAATTAATGGTGGGCAGGTATCAAAGAAAGACAGTATAGAGCACATACCAAACAGAAAAAACAACCGAAAACAAAAATTACTTGTTTTCTGAGTATAAAGCAGCCTTCATGTATAATGCAAAATATTAGAAGGGGGCGAAGGAAACACTATATGCCTAGCATAAGTAGTTGTCCAATAGAAATAGAGAAAAGAAATCTATTATATGAGGACCAAGCCTCTGAAGTCCATGCCATTGCACCAAAATTTTAGAGCTATGGTGAGGGTTGATGGTTAAATATTTATTTTTATTCCAAGAAGGCCCCGCAAGTCGAAGGCCCATCTTGGGTAGAGAGCTGGATTCACGCAGCAGTATTTTTTTGACCCGCTTAAAATGCACACCGGAGAATATTCGAACCTGGTTGTTCTAATACCACGTTAAAGTCCATGTCACTACACCAAAACTCTAGAAAAATGGTGAGGGTTGAGGGTTAAATATTTATTATTACTACAATAAAGCCATGAACAGACTTCGAGTGATACAAATCATATGTGATAGAGCATCCATAAAAGAAAAGGAGGATATCAAACTCCTGATGAATTTTCCATTCAAAGAAATAGCAAAGATAGAGAGAACAATATTGACCTTCCTATGATAATTAGGTAACTTTAGAGCATCAACCTGACTCCCAGAAAGCTACATTTTCAAATGTCCACCGGCAAACTATTTGACAATGGATGTCAAGATTTGGGTTGAAGACTTTGTTATTGTTGTTGTATGACAATAATAAGGGCGGGGAATTTGAACTATAAAAGCCCAAGGTAATGAACAACATTCCCGTTCCTTCTACAGATATCTTCATATAAGAATGTTTGCAGTTCACGACAAAGGAAAGATGGATTAAAAGAAATACATGCCTCGCTCATTCTTATGCCATGACGTGCTGCCCTTTTCTCCAAAAATGGCCAGTCAAAGAAATCACCGTTGTAAGTAACATATATACCAGGTTTCACTTCTTGCATGTGGGCAAACCATACTCTGAGAAGCTCTACCTGAAAATGTTGGGAGACGAGCAGTATGAAGAGCATGGACTGCAAAGTTTAAGCAACATGCTTATGGAGTGGCTGAGCAAGATACCTCATCTTTCACATTTTTCACCCTGAAACACCCTTCAAATTCTGGTTTGGGTGTATACTCCAAATCTTCTATGTCCTCTCCAACACACTGCAAGGAAAAAACAAAGGTACAAAATGCTCACATGTGTACCAATGCTGATTTCAGCAGACTAAAATTGTGAAAATGTAACTTTCTATGATAAGTCCGTTTTGGAGAAAAGCCTGGGAATTTTTGTGGCAAGATGACATCACCTTTATTACTTAACATCAGAATCCTAATCAAATGCAAACATTAAAGACGTTAACAATTGTAACGTCTAAGCAAAACAGAGCTCAAACGTCAGAATGCATAACATACGATACTCCCGCCCGGGTACCCAATATTTAATTGAACCTAGCCAATTGATTTATGAATCTATTTAAGCAAATAGATCAGGTTTTGAACATGCACTCTAACATGAATCGTAGTATGAGCTGTTCTCCAAATCATTACTGAAAGCTACATGCTGTAGCAAGAACCAAGATATGCAAGTTGCTTAATGTCAACGAGACTGCAGCAAAAAAGTGGACTCTATGGATAGGCGCTGCCAATTTAATCACTATAAAGAAGGAAAACATAAACATCATTGACTAATTATTGGTGAGTTGATGCACGAATTGCACAGGAAAGAGTATTAGATACCGAGGAATTAGCTACTCAAAGTCCTTGTACAAATATTAATAACAATTTTCATATCATTTAAGGATATTTACTGCATCAAAAGATGACTTTCAAATTGTATCACTAAGGACATTTACTACATTACAGTCTCCATGTTCTACAGTATATATGATAAACATCCTTCTTGAAGAGCTTCGACGTATCCGAGAAGGAACGCTTCAAAAACGATCAATATTCTAAACTAAGACATCTATTTTTATCTAGAAGGAAAGGACTAATATAAAATTAAATTGGTTGCACGGAAAACTGTGGATAGGAAGAGGATAACAAAAAGAAAACAGCAAGAAACAATAAAATTAATTTGTTTTCTTCTGTTTGAGTATTGGAGACAGAGAAAAAAATCATAATTTTTCGCTTCTCTTATCTTCCCTATAGTTAGAAAGTGATGTTCAGTGGCGCAGATCTATACTCGGAACTATATGAAAAATATGACATGATTGCACATGACAAAACAACCACCGATTTTTGTACGTAAAATTTTCTTTTATGCAGTCTCAGCCCAGACCGGACCGGTCAGGCCATGTTACAATAGAAAGCTCCAAGATGGGGGTACCAGTCGACCGGTCAACAGGTGGAAGGTACCAGCCGAACGGTCGAGCGGTTGAGGGTGTATTTGCCCAGATTTGCCCATATACCTCTATATTTGTAATATGCCTATATATAGGCACATGTACTCATTATTTAAAGTGATGAAAACCCTAAAATATTTTGTGATCCTCCTTTATATTTCTTCTCCGAAAGAATTCTTGTATTATTTCCGTATTTCTGATAAACAACACGGTGATCTTGTTTTCTTCACAATATTCCACTAGTTTTCATACAAGACAACATTTCTTGTAGAAGTTTGTTTTTTTCTACTTTCCTGATGTCATTAGATCCATCAAATTCTCCATCCACCCTAATACAACACCTGTTTCCACAAAACCTACCAGACCCATAGGCATCTTGGGGCGATTATCCAAATCTCACAATTACTTCCAGAAAGTTGGATACTGAAAACTATTTGGAATTGTCTCAATCGGCTCGTGTACTTATGTGAAAAAGGTAAGATCGGATATATTACAGGGTCAAATAAAAAACCTGTGAATATGTGTGATCAAAGCTATGGGAAGGATGAATAATCATGCTAGATTGAATTAGCATGATCCCGTCCATAAATTGTGCCTTATTGTTCCTCGAAACTTCAAAGTAAGTGGCAATGTTTTATACTGAATCTCAAAACCTGGCCAGGGTATCAGATCGGGCGGAAGATTCATAGCTTTCGTCAAGGGGAGATGAGATTAGTTTTGTACTTCTCTACAATGGAGGGGCTATTGGAATAACTATCACTATCAGGTGCTACCTCGGCACTGTAAACCCGATTGTGTTCTCAAGCAGATCCAGAAGAATCGAGCATTAGATTCCATGGAGCATTGAATATTGACTATGAAACCATGGAGAGATTCTTAGGAAGAAAACTCTTCTACGGGTGGAGGTGTATTCTTGAGTTCAACTGGAGAAAATACACAAAAAGGACAGTGGTGCCAACCTCTACTCCAACCTTCGAACGGAAGCTATAACAAGATCCACAAGTACCTGCATCCCCCTCCCAACCTCTTTCTCGGAGAGAAGGGGGTAATGTCGAAAGAAGAAAGCCTGAAGATGCGATAAATTGCAATGCACTCACTGCAGAAAGAAGAAAAATACTGAGGAGATGTAATGGGAGGTAATCAGAAAACCCAATTACGTGCTAGATTTGCAACAACCTGGCATTGCCATAAAGCGGACAGAAGTCATCACAAGGGAATACTGCTATATCAACCTCTACTTCCTCTCTCTAAGGCTTCTCCTCTATGAAGATCGAAGATTGAGATCCTTGGAGGCTAACTCAGCCTACAAGAGTCCACTCCCTCAACCACTCCATTGGCATACTCATATATATCTTCCGCAACCACATTAGAGTCTCGTTTTGGGGATTCATCTTGATCCATTCTATCTCCCCACCGAAGTGAAATACCAGGACTCTTCAGTTTTTCCAATCACATCTTCTTATTCAAATCCTGGATAATACTGATTGAGTTAAGCATGTCTAATTTGCCATTACCTGATATCGAGTTACCCTCTATTACCAGCCCGTTTACTACTGAAACTAAATCAATGACACAGTTTGATAAGGTTTACTCCAGGTGAAAGAAGGATACCACCTCCAACTAATGATTGTCGTCACCCTAATTGGTTTCTTGAATTCCAGATGCTGTTGATAATGACCCTCTACCAAACGATCTTCCTATTGCACTTCGTAGAGATCAACGTAATCCCTTGTCTGATTATGTTGTATATTCACAATTATCTCCTTCAAATCGTGTTTTCTATCATTTATTTCTTTAATCATATTCCTTCAATTTTTTTTGTTGACAAACAATTGAAAAATGCTATGGAAGAAGATTAATGCATTAGAAAACAAATGAGACTTGGGAACTAGTAGATTTGCCAGAAGGAAAGAAAATAGGGGTGCAAGTGGGTGTACATAATTGAACATAGGGCTGATGGATTGATTAAAAGGTACAAAGAATGATTGATGGCTAAGGCCTTCACTCTGAGAGAGAATTGATTACCAAGAAACAATTGCTCTGATACAAAGATGAATACCATTAATGTATCGTTGTCAATTGCAATAAAAGAGACTCCAACTCAATGTAAAGAATGTGTTTATGAATGTTGATCTACAAGAAGATGTTTATAAGTCTACCCTTGTCTATCCCTCCAGGTTTTTCTTCTGGTCAGATAAGAAAGAAGTGTGCAAACTGAAGGCATTATATGGGCTAAAGAAATCTCCTAGGGCCTGAGTCAATAAATTCACCGACGCTGTGTGTGAATATTATACTCAAAGGAGAGCCAACCACTTTTTCTTTTTAAAAAAACTGAAACTAAAACTTCCACTGCATTGATTGTATATGTTGATGATATTATCATCGCAAGGGCTAGCCGAGGGAAGCAACAAGGCCAAAAGAATTTTTAGCCACTCAATTTGAAAAAAAGGACCTGGGCAAACTTAAGTATTTCATGAGAGTTGAGGTTGCTCAGT
>JANAVB010021017.1:0-27082 GCA_029216955.1 Iris pallida | reverse complement strand
TTGTCCCAGCTGATCAAATTGCATACTTTAGTATATATCCACATACACATCTATAACATAAAGTCCTTTACCTGTGTCAGGTTTCAAGGAATTCCCTGGATTTTTTTTTTTTTTTTCACACATGCCAAATACTTACTATAGTATGAATAACTAACAGATGATAAGTCATGAACTGCATATCCACTAACTACTAGGAACTTGCAGGGGCAAATCGCTATTTCACGTTGTGCTCAAATGATTTCTTGGCTTTGGGTGGGGGTGGACATTTTGCTCTATACTTAGATGGAGATCTGTGAGCATCGTACTCTTTTCACTTGTTGCATGCTCTATCATAATGGACCCAGGCTGTACATTTAGTAGTCACATTATTCATTAGTTTTTTGGTAAACCGTAAAGTAGTTCTACTGCTATTGATATCAATTTTTTTTTATGAAGGTTGAGCGGTTCAAGTTCTGCCTCAGAAACCTTTGGCAACTCCTGTCTTGCGCACTCCGAAGACTTCAAAATAAAGGAGGTTGAGGTAGTTCTCTCTCATTAAAAAGGTTGGATTTAATGAGTCGTACCATCATATTCAGGTCTTGTTACTTGTTAGCATATGATTTCCTTGTGCAAATTATTTCATTCACGTACCAGATACTGTAGCAGAAAAGGTCAAATGTGCACATTTCTTGACCATTTTCTGCCTCTTGATTTAGTGGGCTCATTAGGCATTCTGAGAAAACTTGTCAAACATCAACACTATCATATGTTACTTAAAAGAGTATTAAGTTGCATACAACACCACCAGCAACAAAGCCTTCATTCCAAATTTTTGGGATCGGCTGATTGAATCCTCTTCTTCCATTCGGTTTTGTTAAGTGCTATGTCCTCTGAGACGTAACCGTATCCTTTTTTAACACTTTAAACTATGTTTTTCTAGGCCTACCTCTAGCCCCAACGGCTCCATTACCTACGAAATTATCACTCTTCACCACCACCTAAGTCGATTTTCTCTCATTTTGTCCTCAATTGACACTACTTTTAACTTCAGTAGTAAGTTGCGAACATAATACAATTGCAGTCTCTTTGGTTAAAATTTTCACAACATTCTTTAGCCAAATGTTTCCTGTGGAGTTCATGCATATGCAACATGTGCTATCAAACTCATAGCTGACTCACAGCCAATTCTCATTTTAATAAGTCACGTTGGACTTGGTTACAAGTTGGCAGAAATTGCCAACCGTAGTATTGTTATTTGTGCCACTGTTAAGCTGTGGTATTAAGACTTCATATTCTTGCAGCTGTGGGGTTTTGTTTATGCTTCAAATTATGATGAGATGATAACATTATGTCGGACAGAGCGGCCAGGTATCTGCAGATGGTAGTTATTCTGACTTAGAAGTTAAACCGTTTCACTGGAAGGATGATCGGTTGTAGCTGGAGCTGTACTTGTAATCTCTTCTTCCATATTTGTATATGTTAACAACTTCAAATGACAAGAGAATGAGACCTGTAGCACTTGGAGACAAATATATCACCAGCTGTATATATGTGATGGAACAATGTAGTGAGTTGTATATAGCTGTTCAACTTGAGACCCAGTTTTGCAATTTGGCTCCTCGGTTGTGTCCATCTTGTACAAATGTAGGACTTTATGTTGTTAGTGATGATTTCGTTGTTATGGTGGTGGTGTGTTTGTGAATTATCACACATTTTGCTTCTTAAGAATTTAAATGTATTACACTCCATCCATCATTTGGTGCTAAAAACAAGTATAAGTTCCCAAAGACCTGTAACTAGTTACATTTACAATTTTCTTAAGTAAGTGAGTGGTTTGAGCTAGAACTGATTTTCTTGTGTGGTGGGTGTGTTAGGATGCTACTGGTGGTGTGTGGCTCTCGAATCCTATTATTGTTTCATAGGGAACTTCTTTTGCATAATTGTTTTGGAAGAAATATGGTCTTGGAGTCTGGTATGCGCAGAGAAAATGTGCAACCAAACTTGCTAAATGTAGTCTGCTTTCAGTATGTTCAGCTTTTCTATGGTTAGGGTTGTGAAATAGTTGCTTCTTTGTAGTTGGGATGGATCAGTTGAGGTGCTAACTGAAAGTCTCAGAGGCAGCAACAACAAATTGTACAAGTAGAAAGTCGTGATGTTTAGGTGATTACAGCATATATAAAACTGTTGTCAGATGTTCTTCCAATGAAAAGTGACGGACAGACGAGTGTTTTAAAAATTGGACCGGGTTAGTTTTTTGGACTGATTTAATATTGATCCACTGTTTTTTTCCAAAACCTTGGTCAACCCGGACGGTCAGACCATCGAACTGTTTGACCCAGTTATTATATTTGAACCGGTTTGAGCCCGACTTTTGATTTGAACATCACATGCAATCAAAGTTGATATGTTTGTTTCTTGACTAATTCTAATGGTAAACATGCATAATTTCTAACTAGTATATATGGAGATGTGCACTATAATATATTCAATATAAGATTGTAAGTCCGAATTAACGAACCGGTTTGACCCAACCCAATATCTATCTGGGTCGAACTCTGGTCTGGTTTTTAAAACATTGGTATAACCCAACTTTTGATGCAATCTGAACTAGTATCTCATAACAGTTACTGTCGATCATCAAGGAAGTTTAAGGGAGTGCAAGAAGGGAGAATTGTTGCAGAATCTTGGCTAGGTCCACTCGCCTGCAAATATAGAACGAGAGTTGAAGCTAGAGTTCTCGCCAAGCAATTTGGTCCACTCTAGGTTCAAAAAAAATTCAAGTTACTATCATTTCTTGGCTTGCTCCACTCGCCTGCAAACATAGAACGAGAGTTGAATTTTTGAAGCTAGAGTTCTCGCCAAGCAATTTGGCCCACTCTAGCTTCAAAAAAAAAAAAAAAAAATTTAATTACTATTTCTTGGCTAGCTCCTTGGCATAACCACAGTTCAATACACGTTACTGTCATTTCTATTGCAACATATAATGATATAAACTGAGAATAAGAACTTTGTGACGCTCATCATTTTGCCAAAATATGTTAAGCGGCCTCCAGATCCCATCCAAAGATCCCATAATTATCTACCAACGTTAGATGAGCTCTTTTGCCAAAATTTTGGCTCTTTTCAACAAAAGTGTCGAGTTCCAGCTTGTTAAAACTTTGGATGAGCTCTTGGGATGCAAAATAGCGCAAAATGTTCTCTTCCGAAACAATCTATAGTTGGAGACAGCTTATTGTTGGCCAAACAAACACTGTATAATATTTGTACAACCTAGTAAAAGTACACTCTCTTCATAGCATAAATATTCTACTGAGAATAAGGAGTATCAGATTAGACGATGCGCCAAGAATAAGCATTACTCGGCCTTCTCACGGATATGGCCATCCTCATCGTTACTAGATCTTGAGGTTGAAGATTGGCTAATGCTGGCTTTGGCCGCAGCTAAAAATGTTGGATCCGGCTGGGACTCGCCGCTGCTACGCTCCTTCATGGCCATGACGATGTAGAATGCAATTACCAGATTCACCGATATAACCGCAAGAAATCCACTCAGCAGCGTTTTAGACGAGGAGGAAAGCTGGCTTGAACCTGTTCAAGGGCATGATAATCTCCTTGTCAGAAAGAATATTACAGTCTTGCCAGTTCAGATTTACTTAAACAATTAGATATCCATTTAAGCAATAACTGGTTATTATAAGAAAACATAGGTATTCACATCGCATGAACTTATTTTAAAGATCAAAGCAAATGTCTAGCATGTTAAGCCTAGTCCAATCTTCTAACAGTCTGCCAATTGCCATCAATATTTATAGTTTGCTCCTCTGGCTGGCATCCGTGCCAATTGCGATGGTGATCCCTGTCTACTAAAGTAAAGAGACAGATGCCCAAAACTGTATATGGGATGCGGGTGATTGGTAGCGAATAGAAATAAGCAGAAGCAAAAGTAAAAGTAACACAAGAACGATATGGGTTTTGAGGGAAGGAGTACTCCAAATGATCCCACTAGATCCTCTCTTTCCACCTCAAAAGGAGTGAGGCTCAAATTTTCTCAAACTCCCAATTGAGTCACAATAGCCAAGGGACCAATACCTTTCATAGCCCCCAAAAGATAAATGAAGAGGACTGGAACTCCCAAGTCCTCTTCACAATTATCCTAAACACTAGGCATTATTCTCCACGATTTGATGGAGTAGTTACATAGGTTATGAACCCAAAAACAGTACGAAACCGACTAACATAACCAAAATTGGCTTCCAGACGGGTACTTACAGGATACACATACTAGGTTGCTTTCCTTGGCAGGTACTCCCACAAGTTAGTCGGTAGGTAGGTGGGATTCAGCAGTTTGACCATTTTGTTCCACCATTTTGGCCCATCAACAACAACTCCAATGCAGTAGTGAATATATGAAGAAAGCTTTGAACTTTAGTTTCGTGTCAAAACTCCCTGCGTAGCTCCATACGTCGAACTGGAGAGAACTGGACCACACCATTTCTCGCCTTTGTAACAACCTCAAGATTCCCTCTACCACTTGTAAACAAACAAATAGGTGGCCTTTCCGAAATGTTGAACAAAACTTTTCCCCTTGCATCTAAGGTCACTTTTACTTTTTCGTTATATCATAATCCCTAGGGTATGATACCCTTTAGCTTCACAGTGACAAGTCATTTTCTCATTACTTTGGCTCTCATTTTCTAATTTTAATATTTTATAGGCATTACGCCAATTTCACATTAGATTCAAGCCTTGCATAACCAAGATCAAAAGAGGGGTCTACCACTACCGGATTTAGATAGCAAATTGGTGTCACAAATACTGTATTTAGAAACCATGTTTTTAGTATTTTATACACGGAAATAAGACCATATATAAAAGCATCAAGGAAGGTGACTGATTTTGCACCACCAGGGGGCAGGGGTAGCACTGGTGAGGAGGGCTTGGTCATGGGTTCAAATTCCAGCCCGGCCAAAATTTAATTAAATGGGAGGGGTCTTGTTGATGCTAGTCAGGGTCAGTCATTAATGACTGGCCTTATCTCAAAAAAAAAAAAAAGGAGACTGACTTTACCAATACCCACACACAATACAACTCCATCCAAGAACTACCTGGAAAGAGGGATCATGTTACTAATACACACAAGAATTGCAAATTTAGAGGTGTTCAAGAATTATAGCTTTAACCACGAAATTAATAATGATACATATCAAGTCAATGTTGAGCAACATCATTCGATGTTTAGGCCAATGTTAACCAACATATTAATGCTATCTACTTCTAGTATGACAAAAGATGAGGGTACATGAAGAAACCTAAGGTTCATAAATTGAAAGCAATGAACCAATTCTACACATGGAAATTTAATCCTACACAATGATATCAGCTCAAAAATAGTTAAATGGTTGACATGAAGGAACACACCTTAATGTGTTGAAGAGTGAAGGCTGTCCAAATTTGACAGTAGAAGCCTAATTATTTACATATAATAACATAAAACTCTCACATGCCCTGAAGTACACAAACTCTCACATGTAGAAAGTTGTATTTTAAAGCTGCAATCTGCAATGTAACCGAGCATAAACAGTGATTGGTGTTGCAAAGTACAAAGTCAACTGTCTCATTATCCTAAGTATGCATCAACACCAGTAAGATTAGAAGTAGAACTCAAGCATTATTTTTCATAGAATATGTAGGATTAGAAACTCAAGAGTTAATAGTAACAAAGAAACTAAAACATAGGGAACTTTACCCCAGTACTAAACTCGGCCTAGCTATACGTCCTTCAAAACCATCCAATTGATATCTTGATTAATTTATAACAAGAGAAATTCTATGTTGATATATGTTGCATGGTCACAAATACGACATGATACATGTACGAGGGCACACAGATGGTATGGCAAGATCAAATGTATTTTGAAGTGCTCATGCTGTGTCTGGTATGCATCTGACTCTGCATTAATTTTGGGTCGTCCATTGGTAAGAAGACCCTCATTCTCCATCTCTCCCATGCTTTCCTGTGGCCACCCTCTATTCCAATACATACAGCCTTGTGAACTGAATGGAGCAGCTAAGATTGAACACTGCTCCACCCATGGATGCTATTCTTCCAACAATATAGAAGATTTCGTAGCCATAGATACAGGAGGTTAGCTTATCGTAGAAAATTGCTAGTAATTTGGTGACTTTTTCTTGAAATTGATCTGATTATAACCACGCCATAAAACCATCGGTGCCCTGTTTTCTTAAGATAAACATAGGTGAATGTGATTAGCTTATCTCATGGCACGGGAGCATCTATCTTTTGAGCAAGGTGAAAGTAAAATTACTGTGTATGGTTTGATTTGGTACGTGGTAAGCTACTTTTCCCGGTACACGGTACTGAAGGATAGGCTTAACCTGCAAGCTATTGGTGATTGTGGTTCGCTAAAGAGCATGATATTTCCAATTGGAAACAATTCTTACTGAATCCTACAACCACCTGATCCTATAACCTTTGTTTTGAAAATTATTTCATTTTATTGTATTTTCAATTGCCATTTGATATCTTAGTTGAGCTTCATCTTTTAAGTTCTCTCTCGATCACCTGATTGCCACTTTTGGTGATGTAAATTGGAAGCCATTGTGCTTGAGATCGTAGGATCCTGGACGTAATTCAGGGGTAGCGGGAGCCTGGTAACATTCAATTCGCCCCCCACCATATGCCCTTTTTTGCAGAAAATGACAAGGAAACACAAAATAATGTAGAATAAACAGAAATACAAATTTAAACATCAAAAGACCAATGACTAGCTGCCCAGCAGATCAGTATCTTTCGACTGAACATAATATCTCAATGTTGCTGGTTGATTTCTCCTAAAGAGATCCTTCGTACATAAACATATACTCAAAGACTAGTGCTTACTTTTTGGAAACAAAAAAAAGAACCAAGACCAATCCCCATAGTCAAACTAGTTGCTGGTGCAGCATTTCCTCCTCATCTGTGTTGCAGCTTATTGTTCTAGTTCACTAGTCTTTTTCTTTTCAAGACTTCTAATTCACTAGATGTTGTGAGTATTTTTATTCCTGATCATCCTCATCACTCCTTGGTTGTTGCGACTGTTTATGTTGCTGGTATCATTTAAGGAGAAGCCCTCTCGTCTGTTCCAAATTATGTCTTAACATCGCTCAAAAAAGAGCGTTCATGCCCTCCTAGGTGGTTCCCTCGTGACTACATTTCACCATGTAATAACTTTCTGATCTGGAACTTATGTAAGTTGACAATTAGCAGACAAGCAACCAAGGGCGAACTAGAGGAAGAATAACAGTATAAAAATTCTCACCATTCTCAGGTCTTAGCATTCCGAGACATCAACTAAACTTACTACTGCAAGTCTGCAATGTCAAGTGCCGAGTAGCAAGAGAATGATAGTCATGTTTACTTTTCAACACCATTGACACGATTCAAAACAACATAATCTACGTGCTGACTATATGTAAACCTAATTGATCTCCCAAATTTCATATTTATCTCAAATGCCACCCAAAAGATCAATATCGTGCCAATGAACTCTAGCCTAGTGGTTAAGAGGGAGGCATCCCCCCGGAGGTTGCTAGTTCGAGCAACGGGGGGTGCACTTTAATTCCTTTGTTGGGGATTAAGTGTTGTGGTGGTGGGTGCGGTGCGGTGTGGCCCGGGTGTGTGCGTGATGTGGTGCGGTTGCAGGCCTTCGGGCGGGATGTGGCTTCAGGCCGGAATGTAGCCTTCGGACAGGGTTTGTAGGCCTTTGGGCCGGGATTGGTTGTATGCCTTCGGACTGAGTTGTAGGCCTTCGAGTCAGAATAAAATTTACCTAGATCAGTGCCGTGTCTGTCTCGGGCAAACCAGACCGGCACCGTGTCGTGTCGTATTTTGTATTCACGTGAACATAGACAAGCGGAAGAACCAACAGATCCAAATTCAGAAACCAGTTAGCAAGTCCCAAATGGCTAATGGCAAATATACGCATCAGCTTAGCAAGAATCGTGGACACACCGAAACTCGGTGCCACGTGACACGGACACACCAAAATCAATGGCGTGTCCGTGTCGCGGTGTCTCGTGGGCCCGTGCATCGCAGGTAAGAGTTTAATTCAGCACAAAATTTAACTTGTTGACAAAAATGGAAACAAAAATAAAGTTTTTACTATAAACGGTATGAAATCAACAAAGAGGGGGGCAAATTAAGGGTACCAGGAAATATTGGAAATTGAAGGCGTATATAATCAAGATCGGAGCCATCCACATGGCCATAGATGCCAAGAAGAACTTCTGTACTACTGCAGACATCGCCTTCCCCACTTACAAACCGCAAAAGAGATTTGGAACTGAGAGAGAAATGGAAGGAAGTGGGAAAGGAACAGGAATATAACTAAATTATGCAGTGGGCCGGGTTTGGGTTTTGAGAAATTGTTCAGACTCAAGCTAAGTTCGGCGATGGGCCATACATGCAAGCGCATATGCACCGTATCGGACACGGGCTCGGGTTTTGGGAAGAGCTTGGCTCAGTGGCGCTTGTTAATTTTTGTCTCTCATTTATTTCCTATTCTTTTCTGTTTTACCATGTCCTAGTCGATCCACTTTAGACCTCGTTTGATTCGTAGAATCAAAAAAAAAAGTTATTATCTTCTCTATGTTTTGGCGAAAAAAGATATTGTGGAAAAAGAAAACGATCCTAGAAAAGAAATTAGTAAAGAAAATGGTTTCATCCATTCAAGCAAGAATTATTTTTTCACATTTAAATATTTACTGTCGTTTTCAATTTCTTTATAGACGATGGAAATTATAATTTCTCAAAAAAAAAAAATGGAAACACCAATAAATTAATTTCTTTTTTCTTTTCTTTCCACGAACCAAAGTCAGATAACCATTCAAATATACTTTTTATTTTAACACTATCTTTCTCCGTTTCAACTGTCTGTGCATATTTTAGTGGCTAGATCATATCAAAATTTAAATTTAGGAACCGAAGACCTTGAAGGAATGAACGTACAATTATTTTAGGACAACGACTTATGAGCTTCACTGCAAGACTAGCTTCCTTATAATATTCAGAAAATTTTCTGTAGAGATAATAAATTCTATAAAATTGCTTAAAACGATAGAAGTTTGCGAAATTATAGGAAACAATATAATCCGACAAACCGCGTGTCGGAAAATTGGGCACGCTCAATTTCCGACACACGGTCTGTCGGAAATTGGGCGTGGCTCCAATTTTTCGACTCGCGGTATGGCAAAAATTGGACGTGGCCGGTTGGGTTGGTTCAGATGGATTTAATGCGGGTGGGTGAGTTGGTTGTTGGGGGGATTTAAGAGGGTGGGTCTGAAGAAGAGTAAAGTAGTAGTCACAGTAAGAAGATGAGTAGTAGAAGAGAATCGAGAAGAAGAAGAAGAAGAAGAAGAAGAAGAAGACTTCCTTCATGGTTAGTTTATTTATTAAATATTTTTGAATTATAATTATTACTTATATCATGGTTCTCATACCATAATACAAATCCTAATGCTAACACCTAACCCAACAAATTGTATCCTACCCTAACCCTTAAGACTAATCTAAACCTAATCTAGACCCCAACCCTAACCTTCTCCCTAACCCGTAAACTAAACCCTAACCTAATCCAAACCCTTACCCTAATATAAACCCAAACCCTCTCACTCTTAACCTTTACTCTAATCACGCTACTAATAACACTAACCCCCCCCTAACCCTAACCCGTAAACTAAACCCTAACCTAATCCAAACCCTTTTCCTAACCCTAACTCCAATCCTAACCCTAACCCTAACCAGTGAACTAAACCCTAACCTAATCCAAACGCTTACCCTAATATAAACCCAAACCATAATCTATCCTACTATTAAATATGCGTTTTGGCAACCATCTTTTTACAGATGGCTAGCCAAAACGATGGTCGTATACCAGGGGGGCCAACTACAAAATTGATTAAGAAGCAACGCGAGTCGCACATATGTAGTCTGATACTTACTGGAGAGGTATATTAAATTTTAATTTTGTTAGTCAATAAAATTTATATTTTATATGTTTATTAATAACATAGTTCATATGTTTTATATATAGCTATGTGATTATAAAAGGGAAGTGGGTGTCGAGAACACAATACATGGCGCTATAAGGGCCAACTTGGTTTTTGGAAGTTGACTAGTGACCAAGAAGCTTTGTTGAACGTATTTGGTTTTTAGTACCTTGATTAAATACGTTTTCTACGTCATGATAGAGACTTGATCCTCAGTCTAGTAGAGCGCTGGTGGCCCGGACGAAATACGTTCCAGCTACCTTTTGAAGAAATGACTATTGTCCTTAAAGATGTTGCAAATATTTTAGGTCTACCTATTACAGGTGAACCTATTATATTGATGAGTCTTTTTTCGCTGAGACAGCGATCATAGAGTACCTAGGTGTGTGTAGTGCCCCGTCCCGCTCAGTCAAACGGAGGAATCGAAACGCCGATGGCGTTCGGACTTAGCCTTGCAACGGCGACTCGAAGACATCGCTCGGTCGAGGTGACTCCTCGCTCAGGTGGGGTAGTTTCGGTGAACTTGCCTCATCTTAGCCTTCACATAATAAATCATATGTTTTCAACTTGCACAAGTAGGCTTGATAATAAAAGAGACGAATCTACATAGATAAGAGAATAATCCCGACGGGTCGAATTGAGTTAGAATATGGAAAGGGTCCAACGATCGGCTTAGAGTTGGTGCACGACGTGCTTTAAAAATGACACTCGGTCCTTCGTCCCGTGGCTTGGGAGAAGGAAAAGTTGGTCTTCGCCACAAGCTAAGAGTTAGCCTAAGTCATAGGCGTCGCACGTATAAATGCTTGATAAAGCATACACGGTCCCATCGTCCAAGGCTTGGCATAGCCTTGATCGTCCCACGAGCTAAGTTGTATCGCACGGCTTATGGCATAAGTCTAGGTACCCAAATAACTCAGTTGTTCAAGTGAGGTATGCACGGTCCCACGGTTCTACGGCTGCATATAGCCATCTGTTCCCACAGTCTTAAGACTCGTCACATAGAGTATGACTTGGACGATAGTGTCGCACGGAATGCAATGGATTTAAGGCACAAAACACGGTTGTTTCGATGATAGAAATGCCACGGGCTATGGCCAGTATTAGGTACGTTTGGTGCAAGTTAAGTTGGAAGGCTATGTAGTAGTCGTTCCCTCGATTTCAAAGAAGTAAGTTCACGCGACCGTTTGTCGCTGAGGCGGTCCCTCGGTTGGGAGTCTCACGGTTCCTATACATGTTTTCAAAGTATGAGACGGTCCCTCGGTTGGGAGTCTCACGGTTTTGATACATGTTATGCAAAGTGTGGTTTAGAGCACGAGATGCTAAGTATAGTTCCAGTCGTACCGTAACATTAGGCCATGCATTTACGTGAGTCTAGATGTCTCGTAGGTGCGTGGTCATTGAACAACTTGTCGACAAGGATTTCTTCCTCGACTAGTATTACGCTGGGGCACCGGGCCCAGTCGACCTAGGGAGAAGACGTTATAGCAGCACAAGACTTTACCGCGTGGGTAGTCGGGGGCTTTCCATGTGTCACGCCCCGCTCCCGTAGGAGCGATCGTCTCCGCTAAGGCGTGATGCCGTACGAGCCTAGATTGTACTCGTGCAAGGCAGTTCCATAACGGCCGATTACAACGACAGCGACGGGGTCGTCGCACAGAAGTCCCAAGCAGAAATATTGAAACATGTAGCAGAAATTTAAAGTCAACACACAAGTTATCTCAAAAGAACTCTTTATTGATATTGAACAATTAGATTACAATAGGCGCAAGGCCATGATTACAAGTCTCTCGTGCTCACTTTTCTCTCATTTTACAAGTCTCTCTGCTCTCTCTCATCTCTCGATACGATGCTTGAGCCAGCGTAAGCTTCAGAAGGCAATGTCTATACATTATGTCATGTATAAGTCTTGAGTTCACGCGGCCGCACGCTTCGACTTGCCACTAGAACTCCGTGCCTCGACGCATCCAAGCGAGCTCCGCGCCACGAGCTTCTACCTGTGCCTGCACATGAAAACTATGTGGGTGTCAGTACTCAACTGTACTGGTGGAGTGAGCTCCTCGCCCACCCGTACAAAATCTACACGTTTATTTTACTTTGTGCATTTTTTTAAATTCCTTTCGATTGTCTTTCTAGTCTTGTCTTAGGATCAGTTTTAAGACTACGATGCCTGACCACACCGACGTGCCACGACATGGTCATGCTATAATGCCAACATATATTTCGATCGAGGCAGTGCCTTATCGCTTATGTACTTGACCGAACTTCGACTCGGGACGGTAGGGTCGTGCCATACTATATTCGTGACTTCAACATTCTCGAGACAGTGCTTCGCTGAGAAGCAACTTATGCGAACTCGGCCGTGCCAAGACTTCCACTTAATTCAAGTGCCTCTAGACCAATTTGCGTGCCAATGACGTCAAGGGACGACTTGTGCTGGTCGTGCTGCTAGACATGATTGTGCCTTAGGACCTTGCTTAGACTTGTTCGTTGTAAGCCCTAGTTTTCAAAAATATTTTTTTATGGCATTTATATACTTAAATGAATTATTATGATTATTGAATTTTTTTTAGAAATTTTAAATGATTTTAAAATAATTTTCTAAAAGCCAAAATATTAATTTGTAATTTATTAGAATATTTTAAATACTTTTTACAATTATTTAAATTGTTTTAAAGTCATCCTGTAATATTTTAATTGTCTGTGCAAATTTAATTTGCACAGCGCTCAGCGGGGGAGCTTTATGCAATTTGGGTTTATGCATTTCCTAAAGGCGGTGGGCAAAAATGTAAATTACCAATCTTCGGGGGGGGGGGGGGGGGGGGTTCTTGCAAATTGGCCCCCCGATCACCGCCTTCTCCGGTATCATCCCCGGCGGTTATCGCCGTAACCCAAACCCTAACCCTAACCCTAATCAAAACCCAAATCTGACCGACTCCAAATCCTATAAATAGCCCCTGACCCCCCCAGACCCTAACCCTAGACTCACCCGACCACCACAGCCCCCTACGCCGCCGTAATCAACCCATCTTCCCCGACGAGACTCGCCGAAGATCGCCTAACCTAGCCGACGCCTACACACCACTTCGACCGCCCCGACCAACCACCATTCGACGCGTCTCGCTGAGACGATCGCAGCGCCACCTTCCTCCGCCGACCCCGACGCGTCCTCCGCCCAGTCGTCGCCTCGAAAGCCCGCTCGACTTGGACACGTAGTGTCTTCTGGCCCCCGTGTCCTGTTGTGTCTCGTTTTCATGTATGGGACACGCCAACACGCGACAACTCTAGTGGTGAGTGCGGACACGGCAAACTCGTGTCGTGCGTGTCGTAAATGACCCAGACACTTAGACTCCTGTGTCCCTAACTGTCAGGACACAGGATTGTTTTATCGGATTATTATTATTATTAACTAAAACCTAATAAATATAATCTAAACCTTTTCCTAACAACAAGCCGAGTTGGCCCACTGGTTAGCGCGAGTTTAAACCCCCACCCCCCCCCCCCCCCCCCCCCCCCCCCCCCCCCCGCGCTCAGTGGCCCGAGTTCGAGCCTTAGGCTCTGTTGTGTTTTTTTTAATTTTCTTTTTCTTTTCTTTTTTTTATTTTAATAGATATATATATATATATATATATATATAATAATATATTTTATATATATATAGATATATATATATATATATATTTATATAATATAAATGATATGTATATGTATATATTATTATTTCTTTATATATTAAAAAAATTATATATTATTTCTTTATATATAATATATATATATTTCCTTATATATATATATATAAGATATATATATATATTTATATAATATATATATATATAGTTATATATGTAGTATGTATACATAACTATTTAGCCTCTATAATTTACGTAATATTGTACATATATTATACTTTAATATGTAAATATACTTGTCATATTTATGTGACTACTATGTGTAATTTCACATAGTTAAAATATTAGTATTTTTATGTACTTTACCCCTTTGTTTTTTTGTGTATTTATACTGCAACCATTTGGTGTCCAAGCCTAGCATGGATTTTTGGGCTCAAATATGTTTTCACACATTCAAGACCTGTACAAGTCATATTGGACTTGATTCATGGCCTTGGGTCCTGTATTTGAACTCTGGTTCAATTATGTACATGGACAAAATACGCAGAAATTAATTATTTAATTAATTGTGTTACCATGCTGTTTTTGAATTTCTAAAAATACTTTAATTGCTGTTAAATTCTGGAAAAATAGTATTTAGATACTATGTTAATTTAGCTAATTTATCATAATTTTTACAGTATTTAATTTATAGTTTTGCCACTATTTTGGTATATGAAACCAGAACTCACTTTCTGTGTACTTATGAAAACTGATTTTTATAAAATACATGTACTGGTTAATAAATTCCAGAAAAATTATAATAAATTCCTATAATTAACAAGGATCATTTTGGTACTTATTTATGTAAAATTGAGCTTTTTGTCTATCTCAAAATTGTTGGAACATAATGTACAGTTGATTTATTTATTGAATATTACGACTTGCACTTTTTTGTGTTATTTTGAGTTTATAGCCGTATTGAAACTCACCCCGCACTAGGTAAAGACCCTAGAAAGTTATGAGTATTGTGTCACCCCACATTGGTCTCCTATGCTAAAGTTATCATTTTGGGCTAGGTGCCAGTCACAAGTCGTTGGAACCACTTAGTGTCTTAGTGTTTAACTTAGTAAAAACTAAGTTTATGTATTTATTTCTACAGTGACGAGTTTACCAGGCATCTATAGCATTTTTATTGCAGCTTGCTTTGCTAGAGGCAAGTACTTTCTACAAACTTTACATACTGTTACATCAATGAACTGCAAATCCAACTATGTTAAATGCTGATCCTTGGGATAGCAAGTTAAATCTTCACATGTTGTACCTTCAGTCACTACCATGCTTAAACCAGTCTTTATGTATCTCTCATATGATTAGAATTAGGTTATGGGAAAACTGATAGTAGAGTACGTGATCATGCCCCTTTATCGTACCGAGCAAAGTTTTATTTTATTGTTACTGTACCGTAGGCCATTATCCCGCATTTCTGTACGGAGGTAACCTATGCTGTACACTTGTACGTATGTACATTTTATTTACATGTGCCCCTGCACATTATACACCTATTGACGATCACGTACCTGCTACAGTTTTAAACATTACATATACATCTGTCTCTAGACATATGTGTCCTTGCCATGATAGATATGTGATGCCATGCTTCCACTTATTCCTCTTATGTTTATTTCCATGTTTCATATGCTAGTTTGTTAGAGATCAGTACTTGCCCGTCCTGACAGGATAACGTTGTAGGTATCCTTACTGAGGAGGAGTTACTCTGCGACTCATATTATGGAGATACTGCCGAGGACCAGGCTTTGCCTTACGAGGATGTACCTGCGGGAAAACTCTCTAGTTTGCATAGTTGCTTGGGATATGTGTGTAGTCATGTATTAGACTACGTATTTTGTAACTGGACATGTATCCAATTTTACATTTCAGACTTGTACTTGGATTTACTATATGAGACGACTTTTGTGTTTGGAGCATTTATGACTCTTATTTACTTATAGAACTGTTAGCACATTTAGTCTTCTTGTTATTTCTAGAACAGCTTACTGCGCTTTATCTTAAGCGTAGGCTGGACATGACTCGGCCCGGCCCAACAATTTGGGTAACGGTCGTGACATATTTTTAGTGGTGGCCCATGCAGGTCGAGACTAAATTGTTTGGTTACGTTATTGTACCAAACATGCCTGCAATTAGGAACTTAAGGTAATTAGACAACTAGGAATGACTCTTAGAACACCTAGAGGAATACTGGGATTGCAACATAGGAATACATCACGTGCTTGCTATTATAATTAGATTTTCTTGTCTATGGTTGCTTACTTTAACAAGTCCTTATAAGTCCTTTTTATTGTAATTAGATGGTGCTTACTCGTTCATCCCAGCATGACACCTGAGAATGTTACACTCCCTATCCAGTCAGCTGACCAGTTGACTGATACTCCTCCACTCTACCTACCATACTCCCCCACTCCACAAATCCACCAACCCAGATGCCTCCACCACCTTCTACATCGCAGTCCCAGCAGGACCCGATACTTCCACACCCCCTATCACTATACCTACCCAGGCTTCCGTCACACTCGAGGGAACCAACTGCTCACTGATCCAGGGGTTCCTAACAACCCATCAGGAACAGACTACCCTACTCCGCCAGAGCATGGAGCGTTCTGAGGAACGTACCGTGGTCCCACCATCTGTAGAGCCACGGTAGAGAGCGGGAACGATCAAGGACTTCATGGGTCTGAACCCCAAGGAGTTCTCAGGACTGAGGGCATAGTAGTAGCAGATGACTGGCTAGACTCGGTAGAGAGGAAGCTCCTTGGAGTTAGGATGCCGGTGACCTCCAGGTCGAGGCAGCGGGATTTCTGCTGATAGATTTGGTAGGAGTTTGGTTCCGGAATGAGCCGTTATTTGCGAGAGGGAGGGCCACTTGGGATCAGTTCAAGACCCAGTTCAAGAAGAAATTCTTTTCGACCACCGCTAGAGTAGCCATGGGGCTACGATTCCAGAACATCTAGCAGGGAACCGTTCTGTCGACGAGTATACGGCAGAGTTTAGTCGCCTGAGCTGTTTCGCTCCTAGTCTAGTAGTAGACCCAGAGGAGATGACCCGTAGGTTTTGCCATGGTCTAGTTCCAGACATCGGTATTTTATAGTGGCGAACGGTACGACTGACTACTACCAGAGCCTAGAGTTGGCCCGGAGCATTGAGGAGCGTCTTCTGTCTTGCAAGAGGCCGGCTACTGTACACATTGAGGGACCCTCCAAGCGTCAGGCTTTCAGCAGCAGAAGTGCCAACGCCACACCAGCAGACATATCGTCCTCCCACACCACATCACCCGACCCCGCCAGTTAGAGCCCCGGGACCTCAGCAGCAGAAGGGGGCTATGTGTTCTTTCTGTAGAAGACCAGGGCATGACTTCACCATCTGTAGGAAGAGATTGGGGCAGTGCTTAGTTTGTGGGTCTGCCACCCATCAGCTTCGAAACTGCCCAGCAGCCAAGGGACCTAGAGGGCCGCTCCCGACTCAGCAGCAGAGGTTTGGGCAACATCTGCAGCAGCAGAAGGGACCCCAGGGGAAAGCTTATAGCCTAGCCCTTGAGCTGGAGCCGGAGCAGGTTTCGGAGCCAGATTACTTAGCTGACGTCATCACAGGTCATGTTTATTTGCATACTTTCTAGCTCTATGCTTGTTTGATTCTGGTGCATCTCATAGCTTCCTGTCATTAGAGTTTTGCATAAACACCATCTAGTAGCTATACCTACCGAGAAAATTAGTAGAGTAATGACGGGAGGCAGACCAGTGCCTATTAGAGCTATCTATAGATGCTCTATTACTATAGCCGGAGAGAGAGTTCAGGGGACGATTCTTTGTGATGCCACTCCCCGTTATGATTCATATTGGGGATGGACTGCTTAGCTATGTCCATGCAGCTATAGACTGTCATGAGGGTAGTATTCTGTTCAGTCCCCCAGGCACAGCACCATTCAGTGTCAGGAGGACAGGGCCGGAGATCAGCCTAGAGCCGAACTGTTGTGCGACAGTTAGGAACGTAGCCCGCCACACCCTATCATTAGGGAGTTTATGGATGTATTCCCAGAGGATCTTCCAGGACTTCCGCCTGACAGAGATGTGGAGTTCACTATAGATTTAGTACCGGGTTCATCACCAGTATCCCGGGCTTGCTATAGAGAGTGAACCCCAAGGAGGCCGTAGAGATGAAAGAGCAGATTGATGACCTGTTGAAAAGGGTTTCATTCGATCTAGTGCTTCTCAATGGGGAGCGCCAGTGCTCTTTATACCTAAGAAGGATGGTACAGTTCGGTTGTGTATTGACTACCGGGCCTTGAATGCCATCACCATTAAGAACAAATATCCTCTGCCAGATAGATGATTTGTTCGACCAGTTGAGTGGGGCAAAAGTGTTTCAGGATAGACTTGAGATCTGGGTACCACCAGGTGAAGGTCAGGGCACACAGACATCCAGAAGACGGCGTTCAACACGAAGTACGGGCAGTACGAGTTTCTGGTGATGCCATTTGGTCTCACAAATGCGCCAGCTGTCTTTATGAATTTGATGAATAAGACATTTCACAGTATCTGGATAAGTTCGTCGTAGTAGTATTTATCGACGATATCTGATATACTCGACGACGAGGAGGAGCATGCAGAGCACTTGCGGATAGTTTTAGGAATTCTGAGGCGGAGAGATGTTTGCCAAATTGTCGAAGTGCGAGTTCTTTTTAGACCGAGTGGAGTTTTTCGGCCATGTAGTTACTGGAGAGGGAATCTCGGTGGATCCCAGGAAAGATGCTGCAGTTGAGACATAGAAGGCTCCGACGTCAGTTTCAGAGATCAGGAGTTTTCTGGGTTTAGCAGGCTATTATAGAAAGTTCGTCCAGGACATTGTAGGATAGCTGAACCCATGACGAAGCTGACGCGGAAGAACGCAGAGTATATCTGGTCAGAGGACTGCCAGGCAGCATTTGAGGAGCTGAAGAGGAGGCTGACGACCGCTCCAGTTCTGACTTTACCTTCAGGTTCTGGAGGTTTCACCATATACAGCGATGCTTCTGGAAAGGGGCTAGGATGTGTCCTACAGCAGCATGAAAAAGTGATTGCTTATGCATCTAGGCAATTGCGGACTCACGAGCGGAACTATCCTACCCATGACCTAGAGTTAGCTGCGGTGATCTTTGCACTCAAGTTATGGAAATATTACTTATACGGAGAGCGTGTGGAAATCTTTACTGACTACAAGAGCTTGAAGTATGTGTTCACGCAGAAAGAGCTGAACATGAGGCAAAGATGATGGTTGGAGTTGATGAAAGGACTTCGACATCGTTTACAGTATCACCCGGGAAGGCAAATGTGGTGGCGGATGCGCTGAGTAGGCATCCGATGGCATGGTATCTGATGATAGATCGGCATTTGCGGGAAGATCTGGAGAAGCTCGGATCGAGATAGTTCAGCCAGGATCAGTGATACAGATGATGGCGCCTTGACATTCAGTCAGGTTTGATGGAACAGATCAGGAAGGCACAGTCTATAGATGAGAGCCTTCGCAGACTTCGAGCCCAGGCTTTAGCTGGATTGCTGGATGACTTCACTATAGCAGAGATGGATCCTTGAGGCATGGCAGCCGATTGTGCGTGCCGAAGGGAGAGAGTGGTAGAGCAGTCTTGCAGGAGGCGTACCGATCAAGATATTCTATTCACCCTGGTGCTAACAAGATGTACCGTGACTTACGAGAACATCTTTGGTGGCACGGGATGAAGAGGGATGTATTACGTTTCATTTGAGATGCCTAGTTTGCCAGCAGGTCAAGGCAGAGCGCAGAGGCCAGCTGGTTGTTGCAGCCGTTACCCATTCCCGAGTGGAAGTGGGAAACACATCACGATGGACTTCGTCTCAGGGCTTCCTCGTTCCCAAGGAGAAGGATGCCATTTGGGTCATCGTGGACAGGCTGACGAAGTGTGCGCACTTTATACCCTTCAAGGTGGGGCTTTCCACCGAGAAGTTGACAGAGCTTATACATGCAGCAGATTATTCGCTTGCACGGAGTACCAGTGAGCATCGTGTCAGACAGAGACAGCAGATTCATGTCCCACTATTAGAGGAGCTTGCAGGAGGAGTTGGGCAGTCGGCTCAAGTTCAGTACGGCGTACCATCCGTAGACAGATGGGCAGTCCGAAAGGACGATACAGACACTGGAGGATATGCTGAGGACCTGTGTACTGGACTTTGGAGGATCATGGGAAAGCCATCTGCACTTGGTAGAGTTTTTATACAACAACAGCTACCAAGCCAGCATCGGTATGTCTCCTTTCGAGGCACTATATGGACGACGATGCCGTACACCGCTCTTTTGGGATGATGTCGGAGATAGAGTTATGCTTGGGCCAGAGATGATCACGGATGCAGCAGAGAAGGTCGGGATGATCAGAGACAGGCTCAGAGTAGCTCAGGACAGGCAGAAACACTGGGCCGATGCTAGTCGCAGACCGATGGAGTTCGCAGACGGTGATATGGTGCTAGTGAAGATATCACCTACTAGAGGGACGATCCGGTTCGGACGAGGAGGGAAGCTGAGCCCCAGGTACATCGGGCCGTTCGAAATACTGGCAGGATCGGAGAGGTAGCTTACAGGGTTGCACTTCCACCCAACCTAGCAGGAGTTCACGATGTCTTTCACGTATCCAGCTGAGGAGATATGTTTCAGGACCCTAGCCATGTGCTAGATCATTCAGAATTGGAGATCGGGCCGAGCCTTACAGTTCTGAGCAGCAAGTGGAGATATTAGAAGGGAGGAGGAGAAGAGGCTGAGGAACAAGGTTATACCCTTAGTACGAGTAGCTTGGAGCCGTCACTCTCCAGATGAATCTACTTGGGAGAGGGAGTCGGACATGAGGGAGAGATACCCTTACTTATTCGATCCAACAGCTGCGAGGGAACCACCCATTCCCACTTGATACCTTAGAGGTTAGTCTTAATAATAGCCTTAGTCTTTATTTGCATTGCTTGCTATGTTAGAATAATTGTAGAGTCTTCTATCCTTGTGAATTTCGAGGACAAAATTTTTCAAGGAGGGAAGATTTATAAGCCTAGTTTTCAAAAAATATTTTATGGCATTTATATACTTAAAATGAATTATTATGATTATTGAAATTTTTTTAGAAATTTAAATAATTTTAAAATGATTTTCTAAAAGCCAAATATCAATTTGTAATTTATTAGAATGTTTTAAATACTTTTTTGCAATTATTTAAACTGTTTTAAAGTCATCCTGCAATATTTTAATTGTCTGTGCAAATTTAATTTGCACAGCGCTCAGCGGGGGAGCTTTATGCAATTTGGGTTTTTGCATTTTCTAAAGGCGGTGGGCAAAAATGTAAATTACCAATCTTCGGGGGGTTCTTGCAAATTGGCCCCCGATCCGCCTTCTCCGTCATCATCCCCGGCGGTTATCGCCGTAACCCAAACCCTAACCCTAATCAAAACCCTAATCCGACCGATCCAAACCCTATAAATAGCCCCTGATCCCCCAGACCCTAACCCTAGACTCACCCGACCACCACAGCCCCCTACGTCGCCGCAATCAACCCATCTTCCCGACGAGACTCGCCGGGAGATCGCCTAACCTAGCCGACGCCTACACACCACTTCGACCGCCCCGACCACCACTATTCGACGCGTCTCGCTGAGACGATCGCAGGCCACCTTCCTCCGCCGACCCCGACGCGTCCTCCGCCCAGTCGCCCCTCGAAAGCCCGCTAGACTTGGACACGTACGTGTCTTCTGGCCCCGTGCTATTGTGTCTTGTTTTCACGTATGGGACACGCCAACACGCGACAACTCTAGTGGTGAGTGCGGACACGGCAAACTCGTGTCGTGCGTGTCGTAAATGACCCAGACACTTAGACTCCTGTGCCCCTAACTGTCAGGACACAGGATTGTTTTATCGGATTATTATTATTAACTAAAACCTAATAAATAAATCTAAACCTTTTCCTAACAGCAAGCCGAGTTGGCCCACTGGTCAGTGCGCGAGTTTAAACCCCGCTCCCCCGCGCTCAGTGGCCCGAGTTCGAGCCTTAGGCTGTTGTGTTGTTTTTTTTTTCTTTATTCTGTTTTTGCATGGGAGAGAGAGAGAGAGTAGAGAGGAGAGAGAGAGAGAGAGAGAGAGAGGAGAGAGAGAGAGAGAGTGAGAGAGAGAAGAGAGAGAGAGAGAGAGAGAGAGAGAGAGAGAAAGAGAGAGAGAGAGGAGAGAGAGAGAGGAGAGAGAGATAGAGGAGAGCGAGATAGAGAGAGACAGAGAGAGAGAACAGGATAGGGGGAGGGAGTACGATGAGAGAGAGGAGAAGGACGGGGAGGAGAGAGGGAGAGGGACTGGGAGGAGAGAGAAAAGATAAGAGGAGAGAGAGGAGAGAGAAAAGAGAGAGAGAGGAGAGATAGAGAGAGAGAGATATAGAGAGAGAGAGAGAGATAGATGGATAGAGAAAATAGAGAGAGAAAAGAGAAAGAGGATATAGAAGAGAGAGATAGAGATATTATATATAGATATAAGAGATAATATATTATATATATATATAATATATATATATATATATATATATATAGATATATATATATATAAGGAAATACCTGTAATTGCTAAGTACTGATTCACAGGATTTCCCCCAAGCAAATACCTGTATTGCCCACAACGTGGGTCAGTACATCATCAATGTACTGACGAGCGGTGCTGGCCCAACTCACCTAAGAAGACAATACTAAGTAATCATGTTACAGAACATTATTAACAGTGGTCTTTCTCGTTGCCTTAGGGTCAATTTCATGTTATAGCCGACAAGAAGTAAAGCATACAAATCTCATAGCCAACATAATTTAAAGCATACTGTTATCACCCTTTGGTGATTCTTACCCATGGTCGTGTAGCCATCCATGTACATTTATAATACTTACTCTGCCTGCACAAGACATTGTTAGGAACAATATCATGATTCAATATAAATATCACCGTTCAGGTGATTCTTACCAACAGCCGACATCCTTCTATGTATTTGAGTAATAACTTACTCTGCCTGCATAAGACATCATTAGCACCGGACCTATCTATATGAAGGTCACTGGCGACACGCTGTAGAAGCATGGAATTTCACAACCAGAAAGCCCATGCGCCAGACACTACATGCGCTAGAACTCACGACGAAGAACTTCACAGCAAAGTCAATAAGTATAGACATTTGAAGAAGGACTTTTCATTTTATATATAAAAGTCTATTACATGTCTAGAAAAGGTTGTACAAAGGAGAATTTCTACAAAGGAAAGATCCTAAGTCTACAGCCAGCGGCCACCATGCGCCTTCAGATAAGCGCAGCGGCCACCATGCGCCTTCAGATAAGCGCAGCGGCCACCATGCGTCTCCAGATAGGCGCAATATCACCATGCGTCTCCAGATAGGCGCAGTATCACCATGCGTCTCCAAGTAGGCGCAGTATCACCATGCGCCACCAGTGAGGCACAGCAGATACTATGCGCCTCCATCCAGGCGCATCCCGCCATCTCTTCAGCAGCTCAGTTATGTGCATCCAGCCCAGCTATGTGCATCCCTTCAGCCAAATTCTTCCAGCCAGGCTCACCTGACCGAGCAGAGCCCAGTTATGCACCGCTCTTCCAGCCAGGATTACCGGATAAGTGCTTCCACAAAGCATTTAACCCTCTGGCTGGAACCAAGGAAGAGAAGAGCACCGCAAATGTTGTAGCCAGGGGAGGCTTCGAAAGAGCCTCTAAAGGCGAAGGAAGACCGTGATCGAAACCGTGGCTAAAGGAGCAGCTTTCAACACAACCAAAGTGGGCAAACCCCACTTTGAAGGAAGATAGAGCCTAGCACCGCCATTCCGATCTACGGCTCTTCCGGAATAACGGAGACAAGGCCCGAGCATCCCTATCTTTGGATGCAACAGGCACCTTTCGCCTGCCTCGAAAGCCCTCGACTCCGTCTTTTGGATGTAACAGTCACCTTCAAGTGCATCGAAGACAACACAGCGTCTCATCTTCACCCTCGGGAGCACTTCGTCAACAGAATGCGCCCGCATGTTCAAGTTCATGTTGGAAGTACGTGAGGGAATGAGAAGCAAATCTTCTCTCCATGCCACTATTTATAGGCCGGGCAGATCAAACCCACGCGCCAAGTGGATGGCCCTCCGAATTCCGTGCAATGAATTTACATTAAATGGATGAACCGGACGCCTCGAATTTAGCCAAACGGCTATTTATAGCACTCGAAGAGCGAGACAGCGATCATTAAAAGACATGTCCGATGCGCCAGCCAGACGGTGCATCACACGGACGCGTCCTTCGGCATCAGGCGCATCACACAGACGCGCCCTACAGTACTCGGCGCATTACAGAGGGTGCGCCCTCACATCTCCATACCGAGTGGAACGCCAACCGACGCGCCCACTCAGCTGTCCATCGAACGTCACCAACATTAAATGCTGAACTGACAGAGTTGGCAGTACGCCTCCCAAAGTCTGAACAGTTGACAGCTTTTTCAGAAAATGAAGCGTCGGCAACGTCAGCATCATCATGACTTTTTTCGACGGCTACTGCCACGTGGCCACTCCACCATCAGCATGCGCCTCTACGACCATGCGTCCAAATCAGTATGCGCCTCAAAAGCCATGCGCCTCAGACTGCTCTCTGATCCCGAAAGACAGAAGGAAAGTCGCCTGCATGCGCCTCAAAAGCCATGCGCCCCGAATGGTTTGTAACTCCTAAAGGTTATGAGCCGCAGCCTCCTCCTGCGCCCAATCCAAGGCACAGCCCACCACAGCAGTATGAAGAGTTCTCCCTCGATCAGGGTGCAGCATCCGTGCGCCTCCATCAGCAACCTCCACGTGGCGTCCCCACACCGGTGCATCCTACATGCGCGCATGAGCAGCCAGCCTACAAAACTATAAATAGAAGGATCATCTCCTTCACACACAGGGAGGACTCACAACACAGAGAAAATCCACAACAGAGAATCACGGGAGAGGCAGTTCTAGACACTCAAAGTCTTCCTCCTCTCAGCAAGCTCCAGCACCCAGAGCAATCAACACCTTCAGAGAACCGATAACCGTCGTCAGCCGGTCAACGGAGTCAACGCATTACCACTCGCTCCATTGGCACTAAGGACCCAGCTTAAACAAAAGTATACTCCTAGGACTACATCTAAGTCCTACATTGTAACACTGTTCTGTTTGTATTAAATCAAATAATTTTAATGGCAAACAAGCTGGCGACTCTGCTGGGGACTTCTTTCTCCTCTACCGAGAAGGTTGTGTCACAGGCCGACGACGTGAAGGTGGGCTCCTCCCACAAGACGCTGGTAGTGCACCTCAATCAACAGGCGTACGAGGAGTTCATTTCTGAAGGAAGTGCGAGTCCTTCGAAGCGGCTGTCGAAGCCGAAGAAGACCCGCGCAGTCTGGGTGCGCAAAGTCGACGCCTCGGGCACCACCGTTGAAGGGGATGCGCCCGTCCAGCCTTCCCTTCCTGCTGACGTCCTCAGCAGTCAAGGTGCGCCCGCTGATGCAGCGCATCTCTCGGGAGAAGCGTGCGGCTGACCACGTTCCCCAGCCATCTTCCTCTCAGGCGAGGAAGATACGTCGACGGAGCAGGGGCGCAGCCAATGCCCCGCGCATCACTTCTGATGCGCCACAAAGAGCCTCTGTCTTTGACAGACTCACTCGCTGTAATGGCGAGGAGAATTTGGATGCTGAGTACTATGCGCCCCAGCGGGCTGGTACGAAGAAATCCAAGGCGGCACGGGCCATGCGCCACAAACGTGCTATGCCAGCAGCCGGCCAGAGGCACGCGCTTACAATCACGCGCGCTGCCGATGGCAAGCTGTACAAGGTTGACTCAAGTGCTTCTGCACCGACTAACGAGTCGACCTTCAAAGTCCTCATCTCGCTTGGGCGCATTCACTGCGTGCACAACCAAGCCGAGAGAGGCAAACTCAGTGGTCTTGAACTCCCGCGCCTCCTCTGGTTGTGCGTTTGAGGTCCGTTCAAGTCACTTCAAATGCTGTGGTTCCCCCACTACTGATCGTGATGCCTGCTTGGTATTAGATCAGGGGGCGCAGCACTCACCCGACCACCCCGGCGCTTGGCCCTGCCATGCGCCTGAGAGGGGTGTGAGGGTAGCACTCTCCTCCAACGACCTGCGCAACGTGATCACTCACAAGCGCCGGTCAGGAGAGTTGACCAACAAGCACGATGCGCCTCTCACGGGGCACACTTGTGCAGTGGTCACCATCAACTGCTGTTGCAAGACGGCAGTACCGCCAAAGCAGTCGGTCTTCCAACGGCTACAATCATCGACACCCCTCCGACATCGCCTTGGGACGAAGGTGTCAGCAGAAGAGGAGCTAAAGGTTGCTTCATGCAACGTGATCTCCAACTCCTCATCTGTCCGGAAGACGACTGCCAATTCCTCGTCTTCATCCAAAAGCCAGCCGAGGAAAACCAAGGCAGCTGTCTCGACCTCTGGAGTGTTCGAAGGCACTCGGTCGAGGAAGAAGTTCTTGGAGGAAGCTGGGGGTAGCCAGACCCTTGTCGAGCCTCCTTCCGAAGACGAAGATGTCCAAAGCACAGCTGCGGCGGATCTTCATCAAGGCGAAGATGGCCTCCCTGAAGCCCCTCAAAATGACGATGTCCTCCAGGACACCGCCGGGGGTAGTGCTGGAAACGAAGAGGCCCTTCAAGACAGAGCTGAGGGCAGTCAGGCCCTTGCAGATGCGCCTGTCGAAGACGAACTCCAGAATGTGGCTGGGGGTGGCCAAACACCAGGAGAAGTAACTCCCCACATGAGAGCGAGGCTGAGAGCGAAGCCTCAACTAATCCATCCACTTCCGGCCGTGTCATGACAGTATACATGACCGGGGGTGATCTTGAGACTGATGCGCCGCCACAGGACATTGTCCAGCGCATAGACTCGCTAGAGGGAGGACTCAAAACCCTCTCTGCCTCAATGCAAGCACTGACTCAAGCAGTGTTTGAGATGCGGTCGGCCTTGATCAGGACACCTTCAAATGGTCCCGACCCAGGAGCCAATGGAGAGTCGAGTGTGCCCCTCCAACGGACACCCTCAGACACAGAAGCACCCCGGACGTCGGAGCCCTCAAACGCTCCACTCCAGGTGGTACCTCCTTCCCCGACTCCTAGCTCCATGAAGGACGTGGTCGAAATGATCAAAGATCTGCGGGAGCGCTTCGAGTCCAAGAACAGGCAGGAGGAGCGCCAGAAGATGGGCATTCCCCAGCCTTATCCCCTTGAGTGGAACAAGGTGGTTTATGCCCCAAAGTATAAACCACAAACACTCATGCCGTATGACGGGAAGGACTCTCCACGACGGTACCTGACGTACTTCCAGTCGCAGACAGGGCATCTT
>JANAVB010021016.1:0-27324 GCA_029216955.1 Iris pallida | reverse complement strand
ACTATAAAATTTGTCAGATTAGCAACGTCTAAATACGTCGCTAATCTCAGCGTAAACGTCGCTAAATCAATTTAGCGATGTTTAGGGCGACGTTTCAGGAACGACGGAAAAAAAATGTGTCGCTAAACGAGAAAACGTCGCAAAACGTCGCTAGGATGACGCCATTTCGCGATGTTATTAACGAGCGACGTGATTTGCGACGTTTGTTCTTTGACGCTAATCAGCGACGTAAAAGGCGACGTCATCGCGTGGTCGCCGTTTAGCGACAGTTTTGCGACGTTTTGGCGACGACGAGCTGACATCATATTTGGTGCCACGTGTTGCCACGTCAGCATTTAGCGACGCTTTTAGCGACATTTACTGACGTCGCTAAATGTAGCGACGAATACTAACATCGCTAAATTAAAAAATATAAAAAAATAGGTTCCAGAATGCAAATGATGCTGGAGCTGGAGCCTGAGCCAAAATACAGAATACAAAATACAAAATACAGAATCCAATTCCTGGGTTCGCCGACCCCCTCGGTGGAACACTCAACACCGGCACGCACAATACATTCCAAAATATACAAAAAATATAAAGAAAAAATACTATCCGCAACGAACAATGTCAATATATAATATCCTCAACAAACCAAATCAATATCCGCAAATACGTACAAACTTAGTATCCGTAACGAAAAAACTGAATATCCCCAAATACGTACAAAGTCAAAATACAAAATACATAATCTAATCCCTGGATTCGCCAAAAATGCAAAAACAAAGATTGACACACAGTTCTAATTCATATGTGTTTTAAGTGTGAGAACGGATGGCTCAGAATACAACCCAAAATTCATTCTAGCATACATTAGTGTGAATCATCTATGTTCTGTACATATGGTGTAGTATACGTTCTTATCGAATCTAGTATCTGAAGAATGTAACAGAATCAAGATGAACTCACATAATGTAATACTAAAATATCATCTACTACTATATAAGATATAGTGATAGGTTGTCGTATCATCATTGCCGAGGGATGAGGGTCGGAGGACAGTCAACTTCATCTACGGCTACATAGTTAAATGAGCTAGTCGTCGCAAAACGTCGCTATGACGTCGCTAATAGCGACTAATTTAGCGACGTTAGTATGAACGTCGCTAAATTCTAATTATATTCTCCCACCAATTCATTTCCCCCCATTTACTCTCTCACTCTCTCTCCTCTCTCCCTCCGGCGCTCTCACTCTCTCCGGTGCTCTCACAGTACTAATTCATATCTATTTAAGTGTGAGAATGGATGGCTCAGAATACAACCCAAAATTAATTCTAGCATACATTAGTGTGGATCATTATGTTCTGTACATATGGTGTAGTATATGTTCTTATCGTATCTAGTATCTGAAGAATGTAACAGAATCAAGATGACCTCACATAATGTAATACTAAGACATCATCTACTACTATATAAGATATAGTGATAGGTTGTCGTATCATCATTGCCGAGGGATGAGGGTCGGAGGACAGTCAATTTTATATATCTATGGCTACATAGTTTCTGCCTCGCCAGTCGAATGGCTGCAGGGACTATGTCCTGATCACCATGTCGTACCGTAGATTAATACAAATGGAGCTGGAGCCTGAGCCAAAATACAAAATACAAAATACAAAATCTAATCCCTGGTTTCGCGGACCCCCTCGGTGGAACACTCAACACCGGCACGCACAATACATTCCAGAATATACAAAAAATATAAAGAAAAAATTCTATCCGCAACGAACAATTTCAATATATAATATCCTCAACAAACCAAATCAATATCCGCAAATACGTACAAACTCAGTATCCTCAACAAAAAAACTGAAGGAAGGATCAGTGCTTTCTAGTTCTCTTCCATCCATCCATTCCTCCGTTCTAATCAAGCCACTTCCTTCTCCTCTAATCCACCATGGCTCTGGACCTATCTGCTCCTCCCTACTTCCCTTCTTCTTATATGACTCTCTCAGCCACATATGATATCCAGCTCAAGTATAGAGGCGGGAGAGAAGAAGTGGACATGAATAGGAGGCCGGGGAAGCAGCATAGCCGGCGGCATGACCTGGAGGAAGTACATAGGTTTTCTTCAACATCCGTAGGAGAACTATAAGGATATATTTTTTCATAACATGTCACCTTGTCAAAGACCCTTAATGTGAATATCATGTTACCGCGGTGTCGGAAGACTAACATTGCATTACTATACCGGAGAAAAGAGTTGGGAGGATTATGTCAAAGCACACGGCTTAGAAAATCATGACATGTTAGTTTTTTTCATAGCTTGGTTTATTCTTGGGTTGGTTCGGCTTGGCTCAGTTTGCTTTGGTTCATTATGAAATAAGGGTGAACCCCCTACCTACCACCACCACTACCATTTATTAACCCCACTTCCTTATCTCTCTTCATTACTCTTCTTCTTTCCTCCATTACTTCTTTACCTACCAAAGAGAGAGAGAGAGAGAGAGAGAGAGAGAGAGAGAGGTCTAGGCAAGTGCAACTTGCTTCATGGAGGAACTCCAATTTTATTGCTTCATTCTCTTCCTTACAGCATTTTAACTTACTTTAATACTTGGCATTTCCACTTTCCATGGCTAGATTCTTGTAGATCTAAGTTTATTTTATTTTCGGATTTCTTGGGTTTTAATCTATTTAATCTTGTTATTTCTAAGTTTTG
This sequence comes from Iris pallida, assembly GCA_029216955.1. Taxonomy (NCBI): domain Eukaryota; kingdom Viridiplantae; phylum Streptophyta; class Magnoliopsida; order Asparagales; family Iridaceae; genus Iris; species Iris pallida. The sequence goes on along the minus strand of JANAVB010021016.1, from coordinate 24,630 downwards.
ATGGTTCTATGTTGTAGAGCATTTCATTCTGCCCCCGTTTTGACCTATGGAAGTCTGGATTTGGACTTGGGATGAAAAAATTATGAGCCTTGGAACCCTGAACTCCTTGGTTCTTCTTCTCGGACAAGTGGACAAGAAGAACAGTGCTGACCGCATGAACCCCCTTAGCCGCATGACAGTACTTGACCGCATGAACCTTCATGCGGCGAGTCTTCCAGCCGCATAGGCTTCGGCATAATCCGAGCCGCATGGACTCCGTCTACCTGTAGCCGCATAGGCTCGTATTCCTTATCAGCCGCATGCACGTTCATATTTTTTCCAGCCTCATATACCCAGTGGCGCAGCCGCATAAGACTTAGGCATGGCGCAGCCACATATGCTCGTGATCATTCAGCCGCATGTGGACCCCGCTTCCTCCCTGTCGCTTAGGCCTTCTTCCCAGCCACATGAATGCTCTGACTCATTCGCATGCGCCCTCTCTTCCCGCTGGCCGCATGGGGACTGATATCTTTAGCCGCATAGTTTCTGCCCCTGTCCTTAGCCGCATAGGCTTTTCCTTTATCTGCCGCATGCGCCTGACCCTATTCATCCGCATGGGCTGTTCTCCTCCCAGCCGCATGAGATCATTCCTGACCGCATAGGCCTGAGCCGCATGGTTTTCCTATAGCTCTGTGTACTGTTATTTTACTATTATTTGCCCATGTCTTGTAACCCCCTGTGTAACTTGAGTTCCTATGACGTGCACCTTTACCTTTATTGTATATTTTTACGCCCATTTTATATCCTTACGCCTTTTTGTCCTGAACTTGATAAATCATGATTTGATTGACATGATTGAAATGACAAGTGTACATGACATGGTGTGACAAGGAACTAGCATGACCTGATAGTGGCCCGTCGTGGCGCACTCTTGACCAGTGAACTTGACATGATAACCTGACATGATATATCTTGATAAGCTGTTGCGACGGCTACCTGACATGACATGACCTGTATAATTAACCCGGACACCGTGGGCGATTGTGCTTGTACAAATAATCCAGTCCTGTCTTGCATCATGTCTAGGAGGGACTCCTGAGTACCACGGTCAGGAGTACCTACTGAAATGGACTAAGGCTAATAACTAGATTAATACATTAGTCATAAAGAGATCTCCCAGCTACAGGCAATCCCGTTACCTGGGCGCGCATGGGATCTGTAGCCTGCCGTCGAGTAGGGCACATTTTCAGCACACTGTCATGTGTTGCACCCTTCAAGCTACCTAAGGGTACATGCATTTCCTGGACGATGTACCCACCTGAATTCAACCCCTAATTTTTGACCTGGGTAACCTGGATGGTCTGCAGGGCTTGTGGCTGTGGAATAATCTCACTGCATCTTGCAAGTAACTAGGCATGTGATAACCCTAGTTAGTTAAAGTATCAAGCCGTACTCATTGCTTGGCCCTGATTGATTGAATAAGGAATAATCTGTCTAGTATTGATCCTGTATAAATTGTTACATTCTCTGACTTCTTATATTATCTTGCTGATGAATGGGAGAAACCAAGTTCGGTTCAGACGAAGGGTTACAATCCCGGTCCTTGTTTGGTTTAAGGATTGTAACCTGTTATCTGAATGGTCCCATGGTTATCTTACCGTATATCCCCGTGATGTTATATTTTCTCCAGTTTTACTATATATTATTATCTTCTGTGCTAATTGCTGGTTTTAGTTCCTAAGTGAAGCTTTCTTTGTGGCACTTGCTTGTCACTCCCCATTCCCGGAATACGTAAATTTTTTATTTTTCAAGTATATGGTATCTGGCACATGTATCTTTATTGCATATATCCAGTATTTGTAACTGGCCATGGCATGGAACAGTATCTCATCGCGGATTAGTGTGCCACCCCTTGTCCTTGTTTGGTTGTAGGCGTGGTTCACTATTTCGATGACAGGATTTCTGAACCGAGTTGTGGTTAGGATTTTTATTTATTTAATTTAATTAGTTGTATCATGTAGCAATTAACATGTCATTAGTCACATGGTTAGAGCATGTTTAGGGCTTAGGGTTTTCTTAAGCCAACCCCTATATATATTCTCTTCCTCACTCTCTCTCCTCATTCATTCACTCTTTTCATTTCTTTTCCTCCCAACGTTTAGGCAAGTACATCTTGCACCAAATGGAGAGATTCTTGCATTTTTCATTTCTTGATTTTTCTTTGATATGATTTGTCTATATTGTTCTTCTCATCATCCTCTACAAGTTTAGTTCTTGGAGTTTTTGATTTTAATGGCTAGTTTGGTGTAGATCTAAGTTTGTGCCATTTTCGGTTTTCTTGGGTTTTGATCTATCAAACTTCTTTATTTTCAAAATCTAGTTGTTCTATGTTGCAGAGAATTTCGTTCTACCCTATTTTGACCTATGGAAGTCCAAATTTGGACTTAGAGTGAAGGTTTTATGGAGCTTGGAAGCTGTGGGTTCCATGGCCATCCTTCTCAGATTTTCGGAGAAGATGGGTACCCACTTACCCAGCCGCATGAGATTTTGTTAACTCAGCCGCATGAGACTTATTAACCCAGCCGTATAGATGGGTACCCACTTATCCAGTCGCATGAGATTTTGTTAACTCAGCCGCATGAGACTTATTAACCCAGCCGCATAGATGGGTACCCACTTACCCAGCCGCATAGATGGGTACCCACTTACCCAACCGCATAGATGGGTATCCACTTACCCAGCCGTATGAGATTTTGTTAACTCAGCCGCATGAGACTTATTAACCCAGCCGCATAGATGGATACCCACTTACCCAGCCGCATAGATGAGTGCCCATCTACTGCCGCTCATAGTGCCTATTTTGGCTATTTTTGTATTTTTTATGTCCTATTTGTCTGATTTGTGGCCAGAATTTCTCCCAACTCCCAACATAAAAGTTGTAGATCTTTGTCTTGGCTTCAAGGACCTTCACGTCTCACTTTAACCTGAATTCAGATGTGACTTTTATGTCACAAGGGGTCCACGTGACTTCCTGACTTGACCGTGTTCCTGACCTGATTACCTATATACGTGCTGGTACCTATTCTAAGTGTGTATTGAGATGCAATATTAGTATGCACTGCGGTGCTATTTAATGAGTGCACTGAGGTGTGACTCTACGTGCTAAGTGATCATTCGTGTTATATGTCAATACATGTGTACCTTCCAGCACAGTCATGGTAATTGGTCAGTAATAGTGTCGTGGTATGTTGATTGTTGTTTGAAGCATTACACTAAGCATGGATCTAGATTGAGCCGATGTGGATTCATACTTAGGATACGCGTACTATGGTACGACATATAGGAGGATGACCATGTGACCACGACATGTAATTCCATATCAAGATAGGGTTAATCTAAGAAACTCAAATTGGTAGATGCATTGGGTGGGAAGAATCCCGAGATCGTGCCATACTGGCCACCCTAGGTCCTGTCCTGACGTGTCGGGTTGGCCGCCACGGATACAGTTTCATCCGCCTATAGTGGATGACTATATCCGACTCCTACGTACTATGTGTTATATGTTTTAGCACGGTGGCCTTACGGGGGACCGGTGCATGATCAAAGTGCTATGTGTATATGTATATTATATGGTTTGGCTAGCCCTGCTGGGTTGACACGATCTGAGGATTCCTATTTATATATTGCATTACTGGGATAACCCAGGCAAATCATAGAAAGTCGTAGGATTGATTGGCCGCTTGTAAGCTGACTTGTTTGTGATATGTTTTCTTCTGTTAGCTACCGAGGAACATGGACTATCGTGGTGCGTGGTCCAACCCATGTCCTTGTTTGGTTTTTGGGTTGGACTATTATGCTGCGATAGGCTATGGACCAAAGTCGCGATCAGAAGCCCTTTTTACCTGCCCGTGGTTATAGGATATATTTTATCTCGGCACGATATTGTCACCGTTTGTCCTTGTTTGGTTGTAAGGGTGTCGTATTGTCTCGATGATATGGTATAAGCCTATAACTCATGAATCAGGTCTTATTTAACTCATTGGATTTATCTCACTATTTTGTGCTCCCTTGTGGTACTTGCTATTCGGGGCCTGACCCCGCTGGTTTTGTTTGGCCAGATTTCGTAGCAGCTCCAGAGGATCCAGCTTTCCACCCGAACAATGGTGCACACCAGGAGTATGGGCGCCAGGGACCATGAGTGGGTTTCTTCTTCACCGCTCTGATATCTTCTATTTTGTACTTGGCGTTTAGCCACCGACACTTGTTTAGCCGGCAGTTCTGGACACTAGTTTCCTTTGCATAATTGTAATTAAATCAGACTGCAGCTGACTATAGTTATGTACTATTGACTCTCGGAACTAGCTCATCATTTTGCATAGCTAGACTCATGAATCATTCTGATGAAGCGTCGGGGACGCCTTACTGCTTTGACTTATATGATCATTATTTGCTGCTTCTTGTTTTGATTGATTGAGACATAGATGCTCTGTGGGACCATAGGAGACCTGATTGTAGCATGCACCCCCTAGTCTCTTGACAGCCACGATCGCCGTATGACGTTTATATACCTCATACGGTGTAGCTGGCCTAATCCATCTCAGTATTCCGGTACTGGGGCGTGACATTGCTCTTTCTGGGATCTGACCCAGCTGGTTTTGTATGACCAGATTTCGGAGCAGCTCCAGAGGATCTTCCGATTTTCCAGCCCGATGGTGACCACCAGGCGTAACCAGGGCAACGAGTGGGTTATTTTTGGCTCTCCCACTCTATTGTAAACATATTTTTTGAGACGTTTAGCCGACGAGCACCTGTTTAGCTCGATTGCACTTACTTACTGTCTGCCTACGGGCTGTAACATGATTGACAGATCCTAGGGTTGATCATGTATGACTAAAACTTTTGTTAGTACTAACATTTTGTAACGACTAGCTTCATGATCAACTGAATATATAATATTTGGGACGCCTTACTATTGTATATTTGGTGATCTAACATCTTGTAATATTTACTTACTTGCTTGTGATTGAGACACTAGGCTTGTTCATGACCATAGGAGACTGTTGGCTTGTAGTAAACCCTTATATATCTAGACAGCTGTGACCGTATAGCGAGGTGGGTTGCACTTCAATATACGTAGCTGGCTATGTCTGCCCCCACTCTCCACTATTCTGGTTCTGGGGCGTGACATGGTTTAAGTGGTGGCCCATGCAGGTCTTGTAAATCAAGATATGTGAGGGTTTACCGAATAGATGTCTCAATCAGTATTCGCCCTTGATCTCTGCTCGTATCTTCTGAATCCCTGAATTATTGTCCTGATCATATGCTTGTATCATTGATCTGTCCTGGTCCTTTCTTATTGTTCCCCATGTCGTCGTCTTCAGCGGCATCGTTCCTGGACCTGCCGGTCAGCAAGACGGAGCATTTCCCGCGGATCAACAGCAACCCGGAGATCAAGCCCAGCATTCGGGAGTAGCCTCCAGAGTCGTGCCTTCTGGCGGAGAGCCACCAGTCCAGCCAGTTCAGCCTGCCGAGCCTGATGACGGCACTTTGGTAGGACTCGTCAGGACCTTGATAGCTTCCCAAGATCGTCGAGGAGATGCCTTGCACCAGGCAGTGACGGATGCTCTGACCAGAGGAGGTCATCAGGGTAACAGCACGGCCAACAGCTTCAAGCGCTTGAACCCTCCCTTCTTCGACGGTAGTAAAGATGCTATCGCTGCAGATGCTTGGCTTCAGGACACAGGTGATTCTAGAAGCAGCCAGGACCCCAGAGAACGAGAAGGTAGCCGTGGTGCGCCTGCAGTTACTAGATCTTGCCCGCAGCTGGTGGGCGGCTCAGGCCGTTGGATTAGCAGCACCCATTGCTTGGGCGGTGTTCAGAGAGAGATTCCAGATCAAGTATTTTGATACAGTAGCTCGGTATGATCTACAGACGAGGTTCACCAATCTGAAGCAGATAAGCAGGACGGTCGATGGATATGCGGCCGAGTTTTCGAGACTCAGTCGGTTTGCTCCCACCTTGGTGGCAACCGAGTATGATAGAGCCCAGCGATTTCAGCAAGGGCTTCACCTGGAGATTCTATTGGCGGTTGAGCAGTTTGAGCATCAGACTTTTGATACAGTCTTGAGAGCAGCTAGGAGGCATGAGTATACCTCCCAGAGGATTGTGGATAGGGCCGGAGGTCGGAAGAGATCCCACGACCAGATGAATCAGTCTTCAGCCCCAGCCCTGGCAGCCAGGGCTTTGACTATTGGAGCTCCGAGGCGGACGGCCTCAGTGACGTCGGTTCAGCATTCAGCCCCGACGTACCCTCAGCAGCAGAAGCAGAAGCAGGCTTCCGCAGTGGGATGTTCTCATTGTGGAAAGCCAGGCCATGTAGTGGCAGAGTGTCGCAGGGCATATGGATTATGTCTGGCTTGTGGAGCAGCAGACCATAGGGTTGGATCCTGCCCGAATAGGGGAGGTTCATCATCGTCCAACCTTTCTAGCTCTTCGGTGAGAGGACCAGCTCCGGTCCAGCAGTAGCAGTATCCATTGCCGAGGCCCTTGCCGCCTCAGTCCCAGGTATTCCAGCAGCAAAACCCCCAGCAGCATACTCAGGCCCAAGCCTTGAGTCAGAATAGGCAGCGAGGATTTCAGCAGAGGGGACCAGCACCCCGAGGGCATGGTCAGGCTATGGTGATGACCGCAGAGGAAGGATTGGCACCAGGAGAGGTAGTGGCAGGTACTATTCTCGTCAACTCCCTTCCAGCTTCAGCTTTATTTGATTCTGGTGCATCACATTCTTTTATGTTTGCACGATTCGTGACACGGATAGGATTGGAGCCCGAGTCATTATCAGTAAGGCTCAATATACTTACTGGTAACGGACTTGTGGGAGTCGATAGGGTGTTTTCCTCGTGTCGGATCGTAGTTAGCGGTAAGGAATTTCCCGCTAGATTGATAGAATTCCCAATGACCGATTATGACGTGGTCCTAGGGATGGATTGGTTGAGGAACTAGTATGCTAGAATAGACTGCCATATTGGTAGGGTTGTTTTTAGCATTCCAGGCGAGCCAGAGTTTTCCTTTTCCCGAGACGCAGTTGAGCCTTCTCCTCCAGTGTTGCGGATGGCGGTAGCAGCAGTGCAGTTGCCCCGGATAGTCGAAGAGTTTCCAGATGTTTTCCCAGAGGAGCTTCCAGGTATGCCGCCAGAGCGAGAGATTGAGTTCACCATAGACTTGATTCCCGGGACAGTCCCAGTATCAGAAAGAGTCTACAGAATGGCGTCGTCAGAGTTGGAGATATTGTACAAGATGATTGAAGAACTTCGAGCCAAGGGATTCATTCGTGCTAGTGGATCGCCTTGGGGAGCCTCGATGCTTCTTGTAAAAAAGAAGGATGGTACGTCTAGGTTATGTGTTGACTATCGTACCTTGAACTCAGTGACAATCAAGAACAGATACCCTCTCCCGAGGATAGATGACTTGTTTGATCAGCTCAAAGGGGCAACAGTATTCTCGAAGATCGACTTACGCTCAGGATATCATCAGATCAGAGTCAGAGAGCAGGACATCCCGAAGACAGCTTTTAGATCGAGGTATGGGCATTGGGAGTTCCTTGTTATGCCCTTTGGAGCGACCAATGCGCCGGCTGTATTCATGGATCTCATGAATCGTATTTTCATGCCCTATTTGGATCAGTTCGTGATTGTGTTTTTAGATGACATCCTGGTCTATAGCCGGAGTGAAGTAGAGCATGAGCAGCATCTCCGTGTGGTTCTTCAGATTCTCAGGGAGCACCAGTTGTATGCCAAGTTCAGTAAATGCGAGTTCTGGCTCGATCGCATTTCGTACTTGGGTCATATAATCACTCGAGGAGGAGTAGAAGTGGATCCCCAGAAGATTGTGGCTATTGAGTCATGGCCAGTGCCCAGCACCGTTGCAGAAGTTCGTAGTTTTCTTGGATTGGCCAGTTACTATCGACGGTTTGTTTCAGATTTTGCTCGAATTTCAGCGCCATTGACCCAATTGACCCGCAAGGAGGTACAGTTTGCTTGGACAGCAGAATGTCAGGATTCTTTTGAGAAGTTAAAGCGAGGCTTGATGACGGCTCCCACTCTCGTACTTCCAGATGGAACCGGAGGATTCTCCGTGTATTGTGATGCTTCAGGCAGAGGCTTAGGATGTGTTCTGATGCAGCATGGGAAGGTAATAGCTTATGCTTCACGACAACTTTGTGATCATGAGAGGAATTACCCAACCCATGACTTGGAGCTGGCAGCAGTAGTGTTTGCACTTAAGTTGTGGAGATACTACTTGTACGGAGATAGGGTAGAGATTTTTACTGACCATAAGAGCCTGAAGTATGTTTTCACCCAGAATGATCTTAACATGCGTCAGAGGAGGTGGCTGGAGCTTCTTGTGGATTATGATGTCAACCTGCAGTATCATCCTGGGAAGGCCAACGTCGTTGTAGATGCATTGAGCAGGAGAGCCGGAGTTTATTTTCTAACAGCACAACCGGAGCTGTTAGCAGATCTTCAGAAGATGGGTATAGAAGTTCTTCTCCCTTCTAGTGTAGCATTGATGGCCAGCTTGCAAGTTCAGTCCAATATAGTCGAGAGGATCCGGATGGCGCAGTCAGCAGATTCCAAGCTTCAGCGACTCAGGACAGAGTGTGAGGCAGTACGAAGACCAGAGTTGTGCATTCATAAAGATGGTACACTTAGGCATGGTAAGCGTCTTTGTGTACCCAGTAGAGATATCAGAAAAGAGATCATGGCAGAGGCCCACAGTTCGCAGTATTCCATTCATCCGGGAGGTACGAAGATGTACCGTGATATCCGTCAGCACTTTTGATGGAATGGCATGAAGAGGGAGATAGCCCGGTTTGTCTCTCGTTGTTTGGTCTGCCAACAAGTTAAGGCTGAACATCAGAGGCCCGATGGACTTCTTCAGCCCTTGCCGATTCCAGAATGGAAGTGGAAACATGTGACCATGGATTTTGTGACCGGATTGCCTAGATCCCCAGCTGGTCGAGATGCTATTTGGGTTATAGTTGATCGGCTCACGAAGGTAGCTCACTTCCTCCCGTTTAGAGTTGGTCAGTCGATAGCTCAGTTAGCAGATATGTACCTCAGGCAGATTATCAGGTTGCACGGAGTGCCAGTTAGTATCTCCTCGGACCGAGATTCAAGATTCACGTCGCACTTTTGGCGTAGCCTGCAGGAGAGTTTGGGAACTCGTCTCCAGTTCAGTTCAGCATATCATCCGCAGACAGATGGCCAGTCGGAGTGCACAATCCAGACTCTTGAAGACATGTTGAGATCTTGCACACTTGACTTCGGTGGTTCGTGGGAAGATCACTTGCACCTGGTGGAGTTCTCGTACAACAACAGTTTCCAAGCTAGTATCCAGATGGCACCGTTCGAGGCACTGTATGAAAGGAAGTGCAGATCCCCGTTAGCCTGGGATAATGTCGGAGATAGGCAGATGCTCGGTCCAGAAATGATTGCCCAGACAGTTGAAGTAGTCAGAAAAGTCAGGGATCATCTTCGAGTTGCCCAAGATCGTCAGCGCCATTGGGCCGATTCTCATCGGCGCCCTCTTGAGTTTTCTGTCGGTGACCATGTATTCCTGAGAATTTCGCCTAACCGTGGCCTCATTCGTTTCGGCGTACGGGGAAAGCTTAGTTCTAGGTATATAGGGCCATTTGACATTCTGGAGCGAGTAGGAGATGTATCCTATCGTCTCGCTCTTCCGCCGTCGCTAAGCGAGGTGCATGACGTGTTCCATGTATCCCAATTACGATGGTATATCCCGGACCCAAGCCACATCCTAGATCATTCGGAATTGGTTGTTGGTACCAACCTTTCGTATGAGGAGAGGCCCGTGTCTATATTGGACCGGAGAGAGAAGACACTCAAGAACAAGACTATCAAGTTAGTCCGAGTTGCTTGTGTAACGCCCCAGCCCAAAATACGTAGGACTAAGAACGTAGACATGCCAGCTGTATTTATACGAAGTATACTCCAATATATGAAAATCTCGTATGAGTACATAAGCTGTAAAATGCAATAGAACCATAACTATTCCCATCCACACAAATAAATGAATAAAAGATATATATGTAGGAGCGTAAAAAGTGCTTCATAGGAATGAGTCAAAGAGATGGATCATTCCATTCAAATTGATCCACTTTACGCCAAAGAGAGGCTAATCACTTTACGCCTGAAGCAGGCTAATCATTTTTACGCCCGGGTCAAAGCTAATGGTTTTACGCCTAAGACAGGCTAGCCACTTTTACGCTGGACAAAGCTGTCAAGTCTTGCATTTAATGCAAAGTCTGACATGAAGATTTAATGATGGCGTATATCTCAGAAATCGAAGGGATTTGTTTTACACAGAGAACAATTTGTCGTTTAGTATGTGGACTGAGCTATTTTTACGCTCATAATATGGCTTCTTTTACGTACGGAGACTATACGAGTTTTTACGCTCAAAAGTTGACGTGTGCGTAAGGTTTATTTGAGCTACTTTTACGCTCAAGGTTATTTAACAACCACTTTACGCGAGAAGTCCATGTCAGGGCTATTTTACGCCTAGTCTACTACTTTACGCTCAGGGTATATTTGGGTTGTTTTTACGCCCTATTCTTCTTCACCAATTCAGAACGTGGTTTGCCTACATGGCTTTCATGCCACATATCTCGAAGAACGTGTGTACGTGCATTCTATTCTTACTGAAATGATGGGACACGTGTCAACATATGCAGAGGATGACTCCAATCATGGATGGCAGTTGTTAGCGTAAAGACGGAACTTTTGCTGAGTTTTTACGCACAAGAGCCCAAGTCTATAAATAGACTGATTTTTCTCATATAAGGGGGACAGAGAGAAAGGAGAGAATACATAGAGATCAGAGCCCAAAGACTTTGATTTTTCGGAGCATTCTTCTTCAACTTTTCTTCCAGAACAGAGTGAAGCAAAGCAGGAAAGCATTCGGCCTCGCCATCAGTGCCCAAGTACGTCGATACCTTTCTGGTGACTTAGTTCTTCCAATTGTTCATCTTCTAGCAGTGATCTTCATCATCATCGTATGGTCCAAGGAACAAAGTGATCATTTACAGATCAGACTTCCATAGCAATACTTCCCAGAATCAAATTTGTACTTCTTGTACTTTTTCTCGTTTTATTTTCAAAATCCGATTTCCAGACATTTTGTTAAGTGAAACAAAAATGGCGACTCTGCTGGGGACGACCTTCTCCTCTGACAAGGAGGCAATTGCTCAATACAATGATGTGTCGATTGGATCGACAAAGAAGACTTTGGTTGTACACTTCGACCAGACTGCTTATGAAGAGATGCTCCGAACTGGGGGTGGTTCTCGCTGCTCCAATGTTCAAAAATCTCGCAAAGCACAAAAAGTTTGGATTCCTAAATCCAAAATAGCTTCTGATCTCTCTGTTGCTTCTGAGGGTAAGGGAATTCTTTCCACTCCTGTCGTAGGGGCTCCCGTTCGTAATGAGGCAGTCCTTACTTCAGCATTGCACTCTAAGTGTGGCAAGTTATCTCCCGTCTGTGACGGTGAAGATAATCAGGTTTTACGCCCAGTGGGTAAAAACCAAATTTTACGCTCAGTGCATAAGAACAAGTCTCCCATTTGTAATGAGGCAGACTCTAATGCTTGTGCTTCTAAGTATAAAAATAAGTCTCCCGTCTGTGACGTGGTTCACAAAAATTATGCTCTTCGCGTAAAGGAAAATATCCCGTCTGTGACGTGGTAGATAATCAATTTTTACGCTCTACGCGTAAAGGTAAGTCTCCTGTCTGTGACAGTGTAGATAAAATTCGCAACGATGTTTTTACATCTAATGTGAATGTACCTAAATGCATACAGCATAAAAATATTGTTGGTATAGCTTCAGTTCTACACCAACAACCTTCTTATACTGCTCTACGCAAAGTACCAAACCTACAAATCACACGCAATGAAAATGGAGTCCTTCGTGCTAAAAAATCTCAAGATTTGCGCACACAACTCCAAACGCGTAGAAATGTACAGTTTGGTTCTGCAAATGCAGCCAGTAATCTTCTTTATACACAAGGGACTAAACGTTTTGCTACCCCAAATGTAATAAAGAAGACTACTCCTTCTACTCCTTCTGATTTACGTGAATTGCTAATGCAAAAACGTAAAAATAGACAATCTCCCGTGACACCCCCCAAGAAAATCATCACTGTAAGTGTCACCAGATTGTGATCAAATGTTGTTGCTCGGCTTCCAGACGGTCAGTTTTTGATCGATTGAATTTTAATGCGCCCCAACAACAAGCTGATGAGTTGTCATATGCATCAGTCAATATGGCATCTCACACCAACAGAGGACGACGTCCTAGACGGAACACGTCCCAAACCCCAGGTCAACAACAATTCAACAGACTTCTTGATTCTTTTGAAGGAGTATATCAGAATACTCGATCAAGAAGACAAAGATAATTGCAGACTTCTGATTCTGAAGCTGGGGGTACTCAATCTCTTGAGTCCGAAACTGATAGTGTTGATTCATACTTCTATACTAATCCTTCTGTATCTTCAAGAGAGGTTGAATCCTACGCTATTGGAGACGAACCAGAGACGTCATCTGTTAATACAGAACAACGTCTCACTGCCGTTGAGCAATCATTGAAAGACATGCTTAACATGATGCAAAGCATGCACCAAATAATAACGGCTCAGCAAACTGCTCAACCAGCAATTATAATACCGGTTCAGACAGCAGCACCAACTCAAGATAGCCAAGGGGTTGATATACCTTTGAATATCCAAGAACCTGCTGTTAACCAAAATTCTGCATCTTCAGATCCCATCATTCCAGAAGATGTACCATCTCCGGTGGGGATTACGGTACAACCAACAACTTTTCAATCAAATGTACTTCCACAAACCAGCGAAGCCATTCAAGCAGTGCGTGAGCTCAAAGCACAGTTTGAAGTTTTGAAGCAAAAGGATCAACTCCAGAGGTTAGGGATTAAGCAACCTTATCCTCCTCATTGGAATGATGTACCCTTTCCACCGAAATTCAAGCCACAGTCAATGGTACTGTTTGATGGAAAGGCTTCTCCTAGTCAGTATATCAATTACTTTGATATTATGACTGTACATTTGCAGAAAAATGATGCTCTTCTCACTAGAGTATTCATTGGATGCTTGACGGGTTCAGCGTACGACTGGTATCGTAGTTTACCCGACAATTGTATTTCGTCTTTTGACGAATTTAAGACAGTGTTTCTCTCCCGTTTCTATGAAGGAGGTATGGACATGAACATGTCCTCCTTAATAGAAATCAAGCAAAAGGAGAAAGAAGATACTCGGACGTTCAGTGAACGTTTCCGACAGGCGACTTTAAAGATGCCCCCTGGTATGCCAGATTCAGCGCTGATTGATACATGTAAGATAAATCTGCGACCATCCATCGCTGTCTTTATGGGTTCCCAATTCACAGATTGGGCTTCGTTTATCATAGCAGCAGTTTCTGTCGAGACCAATGGTAGGTTGGCTCATGAACATGGGATGATTTTTGCCTCTGAGGATAAAGGAAAGAAAAGTAATCCTGGTAATAATTCCGGCAATTGTAATATGAAAGGAAAAGACACTCTTATGGTCAATCTTTCCAAGAATAAAACGACGCCGAATAATCAGGAATCTTCCAGGCCAAAAGAAGAATATTCTTTTGACAAAAGTGATATCCCAGGGATATTCCAATGTCTGGTGAAGAGTGGCAAACTCCAGATTCCGGAGCCAAAGAGGCCTAATGAGGTGAATCTGACTGACGATCCTAAATATTGTATCTATCATAGATACATTAATCATCCTACCAGTGCTTGCTATGTCTTGAAGAAGAAAATCCAAGAGCTGATAAATGGTGGTACTATTGCTCTAACCAATGATGACCATACGGTTACAACCAATATCGTTTCTCTTCAATTTGGAGATTTTCCTCCACAACAAGTACCAGATGGAATTATCCCAATTTCGAAGGCGACGATGAAGATTTTGAATATCCCGCCTGCCAGGGAGGAAAATGAAGGATTGTTGTCTCTTACATTAAAGAATGGTAAAATTATGTGGGTACATCCTGACTTAGTACCTGAAATGGAAGATGAAGGTAAAACTTCAAAATACAAGAAAGGTAAGAAAGTCAAAACCTGCAACATGATTTCTCATGTTATTCCAGATCCTGATGATTTGGATCATCTATGGGATGACATTCCTTTGGAAGATAGACTGAGAGGATTGAACATATGTCCTCCAAGTCTGGCTCCTCCTGCCAAGCTCAAGCTTACTCATCAGCAGTGGCTTGCCATGAATAGTGTTCCCTTATACAGGGCACAATAAGTCTTCGCTGCTTATGAAAAGGCTCATACAGGGATTTTTCTTTGTATTTCGAAACCTTTTCCTCCCGTAGCTGCAGAGACGGTTATTCCTCATTCTCCTGTAGTCACAGAGATCTCTTCTTCTTCCTCTATGGAACCATCTGTTGAAAGTCCACTGTCTACTCACTTGTACAGTCAGTAATCTTTCTTTCTCATGAAGAAGATGGGTTATGACTTTCAAAAGGCAGAAGGTTTGAATTATGATAAAGGGATACGACTTCCTTTACAAATTCAAAGTCAAAAATCCACTGTTGGATTGGGTTCTGAGGTTCCTCATAACAATCCTCACAAGAAGAAGGCTAAGAAAAGGAAGATTAAATCCTGCAATATGGTACGTCCTTCTTCTGAGTCTGAAGAAGAAACTTTCGCTGGTACAAGATCTGGAAAAGAGTACCACAAAGATTATGAGGGATCCTCCAAAGAAGCTGAGAATGTTGAAACACCATCAACTCAACCGTCTCTTGCTCCTGCTGTGATTGAAAAGGGGAAGCAAAAAGCGGTACGCTTTGACGTCCCGTTGAAGTCTACTTCTAGTCAGGGGGTGGTGATGAAACCCTATAAATTTGATATTCTAGCCCAGTTAGCTAATACTCCGGCTAGATTATCTATCTTCGAGTTGCTGCGCCTTTCTAAAGAAAGTCGCGAAACTTTGAGTGAAGCTCTGCTGCAAGCTGATTCCTGCTTAGCTCAACTCAAGACTCCTGACAATATACCAGTGTCATGCCTACAATGTCATAGTGTGATGGAAGCGATTCCCAATATCACCTTTACACAAGAAGATATGCTGTTGAAGCATAACAAGCATGACAGGCCTTTGTGCTATACTGGGTATATTGAATCCATTGAAGTTGACAGAATTTACATTGATCCTGGGTCTTCCATTAGCATAATTCTTCAAAGTATGCTAAGACCATTGAGGATTTCTACTAGTGATCTGACCTACACTAGTACCACAATAGTTGGTTTTAACTCTGGAAAGAGCAAACCACTGGAGAAGATTCGTCTGAAGATTCAGATTGGTGATCTTCGAACTATGGCAACATTTTATGTTATTAACTCAGACGTATCCTACAATATTATTCTTGGAAGACCGTGGTTACATGAGCATAACATCGTGCCTTCGACTCTCCACCAATGCTTCAAGTATGTGGATCCCCAAGGGGTTGTAAAGACTGAGTTTGCTGATATCAATCCTTTCAAGGGTGTTGAAGCCTATTTTTCCGAGAAAACCTTATACATTGACAATAAGGAAAATTCTTTTCCTCCTCATGTCGATGTTGGACCTTATGCTCAAAGATTTCTGACATCTTTTTCCTATCTTCTTCCTGTAGCCGCTTCATCACAAGCTTGTGTAACTTATAGATGTCACAAAGAATCTTATTTCGTGGTTCCGTCTGATAAGAAAAACAAGCGCCAAATTGTGTTTGGCTTGGCTAGAAATATCCCTGTTGCTCAGACAGATAATTTGAGAGATAAAGATAAAGGAAGAATCTGAATTGACAGATATAGTCAACAATCTCTCAAGATTATCCAGAACATGGGATATGATTTGAAGACTATGCAAGGTCTCAATCAAGGCAAAGGTAGACGACTGCCATTATGTGGTGATCCGTTTTACCAGAAAACTCGTCATGGATTGGGATATGATCCGTCCCATATGTTTAATGACGATATTCAAGAAGAATTCTCTTCTAGCTCTTCACAATCATCAGATTCAGAAGAAGTCCAATTCATCAAATCCGATATTTCTCATTCCTCGTTTGTTAAAGGAGACTATTTTGATGAATCTGAGCAAATATTTTTAGCTTACATGGTTCAAATTGATGGTGAATCCGAACCATTTGAGAATGATCCTTGGGCTCAACAGATGGACACTCAATGGGAACTTCGTTTTGAGCAACGACTGTTTTCCATAAAGAAATTCTCTTTATTTGTTGTGTATCTGGGAAAATTACAACTGTAGGAATCCGATCTAGAAGACGATCGCTTTATCCCTTAGACTATGCGAAGAAGAAAAGCTCTCAAAATTTTGACAGTAGATATCAATGTATCTGTACAATGAATAAGAAAAAGAACTCTATTTATAGAGTCAAAACAGTAACTGAAAAGATAACTACCTCACCACTAGTGCATTTGAAAAGTCACGCAGACTCTAAATACACGCAGGGTTAGTGAGTAGTTACTGGACGTGGCCCGTAACTGTTGGACACATGGCATTAGTGCATGAGTCGTGTGCAAGTTACTGGGCACGCGAGAGAGAGATCGGTGGCATGGCTGTCACGTACTCCAGTTGAAATGAAATCCACGCTGTCTTGCTGAAGGCAAAAAATCCACGCAGTTTCGTTGACGCAGACTCGTTGAAGGCAAAATCCACGCAAGCTTTGAAGAAGAATACTTCAGAATTCACGCAGGCTTTGAGAAGAATAACTCAAAAATCCACGCAAATTTGAGGAAGGAGAAGGTTCAGAATCCACGCAAACCGCCAGCTGTCTTGATTTGGCACGCTTCGTCTGACACAAAATCTCTGACATTGATTATATTATCAGTCGCATTAAATGAAGATAAGACCCAAAGTCACGCCAACTTGGTGAAGAGTGAGTCTTGCTAAGGAAAATTTCGAAAATTACACAAAAGACGGCGATGATCTCTCGAATTCTGTGTATACGTGGCATACGAGGAGACGTTTCTCGACTGTTGTGTTGTCAGTCATTATGATTCTGACGTATGGCTGAGCTGTCTCTGCGTGACTTCTAAAGGAGATGGCCAGGCAGAACTTAGCGTATCTTTTGTGCTGCTTCTTGGATCACTCTGTGTGACTTGTTCTGATCAACTCAGCGTGACTTTCATTTTTGAGGCCTACAAAACCCCCTTCAAAGTTTTCAAAAAATGATAAAATATTTTCGAAATACTTTGAAATAGAGATGATGAAATGAGTTAAAGTCACGCTGAGATGGCTCCAAAATTTTTCGGAAGTCGAAAAGACTTCGAAGTTCTTTGAAAACATCCAAATGAACTTATTAAATGTCATAATGACTCTTCGTTCTCCGAGACTGATTGCGTCCAATTTATGGTGGAATATGAACTGTCGACGAGATCTGTTGTATAAACAGGGAGTGATTCTCAGTTTTGACTTCATCTCTCGAAAATATGACCCCAAAGGAAGCAACTGAAGAGGAAGCACGCAAGTTGGGCTTTTGTTCCCATGGTGACCCCACCTTTGGGGGTAAAGAACCCGAACCTGTCGTCATTGAGCTCAAGGACGACGCCACACAGTTAGCCAAGAACCTCTTGAGCTACTTTGGATTGGATTGCTCGTCTTCTTCTGATGGGCGGAGTCTTATGGAGAAGCGTGAAATGCTCGAGACTCTATTGCATCGCCTGGGAGTTAAGAGCGTAGAGGAGTTAGGCATCAAACTTAGCCGCTCTGGAAAATAGGGCATAACTTTCTATGCTTTTGTTGTACTTCTTTTTTTTTGTCTTTTTGTAAGGCCATCAGTGCCTGTTTAAAGAATGAAGTACAACTTTTGTGTTTGATCTGCGTACCTTTTAATGAAGAAGATTAATTAGCACTCTTTGACTGTTTCCAATGTTGCACGGTCTCCCGAAGTACACGTGACACTCATTCCACAATTTACGAGCGCTATTTATGCAGATCTTTTCCAAGAATAGACCTGCACTTGATCCTTTAAATAGATGGATGAACTCCACGCAAACTCATCTTCCCATTCTTCTTCCTCTCTTCTGAGAATGAATTTTCTATGAGAAGGAAATAGGAAAGCCATGTTGTCTGATGTCAAATCTCTGTGCATGCTACCAGACATGGATCTGTCAATCCTTAGCAGCAAACTCAGCGGTAAGTTCAATATACACGCATCGAATTTTTTTTTGTTTGCTAAGGACAAATTCATCTTCCTGAAATTAACAGAATGCATCTGTCTTTGCTTGGCCAGTTTCTGTTGACTGATTTTTCTTTACTGTTTCTTGCAGAATTTTGGCTGAAAACCTTCTTCAGAACTGGCATTGGTGATATGGATGCTGTGGACAATGTTCTTCTGACATCTACATCAGGGAGCTCATACGCTTTTGACGCGTAAATCAGACAACTCAGAACTCTTCGTGAGATAGAAGGGTCTTCCTTAGATGGTAGGAAGAGCCTTTATACACGAGAGTTGGATGGTGGAGTTAACTCTACTACCGAGAGATTGGGTAGTAGAGTTCCTTTCAAGGCAGAACCAGGAATTATATCCTAAGGTTTGGATACATTCCTGTCTTTCTTGAGAGGTTATCCCCATCCACCAGTTGTATTGGCAGCAGCACGTTTTCGTGTTGCCCTACTCTGTGGTTCTTCTCTCGTCTGAGAGATAAGACCAGAGTTTGATTCCTGCTGGACACCCAGGAATTGCCACAAACAACGAGATTGCCAGAGAAGATCCAAGAAGAAATAGATCTCAGTTGTACATAGAATAAAAATCCAAGATTTGTAATAGATTTCTATTATGATTTGTAGGAAAGTCTAAGAAAATGTAATAGACTTTTTGTGGTGAAATGGGAATGGAAATGACAATTCTTCTATGCTCAATGATTTGTATTTGTGGATGAATTATGGACATGATAGATAATAAAATCATCTTTTCTGTTTTTAGAGTATATGATATTATCAGAGGTATTATGGACGTGATAATATATATGAACTCGAAAAAAAATAGATTGATTTCTATACAGAGGTCAAAATATGACAAATGAGTAAGTAGATTCGGAATTGATTCAGAGGTTATGAAACGTGATCAATAACGAATCCCCACTTAATGAACTGATAGAAGATTATGAACGGACGAACCGTTAAGAAACGATGAACAGATGAACTGTCGAGTGAATGTAATAAATGAACGGACGAACCGTCAAGTATTAATGAACATGTGAAATGTCGGATGAATATGAGAAATAAATGGATGAACTGAGTATTGGAAAAGAATACGTCCCTTCGATCCTTGTAACCATATGTCTATAAATAGAGCATATATTTGAATAGAAGGATCGCATTTTATCCATAATGTCTTCTGAAGAGAACATAAAGAAGACTGAAGTCGCCCCCGAAGCTACTGAAGGTGTTAAAGAACATCCACCTCCGCAGAAGAAAGAAATGGGCGAAAGCTCGTCTACTCCCAAGCCGCCGAAAGATATCCTGGACTTCCTGATCGAACCAGGAGAAACCGAAGAAGAAGAAGCAATGAGGCTGGTTGCCTGTCAATTCTTGGTGCGGTCAGGAAAAGATGTACTCAATTCTTTTGCTGATTATGTATGTGGTCCTCGTCCCAAATATGAAAGGGATTACAGTGATCTTCCATGATGATGTACTCTTTTTCTTGAGGAATTTGTCTCAAATAAACTCCGTTTAAGGAAACTTTGTTTACGATATATCCTTCCCACTTTATATTTTTGCCTTTGTTCATTGATCTTTTGACTCAGAAATCAGAAAGACTAAATATCATTTTCATAAATATGATATTGAGATAGAAAATTCAGAGGTAATGTGGACATGATTTTCTGGATATCAAATTTGTTGAGAAACGATACAAAGTAGAATACCTATCTCCACTGGGGAAAATAGATATCAGAATGATTCTTCGAAAAGAACAATAAAACAGCTGGAGAATGATGAGAGGACAATCTTGATAGAAATATCAGACGTAGTACTTCTTCAAGAATTTGCCGTTGATGGGCATCATAGTTGCTTTACCATCTAGAGTAGTGAGTTGATAAGCCCCATTAGAAAAGATCTTATTGACAATGAATGGACCTTCCCATTTTGCATCAAACTTGCCCTTATTCATGTGTGTCATAGTCATCGGGCGTCTGACAGTAAGCACAAGTTCTCCTTTCTGAAATGTTCGAATTCTGACTTTCTTGTTAAAAGCCCTTGAAATTCTAGCTTGATAGAATTCAATATTCTGTTGAGCAGATAACCGTTTTTCATCCAGAGCCTCCAATTCTTGAAGTCGAAGACGATCATTATTTTCGGCAGTGAGTTCATTAGCGATTGCTATCCTTAAAGAAGGAATTTGAATCTCTAATGGGAGAACAGCCTCAGATCCGTACACCAGAGAGAAAGGTGTACACTTAGTAGCATTACGGACTGTAGTGCGATAAGCCCACAAGCATTCCCCGAGCTTGTCACTCCAATTACGTTTGTTAGTGGAGACAAACTTCTTTAGGAGTTTGATGATAGTCTTGTTGAAAGCTTCTGCCAATCCGTTAGCTGCTGGATTATATGCGGTAGAAGCAACATTATTGATCCGGTGATCGTCACAGAATCGAGTAAATTTCTGGCTGACGAACTGTGGTCCGTTATCATGAACAATGCGTCGAGGAACACCAAATCTGTAGATGACGTGGTGCTTAATAAAGCTGATGACATTAGACGTCTTAACTTCAGATAAAGGAATAGCTTCGGCCCATTTGGAGAAGTAATCGGTTACTGCGAGAATGAACCGATGACCTTTAGATGATGGAGGATTGATCGGGCCGACAATGTCCATGCCCCAAGCTTCAAAGGGCCATGATGCTGCCGTCGGATGTAGAAATTCTGAAGGTTGATGTATAAAATCCGCATGGATTTGGCAAGCTTTGCATTTCCTTGCATATTCAATGGTATCTGATACCATAGTTGGCCAATAATATCCCATCCGTCGAATACGGTCTTGAAGTTTTGGCCCAGGTTGATGTGCTCCACAAATTCCATCATGTGCTTCACGAATAACTTGTTGGGCTTCATCACCGGCAATGCACCGAAGGAGTAAACCATCATAAGCTCGACGATATAAGGTCTTTGTTGTATGATTGTAATAGAATCTGAGTGATCGTCGTCTGATAGATGCTGCCTCACTCGGATCATCCGGAAGAATATCATACAATACAAGATCTAAGAAAGGAAGTCTCCAATCTTTATCCGTATTCTGATTCTCAGTCGAGTTACTGAAGATGAATTCCATGCTGGAATCGGATGAAGATGATATCGATTTACGACTAAATCCAAATCCTCTTGTTGTGTTGACGTCATGAGATGTTGATTCTTCAATGTCAACTGGAAGTCCTAGAGTCAGGTTATTTTCAAGATGTAATAATTCTCGATTACGAACAACGATCATTTGTTGCCGTTTGATTGGGATAGCCAGCACCGCTGCAAGATTAGCAAGGGCATCAGCTTCTGTGTTACATGCTCGCCTAACATGTTCAATGAAGAATTCCTTAAATGATGAGGCCATAGATATGGCCACTCTATGATAAGGAACCAGATCTTGATGGCGAACTTCATAAGTACACCTGATCTGATTGACAATAAGTTTAGAGTCTCCATACGCCTCCAAATGTTGAATATTCAGATGTTTAGTGAGTTGAAGACCAATAAGCAATGCGTTGTACTCAGCTACATTGTTTGAACACGGCTGATCGAGAGAATAAGCTCTTTGGATGGCAAGACCTTCTGGCGATACAAGAACAATTCCAACTCCAGCAACAATATCGCCATTAGGACCAATCTTGACGCTCCATCAAAGAATAGACGCCAAGTAGGATCTTCTTCAGCAATTTGATTTGAATCTAGGACTTCATCTGGGATTTCATCATAGAGTTTTGAATTTTCTGGAATTGAGTGAGCAGCCAGAAAATCAGCTAAAGCTTGTCCCTTGACTGATTTCTGAGAAATATAGTGCATATCATACTGAGCAAGTAGGATTCCCCAGTTAGCCAATCGAGAATTCAAAAACACTGGGTTTCTTCATCATGATCCGTATAGGATTGATCCTGGAGATGACATGAATAGTCTGGCCAATGATATAATGACGTGTCTTTTAGACAGCAAACATCAAGGCTAGACATTCTTTTTCAACTGGTGAATATCGAGGTTCAGCTCCGGTCATAGTGCGGCTGAGATAATAAATGGCTGTTCATGGCCATTTTGATTCTTTTGAGCGAGTAATGCACCCAATGAATGACTCATTGCTCGAGTATAGAGGAGGAACGGTATTCCTGAGACGGGAGGTACCAATACTGGAGGGCATCAGATATTGTTTTATATCATCGAATGCTTTCTGACATTCATCATTCCAGACAAAAGAGACACCTTTCTTCATAAGTTTGTTGAATGGTCTGCAGCGTCCTGATAAATTAGAGATAAATCTCCTGATATAAGATTCTTCCTTGAAATCCTCGTAGCTCTTTTAAGGTGCGTGGAGGACGCATCTCTTGGATGGCTTTGATCTTCTCGGGATCCACGTGTATACCTTTAGAGGTAATGACGAAGCCGAGAAATTTACCACTAGAGACGCCTAAGAAGGACTTAGTAGGGTTCATCTTTAATTGATGCTTACGCATTAGATCAAATATAGTCTTCAAATCTTGGATATGATCCTCCTTTTGTCGACTTTTGACTGCAATATCATCAACATAGCATTCGACTGTTTTCCGCAAATGTTCACGGAATATAGTACTCATAGCTCGTTGATAAGTTGCTCCTGCATTCTTGAGACCGAATGGCATAACTGTATAGCAGTATGTACCAATCGGCGTTCTGAAAGAAGTGTGCTTCTCGTCTTCTGGGAACATTTTGATCTGATTATACCCAGAATACCCGTCCATGAATGACATTCGTTAAATCCACAGGTATTATCAACCATGACATCAGTGATTGGTAGAGGGAATTCGTCTTTAGGACATGCCGCATTGAGATCGCGAAAGTCTATGCATACTCTGATCTTGCCATCTTTTTAAGAACAGGAACAATATTAGCCACCCAATCGGGATGTTGTTCCTCTAATAAATCCAGATGTAATGAGTTTATTGACTTCAGCTTCAATTGCATCCATGATGTCCGGACGAAATCGTCGCTTGTTGGTTTGACCGGTTTAGCATTCGACAAGATGTTGAGCTTGTGAGTTGCAATTGAGGATCAAGCCCTGACATCTTCATAACTCCAAGCAAAGACATCGATGTAATCACGAATGAGTTTGATCAGTCTTTCTTATCAGTTTTGAAAGACTTTCACTGATGAATATTGGTTTGGGAGACCCCTCCACCAACATATTGAACAAGTTTATCTTCAGTCGGAGGTTCTTTTTGCTCGAAACGGAACTCCCATTGATTATCTAATCTTTGGGCCCACTGTTCTGATTCAGGTGAGATTTCAAACTCTTCTTCGTTCATCACTTCTTCAGATGGTCAATGGAAACCATGTTAGAAGACAGAAGGTTGCAATAGAAGTCACCGATACTTGTATCGGGATCCCAAGAAGTGGTACTAGAAGATCAGATCTCTTATCTTCGTCAGACTCAAGCTTCATGGATAATGTTGATGAAAGAGTAGGAGCAGTATAACCCAATCCGCATTTCGTCCTTCCATATTTCAAAGGAGGAATCCGGACAGGCATTTTTCTTCCTTTTCCATATTAAGGCCAGTCTGAAGTCATAGCCCATATTTTTGATGATGTCTCTAGATTGCTGACTATAACGACGTAGTTGTAATCTTCCAGTGTATCATCATTTTGTCATCATCTTCAAGATCAGAAGGATTTGAGGCCCTTTGTAGAAGAATATTGGAATGTTCCTGGCTTTCTGCTAGGAACTAGAAAGTATGAAGATTGTACAGGTTCTAGAGATATATCTGTATGAACAGTCTGTACAACTCCTATGGTTATTATGTTCAAGCATATAACAGATGTAAATAACTATGAACATAATTACACACATCAACGTACTGCAAAGGTGGAGACTTTTCATTAAATGTAAAAGCAGCAATATTACATTGGGAGAGGCTGAGCCTTAGAGATTTAGCCAAGTCAATGACTAAAGGGGGAGAAGAAGAAGCTTTGTTCGATTAAGATCGATAACAAATGGCTCAGAAGAGGTGAGCTCCCTTGAAGTTGAGTAGGAAGAGTAGTCCGCCCTCCAACTGGAATTAGCAGAGTATCTTGTGAAGGTACAGGAACTTAGTACGCCCACTGACAGGAATGATCAGTGTATTCTGAGTAGATGACTGAGGTAACGGAGAGATCCGTCCACTCACTGGAATGATAAAAGAATCTTCTCCAGAGGGTTTAGGAGATTGTTGCTGAGTAGTTCGACATTAACAGGATTATTAAAGTCTCACTTTGTGCATCTTCTTTCTCCATGCTGTATGATCCTGATATTCTCTTCTTATACATTCGGGAATCATTAAAATAAGCTTCAACCCATGGAAGGG
>JANAVB010021015.1:107500-116826 GCA_029216955.1 Iris pallida | reverse complement strand
AATATACGTTCCAGACTTAAATTGAAACGACGGGAGAAATTTTCATATTCCTCCAAATTCACTCTCTCTCCTCTCTCTCCCTCTCTCTCTCTCTCTCTCTCTCTCTCTCTCTCTCTCTCTCCCGCGCGGCTTCGGTGATCGGCGTCGGCGTCCTCTCCTCTCTCTCTCTCCCGAAGGTAATTCCCCTTCTCTCTCTTTATCTCTCTCGATCTCGCCTCGTCTTGCGGTGTGTAGGGGCAGCGGGGCGGCGGGCTTGGGGCAGGGGCGTCGGGGGGCGGGGGGGCGGGCTTGGGCGGCGGGCTTTGGTCGGGGCTGGGCGGCGGCTTGGGGCATGGCCGTCGGGGGCTGGGGCGGGCTTGGTGCGGCGGGCTTGGTCGGGATGGGGCGGCGGACTTTGCTCGGGTGGCGGGGGCTTTGCTTCTCAAATTCATCTGAGTTTATATTGGCTAAATAATGTGTTATCCATATTGGGTGTTATCCATTAGTTTGGTGGTGTTTGGATTAGTAAATGTGAATATGGAGTTTGGGTTCATGGTGTATATGTTCACTGTGTTAAGGACAGTACGAGTTCTTCATCTGCCTTCTTTGTTAAGAATATCCTTGGGACATTCGCTTCACCAAAGTCACTGAATAAGTGAAGTTTTCCTGGAAAACCGACCCTTAGAGTGTATCAGTTGTGTACTATATATAGATGTATATATCTATACATCTAACTGTGATATACACATGTGTATGTGTGCTTTAGAGAGTGAGGAATGAAGGCAGGCCCCATGCCTATTAGCATGCGGGACGGCTTGGGGTGTAATGTGGAGTGTAGGCATGGTAGGAAATATAGGTAATGCTAGTGAAACTAGATTAAGGTGCTTGCTAGATAGTACGGACACTCTAGTATCCTAACCAAGTTAATTTTAGCCTAGATATTTAGGATATAGCTCCCATATCCTAGAAGTGGACTCTTGCAATTTAGAAATAGATAGATTGACTCAGTTTGATTAATTGACCTATAATGACTCTAAAATTTGATTTGCTGTTACAAGCATACAACACCACAATGATGATCAGGACTCAGTTTGATTAATTAGGGACATATAGTCCCTGCAGCCATTCGACTGGCGAGGCAGAAACTATGGTACGACATGGTGATCAGGACATAGTTCCGACAGCCATTCGACTGGCGAGGCAGAAACTATATAGCCGTAGATAAAGTTGACTGTCCTCGACCCCATCGTTCGGCAATAACGATATGACAGCCTATCACTATATTTTATATAGTAGTAGATGTCTTAGTATTACATTATGTGAGTTTATCTTGATTCTGTTACATTCTTCAGATACTAGATACGATAAGAACATATACTATACCATATGTACAGAACATAGATGATTCACACTAATGTATGCTAGAATGAATTTTGGGTTGTGTTCTGAGCCATCCGTTCTCACACTTAAAACACATAAAAATTAGTAGTGTGAGAGTGCCGGAGAGAGTGAGAGCGCCGGAGGGGAGAGAAGAGAGAGTGAGAGAGTAAAATGGTACGACATGGTGAAGTAGTACTGTATTTTGGCTCCAGCTCCAGCTCTATTTGCATTAATCTACGGTACGACATGGTGAAGTAGTACTGTATTTTGGCTCCAGCTCCAGCTCTATTTGTATTAATCTATGGTATCAGGACATAGTCCCTGCAGCCATTCGACTAGCGAGGCATAAACTATGTAGCCGTAGATAAAGTTGACTGTCCTTCGACCCTCATCCCTCGGCAATGATGATACGACAACCTATCACTATATCTTATATAGTAGTAGATGATGTCTTAGTATTACATTATGTGAGTTCATCTTGATTCTGTTATATTCTTCAGATACTAGATACGATAAGACATATACTACACCATATGTACAGAACATAGATGATTCACACTAATGTATGCTAGAATGAATCTTGGGTTGTGTTCTGAGCCATCCGTTCTCACACTTGGCAAAAAATCAAATTTTATTTACTTTATCTGCTTTCGAAAATGTACTCAAATTACATGATGGTTCCTTTAGTTAGCTTGCTTATGTTACAATTATATTATTTGTGAATATCGATCTTACCAGATGGCATCCATGATCCGAGGAGCGGCACGTCATTTGAGGGAAACAGTGAATGCTGAGGTGGCTCCTCCTACTGTTAAGGAGGAAGTGGCACCGGTAGCTAGTGAGACCGGGAGTTCTATTCATCCAGCACCGGTAGCTAGTAAGACCGGGAGTTCTATTCATGCAGTACTTGCAAGGGACTACATCTCTCCTCACGCCAAAGATCCCACTTATTCGAGGTGGTTGTGTGATCGTATCACTGAGCGTTTGCGTGAGCTGCGTGGTTCTTATTAGCTATTAGTACTTATTTGTATTGGACTATTTGTATTAGGTTGTTTTTGTATTAGACTATTTGTATTGGACTACATATATGAATTAGTATTGTGTCAATCTCTGGATTGTATTGGACTACGACATGGTGATCAGGACATATAGTCCCTACAGCCATTCGACTAGCGAGGCAAAAACTATATAGCCGTAGATGAAGTTGACTGTCCTCCGACCCTCATCCTTCGGCAATGATGATACGACAACCAACCAGAGAGGATACTCTAGAGATCCATCTGAGTAGGACGTATACTCTGAGAGATCACCTTTACAAAAATGATATCAGTAGTAGGATTGAGTGTTGGAGAAGATATTATCAGAGTATACGTCCTACTCAGATGGGTCTCTCACTGTTACTATTTTTTTTTGACAGCATGGTGGATGTGCTCCGTCAACAGATTCTTGCTCCGAGCCAAAACTTTGCCCCAGAGCTCAAGTAGACATCCTTCGTGTAGAGCTCGAGTGAGAGGTTCCTGACAGCATAGTGGTCTCCTTTGTCAAAGTATCCGTGCTCGTCCCACATGGATGTGGGAAGAGCACGGATACTTTGACAAAGGAGACCACTATGCTGTCAGAAACCTCTCACTCGAGCTCATGTGGGACGAGCACGGATACTTTGACAAAGGAGACCACTAAGCTGTCAGGAACCTCTCACTCGAGCTCTACACGAAGGATGTCCACTTGAGCTCCGGGGCAAAGTTTTGGCTCGGAGCAAGAATCTGTTGACGGAGCACATCCACCATGCTGTCAGAAAAAAATAATAACGGTGAGACCCATCTGAGTAGGACGTATACTCTGATAATATCTCCTCCAATACTCAATCCCACTACTGATATAATTTTTGTAAATGTGATCTCTCAGAGTATATATCCTACTTAGATGGATCTCTCAGTATCCTCTCCGGTTGGGTTATGTTCTGAGCCATCCGTTCTCACACTTAAAACACATATGAATTAGAACTGTGTTTGTATTTTCGGCGAACCCAAGGATTGGATTCTGTATTTTGTATTTGGTTTCTGTATTTTGGCTCTAGCTCCATTTGCATTAATCTACGGTACGACATGGTGATCAGGACATAGTCCCTGCAGCCATTCGACTGGCGAGGCAGAAACTATGTCGCCGTAGATAAAGTTGACTGTCCTCCGACCCTCATCCCTCGGCAATGATGATATGACAACCTATCACTATATCTTATTATAGTAGATGATGTTTTAGTATTACATTATGTGAGTTCATCTTGATTCTGTTATATCCTTCAGATACTAGATACGATAAGAACATATACTACACAAATATGTACAGAACATAGATGATTCACACTAATGTATACTAGAATGAATTTTGGGTTGTGTTCTGAGCCATCCGTTCTCACACTTAAAATACATAGGAATTAGTAATATGAGAGCGCCGGAGAGAGTGAGAGCGCCGAAGGGGAGAGGAGAGAGTAGTAAGAGAGTAAAATGGTACGACATGGTGAATTAGTACTGTATTTTGGCTCCAGCTCCAGCTCCATTTGTATTAATCTACGGTACGACATGGTGATCAGGACATAGTTCCTGTAGCCATTCGACTGGCGAGGCAGAAACTATATAGCCGTAGATAAAGTTGACTGTCCTTCGACCCTCATCCCTCGGCAATGATGATACGACAACCTATCACTATATCTTATATTGTAGTAGATGATGTTTTAGTATTACATTACGTGATTTCATCTTGACTCTGTTATATCCTTCAGATACTAGATACGATAAGAACATATACTACACCATATGTACAGAACATAGATGATTCACACTAATGTATGCTAGAATAAATTTTGGGTTGTGTTCTGAGCCATCTGTTCTCACACTTGGAGATAAATCGAATTTTTGCTATTTTATCTGACGCACATCACCCCTCGCGGTGAGCCAAAGGCATGCAGCCACTTCCCTCCTCCACGTCGTACCTTGTGGAGGAGTATAGCGTCGGTTGCAGCAGGGATTACCACCACGGGCAATCGAATCTCCTCCTTAAAGTATTATAATTCTAAAAATTGGGAAATTGTGGGAATTTTGGAATATTTGTGCTATGATCGGATTATATACGACGGTATTAGGTTACTCTTCGGATAAGTGATGTCTATTTTATATTAATTTAGTTTGGTCTATATGATTCTTGGATAATGGTGTACATTAAATTCGTATGTGCATATTTGGTCTATGTGATTCTTGGATAATTGGTGTGCATTAATATTTGGTCAATGTGATTGTTGGATAATTGGTGTGCATTATATTGGTTTGGTTTATGCATATTTTTGTGAACAGGGAAAGTGCTGCAATTTTTTTAAAAAAAAACTCATTTAGCGACGGACTAGCGACCGGTTAGCGACGGATATTTCCAGTTTCCGACTACCTTTCGACGGAGTCCGTCGCTAACTGGAGATTTGAAACTGTTTCCAGGTAGCGACGTGTGGTCGACGGAATATCCATCGGCGACGTTC
Organism: Iris pallida; assembly: GCA_029216955.1. Lineage (NCBI taxonomy): Eukaryota > Viridiplantae > Streptophyta > Magnoliopsida > Asparagales > Iridaceae > Iris > Iris pallida. The sequence continues at coordinate 111,944 of JANAVB010021015.1, read as the reverse complement.
TGGTGGTATATAGTTCGATGGAATAGCGACAGAAAATCCGTCGACAAGGTTCTGGAAAAGCTTGACATTTCTAGAACATTGGCGACGGATAATCAGCCACAAATCAGTCGCTGTCTCGAGGTCTTACGACGAAAATCGGTCGCCAAGGTTCTGGAAATGTCAAGCATTTCCAAAACATGGTCGACGGATAATCTGTTTGTATTCCGTCGCTAATCCATCCTTTGTTAGCGACGGCAATCGACGGACTAGCGACGGAACGATACACTCTGATACGCTATTACGACGGTTTACCGACAGACCATTACGTCGCTAGTGTCTACACAGTTCAGTATTTAATACTTGAAATGGATGAAAGTCCGTCGGAAATTCGTCGCTAATGCTTCGTATTGTGAAGTCGAAAAGCCGTCGCTATTCCGTCGCTTGACGATACTTAGCGACGTATCATTATTAGCGACGAGCTGATTGCGGACGGATTATTTTGGCCAAGATCCGTCAGTGATCGGTCGCTAATACAAATTCCCGACGGAAGGGCGACGGATGTGGCCGTCGCTAAATGGACATATTTTGGTAGTGTTTCTATAGAAAATAAATGTTTGGCTAGAATATTGGATTTTAAATGGATTTTGGGGCTTTTAAATGCCAATAGTCCTTATACATAAATGTTTTTAAATAGGGTTTTATATATAACTATAAGTATATTTTAAAATGGCCTAAATTATTTTGTTATAGGCTTTATAACGTTTTTATCATTATATACTATCTTGAATTAATGGGGTCTATTTCAATAAGTTTTATATAAGTATTGCAACATAAACTTACATATAGGTATTTTCTTAAAAAAGGTACCCATTATGCTTCTAAATTTTTTTTTAAATAGGTTTAAATATATTTGTCTAAATAAATAAAAATATGTTTTTACTAAGAATTATCTTTTCCTGAAATAATTTTCCTTTTATACTAGGTTGTTCAATTGATCGTGACTAACCTAATCATATCTTACTTTCTCGCGAACGTGGACTTCTATCTTGATCTCGAATACCTTTCCATCTCCAATCAAGATTTCTTCACATTGACCATAGCTAATTGGAAGATTTTGGACACATTGGTATATTTGTTTTACCTGTTAAGGACCCAGGCAAGTAAATTTATTATATTTCAATATTATTAATTCCTATATTACATGGTTCAGTTATATCATACTTGATTTTCGACACGTTCATTACACGAGGACACTTCATATTTCCTTTACATGTCATACCTTCTTTCTCGTATATTGTGTCGGGACGGAAAATTACTAGATAGATATGTGATCAGACCTTAGCCCATGTTTTAATTTCTGTACAGTAGATCTTGTTAATGCCAATGTTGACCTTGTGGTGCAATTGTCCCAAACCGATCACATATCAAAAAGTACTTTAAATTACATAGATAGTTTATTCTCTTGTTCTTCTTGGTAGATGCTGTTGTATAATTTCTTTCTACTATACCTTATGTTTTGTTACTTTTGTCTGGATATTCTTATCATGTATTTTATGACTAATCTTTGTCATATAGTCGTTAACATATACTTGGAACTGCATTCAATGAATTGTACTCGTTCTATTCCTGACCGAAAATCTATTTTTTAAATAGTCCCCGGCTACGCTATGCTTGGACCGTTGGGAAGACATGGGTATATACTTGAAGGACAAAACCTATAGACTAGTTAGATGAGTTGATCATATAATTTATTTAGTTATTTTCAACATGTGAGGCATTATAACTTTAGTCAAATGTATAATTTATGGATATTGTAATTTGACCTAGTCTTGTGAATGGATAGTAGAAAGATATTATTTATGAGCAATATTTTGCTCTTGAGCATTGTGGACTAGACAGCTTACTATGATGATTCTATGATTTAGGTTGGGCCTGCGCACGCACTCGCATCCCGAAAAGTTGGTACGGGTCGTGACAAGTTTTTTTTTGCTGGCCCATGCGAGTCAGTTTTTGCAAATTGTGCGAACTCGTGATAGTATCTAATATTAGTCATACTACTACGAGCCTGCTACTAGAAAGTGCTCACTCACAATTAGGATTGACTAGGACAAGATATACCACTAGGAAACCCTTTATTTAAATTGACCGTTGGGTAGTTAAGGTTGTTGTATAGGCCATACAATTTAGGTGAAGATTCATTAATTTAGATAAATTGAGAGTTTTTCATAGATACACTATTGCATTTTGATATGATGATAGGATCCAAGGTGGGTAGACTATTCATTCTGTAACTTAGGCCTTCATAGAATTCAATCCCTACCTTGATAATATGGTCAAATTATCTTTTCTGCTCTCTCTCTAAATATTATCACCATTACGCATATCAATTAGTTATTTTTCATTGGCCATAAGTAACTATTTTCCCTAAGTGTTCTAAATTTTATTTCTATCCATTGAGTTGAGTCTAACATGATCCATTATCCATATATTTACTCCAAGTTAGTTTTGTTGAATTCAAGATATATGTATGGTTTTACCCTCGATCTTGAATATTAGAGAAATAGAAATTAAATTTTATTTTCTTCTATCTTCTATCATTTTCTTCCTAATCAGTCGTTTGATTTTTAAAAACTGATCCTTTCACTTCAAGGACAGATACGTACACTTTTTCTATCATGATTAATTTGTTTAAATTTTTAAACTTTCTCTATCATGATCAATTTGTTTAAGAATTTTAGAAGCTCCTTTGAAATTTTATGGATATAGTTGAAAGAATGATCGATGACTTACAATGGCAAGACAGAAGCGCACTGTCACCATTTACTTGACTTGTGGAGACTGTGGATTCACTACAGCCAGCAGCGCACTGGCGAGATATGACCCCTAAGTTGAAGTAATTTCAAGTATGCGTGTGTTGTCGAATATTATTAAAACTAAGACTTGCTTGTCTTATTTAATCCTTGAATTATTATGTCAATATTGGATAGAGTCGATAAAGTTTCAATAACATGCCATTATTTGAGCCATGATACCAAGGATTTATTGCAGCTAGATGTACACTAGTGGGGCATAAATTTTCGGTAGAGTGACTTCACGTATACATATGGTTAACGTTATAGAAACTACATCCTTTTGGCATATGACTATTGATTTAGTTCTTATTCTTTTTCTTTATTTCTTCAACCCTTCTTTCTTACCCTCTATTTTCAAAAACATAATTTGTTTTCTAGTAATCTTTTAAACCTATTTTGAGTTCCTTCCACTAGATTCGTAATCATACCTAGATTATGTTTTTATTATCATGCCTACATAATTAACCGTGCTAAAACGATTTCGATTTGGATCATCCTTAACGACTTTTGAGCGTAATTAGACTATTTTGATCGTGTCAATTCATAAATTCTTCTAGATTTTGATTTTATAATCGTGCTTGAATAATTTTGCTAATCGTGCCAAACAAATTTGAATTTTGATCGTTCCTAAGTGACGTTGATCGTGACTAAATTTTTTGAGTATAGTCATAGTCAGGCCTATATTTCAAACTCTATTACTGCTAATGTTAGATTTTTATTCTACTGTGATCATGACTATTTGATCATGTTCATACTCGTGCCAACTTTTTAATTTTGATCATGTTTGGATGACTTGCATGATTAACCTTGATCGTGACTGCATCTTAGTTGTATATTGTGATTTTAACCATATTTAGACTTTGACTAAATTTTTATCCTTAACCATGCCTATATAATTCTAACAGTAGTTAATCGTGTCTAACAACTTTTTCTTGTTTAGCTAATCCTATTTTGATTATATCTTTGACCATTGTGACTAGACCCTTTGACTATACCTTAATCGTGCTACGTGGTATCTTTTTAAAGGTTCAATTCTATTCGCAATCTAACTCATTTTGATCATTGATCATATCATTCTTGATTTTATGCTTAAAATGACTAGTCGTGCCCTTCGAAATTTTGAGGAAGAAATTTCTAAGGTGGGTAGAGTCTTCGTTTGATGAATTGTCCTTAGGTTATTATTATTTTGTGTCAAATTTTTTGAGAGCATTCTAGGATTGAGACCATAGCCTAAGGATCCAACACCAAGCCATACTATTACCTCTTCCATTTCCACCCTAGTTGATTAATGCTCTTACTAAAAAATTCTTTTTTCCTTTCTTTTGACCTATTTATCAATATTTTTTATCATAATTACCATCTTTTCGCGATCAACCAAGTCTTCTATCTTAGTAGTCCTTAAATTCGAGGACGAATTTATTTCTAAGGTGGGTATTTGTAACCCTCTTCCCATATTTTCAAAAATTACTTTTTATTTTATTTCAATTATTTTATTTCAAATACTTTGTTTGGAAAAAAAAATCTCTTTTAAACCTTGTATAGGATATATGATATTATTTTATTTTTTTGTATTTCGAAAGGTAATGGTTTGTAAATACTATTTAGTTTTATAA
>JANAVB010021015.1:75000-102500 GCA_029216955.1 Iris pallida | reverse complement strand
TGACAGTACTGGGTTTGTGTTTCGATATTTCGTTAAATAACACGTGTTAGGGTAGGAAGCAGCAACTTCAGGCTGTTTTCCTAACCTAATTTCCAGTTTTTTGGAGGTTTCATAAAGTGAGTTATAGTCAGCTGTGAGTGCATCATTTTTGACTCATGAACATTGATGGCTCTTTTCTCTTTGAGTAAGTCTTCCTCAAGTTTAGCAATGGCCTTGTCTTTTTCTTCGAATAATCATGTAGTCTCGTGTAGTTGCAACTTGATAGTAGAAAACTCACCATTCTCACTAGGGTTCATATTACTTCTAACCTCAGCTAGTAAGTCGGTAAGTCTTTCTATTTTACCATTGTACTCTATGAGTACCTTTTTAGACTTTTGATACTTGCTAAGCAGCTTTCTGTGGTCATATAAGAGGTCACTAAAGGCTTCACCTAATTGTTCAAAGATAAAATCATCATATGTATCAAATAGAGGGTTTTAGTTTACCTGATCATATGCCATTAAGCATACATTTGTAGTGTCGTCCGATGGTTCATCTTCTGAGTCGATAGCTTCACTTTCATGCCAGATGCTTGTGTTGGCATATCTTCTGGAAGTAGATTTCTTCAAGTAACTTTTTTTACATATTTATTGCCCTTTCTGGTTGATGATAATATTGTCGAACAGTCCTTCTTGATGTGTCATTTTTTCTTGCAACCGTAACAGATTTGATCTTCTTTATTATTGCTATTGTTGCTATTGTGTTCCTTTGTTCTTCGGTTGAATCTCATGAACTTCTTGAACTTCTTTACTAGGAGTGCTTGATCCTGAGTGTCATAATCACTGTCGTCAAAATCTTCTTCGACAGTCCTTCGGTGTTAAGCTTTGAGGGCGATTGATTTCTCCTTTCGTGCAATGTCTTCAAAGTCTTGAAGTTCCAGCTCGTGAGTAAGTAGCTTTCCCATTAGCATTTCAAGAGACACGGTATTGAGCGTTTCCTTCAATGATTGTTATAGCCTTCATAATCCAGTTCTTTGTGAGAGCTCGTAGCAACTTGCAAATCTTCTCATGGTTATTGTATTTCTTGCTTAAGGAGGACAAAGGATTTACAATATCCAAAAATCTTGTGAATATTTGCATAACTGATTCATTTGCCTTCATCTTGAATCCCTTATACTCTTGAGTAAGTCTACTGATCTTAGACTCCTTGACTTGTGTCGTGCCTTCATGTGTAACTTTAAGAAGTTTCTATACTTTATTGGACATTGTGCATGTAGACACCCTATTGAATTCATTCCTGTCTAGTGCACAAAATAAAGCATTAATAGCACGTGCGTCAAGACTGACCTCTTTTTTTCAGTGTCAGTATACTTGTCATGTGCTTTTTCAACCAAATTTCCATCAATAAGAATACATGGAGGCTTCATATAGCCATGAACTACAATAGACCATAGGTCAAAATCTAGAGATTTTAGAAAGAAACTCATACATGTTTTTTAGTAAGTATAGTTGGTACCATCAAATAGTTGGGGTCTGTTTATGGCTTGGCCTTCACTTATGAATTTTACAGTTGCCATATGTGATATAGTGATCTTAATAGAATAATTGATATATTAAAGAAAATAATAACAATGTTAACTCACTTTGCCTGTATAACCCGCTCTGATAACAATTGTATCATCGAAATGTAAAGCGATATACTCTAGAGGGGGGGTGAATTGAGTAGGTAGCAAAATATTTGCTATTAAAAAATATTCGTAGGGAGATCACAGAAATATATCACTGATATGAAAATGTAAAAGTAAAGTGCAGAGACCAAACGCAAACATGGCAATGAATACTGGTCTCCCTCTTGTGAGGACTAATCCAGTCGAGAGAACTCTAGCTTCTGGTTGAAATATACAATAAAAAATCAAAAGTTTTCATACGATGTCCTTGTAACTTCTACAAACGTGAGCTTTAATCGGAAGAAATCGACCAACTTCAATTGTGAAGTGTCTTACTTTTTGTCAAATGTCTTGATTACAGTCACTCTGAACTTCTAGATCGTACCGTACTGGCAAATCGACTAGAGGATTATAACTGGCTCGGGATTTGAAAATAAAAGCTTATAAGGCTTTTGAAGAACGTAGTAAGCTTAGAGAGAAGAGATGAGAAAGTGAATCGGTGTATTGAAATGGTAGAAATTCTTCTATATTTATAGGATTTCCAAAGGAAGAATTCGGACAGAATTCTATGAGAGAATCTTCGCATATAGCCGCTGCATCCGCAACTGCGGGAAGACTGAGTTTAAAAAAGCAACATTCCACCAACCGAACTTGGGCCGAATTTGGAGCAAATTTGCCTAGAGTTCTGCTGGTTCAGAATGGGTGAAATTTGGGGTTTTGAAACTCGGGTTTTGGGCTTTCGAATATTCTAGCAGTTAGAAAGTAGTTTGGGCTTTTGATGTTGGGCTAGTTTTCAAAACAAATGGATATTTTTGAAAAAGGTTCTGGGTAGCCTATTTTTCAGTACGACTTAGTTTACATTATATTCCTAGATTAAATAAAATAAGAAAAATACATTAATAATTGAAAATACAGACGCAATGACAAACAAGGCTTCAAATCTTGAATGGTAGGAGTGGCAGTAGCATTTCTAGCAGTTCGTCCAAGTAGACCTTATATCAAGACAGGGTTAGATCAATTATTAAAATCCAGTTCGACCAAGACTAATGGTGCAACAATTACATGTTTCTAGTGGCTCAATAACGTGGCATGTTTTATCATTGGATTATATATGCTGTTGGTATATTAGGCGATGGTCGCTAGCCGTGAGCTATATTGATTGATGATATATGTTAGTGTATATACATGTTATCTTGCCAGGGGCTACGCCAGAGATTACTATTGAGCTTGTCCTATCCATACGTACCAAGGTTATCCTCAAGTGCATTCACATAGATGGTTAGTTCACATTTATATTTATACAGTATTTACTTTATGGCATGTATTTTGTACCTTGTTACATCCCTCTAAGGACCTGGTTCCCTGCCAGAATACAGAGTTTGCTGATATGGTAACTTACTAGAGCTGATGATGGGCAACGTTGGATATTCAGATATATTATAGCTAGATGTTTATCTTTCGCAGTTCATCTATATCCTTCTATTGCGTGTTACCTGCTGTTGTAGTCTAGTTTTGGAAGCTCACTCTTCTTCGAGTTTGTTCAGACATGTGTATCATAAGGCGGCCGACTATATTACATAATGTCTATTTTTGCTCTATTTACTTATATGTGGATTGAGACGTAAGTATTTTAGGAACTGGGGCGTGACATATTTTTGTGGTGGCCCATGCAGGTCCGATTTATCGTTTCGGTTACATTACTGTACTGAGCGAGCCTGTGATAAGAAAATTTTATTATGAATTCAATCCACAACTGCTATTGAATCATCTTTTGATTTCTAATAACGTTCTTGAAACTCGAATTTGTATTTCAAATCATACCCTTCTAAACTCATTATCCTTGTTTCTCGTCTTTTCCTATTTTTGAAAGACAAACCCTCGTGCGAGGTGTTTTCTTAAAAGGCATATCCTCGACAAGACGAAGAAGGTATACTTTATTGAATCATCTAAAAGAAAATAGTTCCTGTTAGTGAGGAGGGTTAGATTAAATGTTCATCTAGATATAGAATTACAAAGGATTGATGGAATAAGGCCTAGTGCGGGGGTTGATCATAGAAACATGAGACTAGAACTAGAGGCTATAAGTTATTTTGGAAGTTAGAAAGAATCATTTGTAGCAGTTCAAATTATGGAATGAATAGACTTATGGTATGTAATTTGAGACTAACACTTTCAGGGAAGGATATATGATAATCGGATTATGAGTAAACGCATCAAGGATATCCCTTTTCATATTATGATGACTTGGAGTAATAACAACAGGCAGAAACAAATTGAGGAATACTGTTTTATGGAATATAATGTGATGCAATACATGAAATAATTAAGTTAAAAGGATCAAGGAATTTAAATGAATGGTTGTGTAAATGAGATAGATGTTGTGGTAGTAGATATTCAGGATTCATGATAAAGGAAAGAAGACTTAGCCATCCAACAAGTAGCTACATAGGAAGGAGAATAACTTTGATGAGAAAATAATAAATCGAATACTTGTGGATCAGAAGGATGAACTTGATGGCATATGAAGAATACTTATGCTATTGGTTTAGAATTTGTAGAGTTGGTTTCCTTTGTATTGATTAAAATATGACTATGATGATTAAATGATTCAACTTTTAGGGCATACATAATTAGACACCAGAGAGAGAATTAATATTAATCCAAGAAGGAATTTTAGTTCATGATAGTTCGTGATAGAAAGATTGCTAGTTGGGGTTATGGTTGAGGTATCTTAGTTGTCAATATTCTTTAGAACATATCTGAGTAAAGGTGTGATTTCGCTTTAGAGTATAAACAAGTTTTGGCTTCTTGGTTGGTTATGACTTAAGGTTGTAGTTAATCCTAGGTGTTCTTTTATATTATTGCAAGTAGCTATTAGGAAAGGTAGGCCAAGTAGTAATGATAAGTTTCTAATAAAATTGTTGGTATATTAGTGGTATTGGGTAGTTAGTAATAAATGATCGTCTTGGGATAAGTTTTAAGTTATGCATAGTTGATTATGATAGCTTAAGGATTGATTTTAAGATAGATAGAAGGAATTCTCAAGGTAAAGAATATTGGAATTACATGGAATAAAGGATAATGTAAGAAAATATAACTTTCCAAGGATACATAATAAAGGTTTAACAACCTAAAGACTGAGGTGTTTTTTTTTTTTTTTGAGTACTTGTGATATACCCGTCTTCCGAGGAGTAACTTGAGGTTTTTAATATTATGTGATATGAAAAGGGAACAAAAATGAATATAACAGTATTTATGCGTGACAGAGTTGGTTCATAACTTTGGAGGTTGAGGATTAGAAGTTATATACAAGATATGAAGACAATAAGTGATTGGTGGAAAATATGTCGAGGCTAATCCTTACACAAAGGCTAAGAGGATTTACTGGTACCATGACTTAAGACATCCAACAAGTCATATAACTATGGAAAATAAGTATTAAGGATGACAACTTTAAATTTTTAGAGAATAACATTAAGTAATATGGATTTTCAAACTGGATATAAATGAGTAGTTACAATTGGAATGACAAAAGAATTTGGACAAAGCAAATTATTGATGAATGTAAGGCATGATTTATTCGGATAGTCTTATTATAGAAGATTATTGAGGATTAATGGTTGGGAAATACTTTATTGACAAGACGAATGAGTAAGAAATTTTAGAAACCTTTGATGAAGAAATGTTTAAAGGGAACTGCTCGAGGGATATTAGTATGAATAATTGCACAATAATTTGGAAGTCCTAGAAACCATGGAATGATCATGTAAATTGAGAAAAGAAGTTGAGCAGGGTGTATAAGAAAAACCATTAATTTAAGATAAATGAAGGGAAATGCCATTGAGTATAAGTTGGCGCTAAGTAGAAGTAGTTGCCAAGGTGGAGGTAGTAATTCATGCATCGAGATATAAGCCTATGGCGTATTTCTTGATAGCTCGGAAGGGAATATTAGATAAGTACAAGGACTAAGTATTGAGATTTTAATTGACTGGAAAGGAAGGCACGATAGCTAATTTGTGGGTATAATCATCAATGGAAGAGAGGACGAGAACGTCATTACCTATAGTTGCTCATGTTATGAGGCTTAGAGTTCCCCATCGGGCCAAGCCTAACATATATGGAGAAATAGATGATTTTGGATTAGAACAAGAAAGTTTGGAGAGGATACACTATTTTTGTAGTTCATGTCGCATGGAAGAATTATGCACAGGCCAGACGATTTGGGAACGCGAGGTTGTGATTTGTGAAAGTTTTTATTTATCTTTGTATGGATTAGTGTGATTGTGATAGGGATTGCCAATAGATTTTTTTAATTATTTTTTTGTATTCTCCCTGTTGGTGATTATGACGTCTTAATTTCGAGGATGAATTTTTTTAAGGTAGGTAGATTGTAAACCCCACTAAAATCTATTAGGGTTTTAGTTATTAAATTGAATTAATAAATAATTATTTGGATTGTATATTTGTATATAGGTATTTTATACCTATTCTCGTAGCTTTGAGTTTACAAGCACAACACTAGCTAGTTTCTCCCAACAAAATTAGTATTCATGACCCAGTCGAGGTCCTCTAGACTTGTACTATTTATGTCTCACTCAAAAACTTCTCCTTGTGCTTTATTTTTATAGCGCAACATTCGTATACATAAACCATATTAAATTAGACCAATATCTATGTACGTTCCAATCGAAATTGGAGACATAATTGTGACCCGAACCCTTCATCCCATAAGATCATTATGATCTATACTAAGCCTAGAGCATTCATGTAGCTTGTGTCCCACTCAAATGGACCCCTACAAACTCTCTAAACACCTAAAAATTATTAGGACATTTACGTAGAAAAATTGGGCTTAACGAGCTATAAAAGTTTATCGGTGCATCAAAATAGCCTGAAACAATAGCCAAATGGTACACTGAATCGATCCGTAAATATATAGGAATTAATTAGGTTAATCCTAATGGGTCTAGACCAACTTATGAGGTTCCTAATAGGTATAGAAAAATCATATATTTTATATCAGTCCACATGATTTAAGTGGTCTATATATTGAGTTCTAGCCTACAAAAGCTACCTCCAAACCTAACCAAACATAAGTGGGGTTTAGCCAACAGCTAAATGAGGGTCTTAGGGCCTTAATTAAGGCCATAAGCTGCTATGAACAATAGTTGGTACAAGCTGAACCTGGCGGGTTTGATGGGGTGGGTTGTCGACTCCTTGGGAGTTAATAAACCACCCGTCCACCTCCCTAAAATTAAGATCACTCACCCACAACTCCTCCCACAGCCTATACACCTTTTCTTCCATATTTTCCACTCATTTCCTCTAGATTTTTCATCACAAACAGTCCCAAAATAGACCAATAGAATACAAAATTTCAGCAGTCCATTTCGTTGTGTTCTTCGACTTTGGAGTCTTTCCGACGACCCTTCGGTATCAAAAGCCATCAAGGATTAAGCCTGGCGTGGGCTTACTAGGAGGGGAGTTTTGAGACAAGAACTTGCTAGTTTCTTCTCTGAATCCTCTTCACAAACCCAGCAGACTGATTCAAGTTCTAATTGGATTAATTATATTTCCATCGCTTTCCAAGTAAATACACGTCCCCTTTCGATTCCGTAACTTGTAAACTAGTTCTAGGACCCTAGAAGCCATAATAATTTAATAAAAATCTAGGTTTAACATGATTTTTGTGTGATTACATAATTCTGAAATGAAGTTGTTACATGTCATATATCAGTTGATTTTGAACAAAATATGCAAGTTTTCTTTATTAAAATTTTTGTACGACTTGGTATTATATTAACCAATGTATTTAAGTTTGTAAACCATGTATTAACACATATTAAACTTGTTTTGTAGATCCCAAACATAGCATATAAATTATGAAATTTAAATTGTGTATTTTGACATGTTGTATGGAAAACTTGTGTAGTTTATGTTAAAATTACATGTATTATAGCCCTAGATTAATATCAAAATTATTGTACATGTATTATGATTGATTTTATGATTAAAAACATTTTCAATTACTTATTATTTTTTGTCAAAAATTTTAGGTAAAATAGGTTTATTTTTGTGACACTGATATATACAAATTAAGCCTAGAAGGCCTCGTTTCATTGAAGAATTGGAACCAAAAGTTATCTAAATTATTACCATCATTCTAACCTTGTAAATACTCTTAAAATAATATTTAATATACATAAAATATTCTATTTTTTATATATTAGGCTGATACAAGTATTGACTTAGGAACGTGTCTGTCACAACCTAGAAAACCTATATTTGGACATAGTATATTTATGGCATTGATTTTTATATAAATGTGACTTAAGTAATTAATTTAAAACAAATGAGGTTCTAATTTTTATTGTCATTATTTGATTGTATAATTTTATTTAAGTCTAGATTATTGGTTTTGTTATTTATTTTTGTTGGGTCATGTATAGGAAAATGTCTATTGTACAACCAATGTTTTATAAAAATGCCACTTAGGACTCATGGCTTAGAATATTTTAATAAAATTAGTAGGATATAATTTTGTGGGCAGTCTATATGATTAAGAGGCAAAATATGGAATTAACACTAGATGACCTTTAGGAATAAATCCTAAGTCGCACCAATGCAAGGAAACCTATTAGGACTAACTTATAGAATTTATGCATAAAGAATAAATCCTAGGAGATGCTTGGGAATTAGTTCATGTGAATATTTAGGTTATATATATATAATTTAAAGACTAAAAGGATAGGTGACAGTGACACTCCTTTGGTCTATTTTAATTAGTCAGATACTAATATTAGCATTTAATTTCCCTCGTACGTAGTATATCTAATGTCACATTGTTTATATAAAGAATACTTAAATGATATGTACAAATGGTAACTTTAGATTACTAATTAAATTCTTAATATTTAATATAGGCTCCTGGGACACTTTGACTTCTGGCCAGGAATCCGGATAACAGCTCTTTCTTCTCGGAGATCCAAGCAAATATGCCTTGCCTAGTTTTTACTGTATTAAATTTTAATTATGTTATCATGTATCTCTGTTCTAGATGTAGTGTAATTGTCGCGTCTGAGAATGCCTCGGGTGCAGTCGACGAAGGTTTCGATATGGGTTGAGTTGACTTAGTACTAGGAGACCCACCTAAAGTTGAGGGGCAATTTTATATCCCCCAGACTTTGTCACATACCATTACATGTCACTGAGTGTGAGGATGAGTTCATACTAGGCACGTGCTTATGCAGTCGACTAGTTATCAATGCTAAGAGCACGTGTGATGGTGTATTGATTAGTTTTAGATTGTTCTAGTTTAGATTGGACTGGCATATAGTTACGAGATGTTCAGGTTGTAGTCACATCCTGTGCATTCCCATTTGGGTAGGAAGGATCAATAGTAGGCATATGGGACAGCAAAATTGGTCTGTCGTAGTCTTTGGATGAAACTACGGAGTCTTGATTACATGTTTCTAGTAGCTCAATAGTAGTATACATTATTGTGGGATTATATATACTATCGGTATATCAAGCGATGGTCGCTAGCTGTGAGCTATGTCGATTGATGATATATATCAGTGTATATACGTTGTTATGTAGCCAGTGGCTATGCCAGAGATTACTATGAGCTTGTCCTACCCATACGTACCAAGTTTATCCTCTAGGGTATTCACATAGATGGTTAGTTCACCTTTATATTTATACAATATTTACTTTATGGCACGTAATTTGTATCTTGTTACGTACCTCTAAGGACCTGGTTCCCCGCCAGATTGCAGAGTTGGCTGATATGGTAATTTGCTGGAGCTGATGATGGACAACGTTAGATATTCAGATATATTGTAGCTAGATGTTTATCTTTCATTGTTCATCTATATGCTTCTATTACATGTTACCTATTGTTGTAGTCTAGTTTTACAAACTAACTCTTTTTCGAGTTTGCATGGACATATATATCGTAGGACGGCCGACTATATTATATAATATCTATTCTTGCTCTATTTACTTGTATGTAGGTTGACACATAGGCGTGACAATATTGGAAATGGTAATTGTGTCAAAACGCTCCCACTAGGAATCAATCTCATGACCACTCGGGTTAATGCCTCACCAATACCACTAGGCTAGGGGTCATTGTATATATATATATATATATATATATATATATATATATATATATATATATATATATATATATATATCTAAAATATATATATATATATATATATATATATATATATATATATATATATATATATATATATATATATATATATATATATATTTTGAAGCAATAGGTAATTGTGGCGAACTCGCCTCCACTGAGGCTCGAACTCCTGACCACTTGGGCCACATGCATCTTTCTTAACCACTAGGCTAGAGATCATTTGCATATATATATATATATATATATATATATATATATTTTTTTTTTGCATATATATATATATATATATATATATATATATATATATATATGCACATCGAGTCGTGGTGTACTGGTAACACCATCGTGCACCGGGGGTGAGGGTCGGGTTCGAGCCCTCCCTCCCACGGAGGTGGCTGGGTGGCGGTGGCCACGGCCTCCGGGCCAAGGTCGGGTGGAGTCGTCCACCGGCTTTGGTTTTAAAAAAAAAAAAAAATATATATATATATATATATATATATATATATATATATATATATATATATATATATTTAAAATATATATATATATATATATATATATATATATATATATTAATTACATATATATATAAAATATATATATATATATATATATATATATATATATAGATATATATATATATATATATATATATATATATATATATATATATATATATATATATATATATATATTGAAAAAACCCTCCCTTTTATTAAAGAAGGCTCAAAATGCCGAAGCCTGCACATGTATACAAAGCACAAAAGGACAAAGCCTATACAAGTATACCACCAAAATGAAGACAAGGGGGAAACGACACAACCCTACCAACCAGAGCTAGGGTTGAAGCGAGGACCAGAATGCTTGAGTGATGTGGGAGCAATCGATACTCCTTTTACGACATTGGCGGGCGATCTCCCGCATGAGTTGATCCACTGAGTACTGGTGACCTTCGTATCTCGCCTTGTTGCGATTCTTCCAAATCGCCCACGTGGCCGCCGCTGCAACGATCTGGTGGTCATGGGATGCTAATCCCCAGGAAGCCGCTAGATCGTTGAAGCGCCCACCGCCCGGCTTGATAGAGTAGAACTGGTTAAGGGACCTCCAGATGCTGCTAGATAGGCTCCCCTGACAGAATATGTGATCAATAGTCCCCACCTGACGCTCAGAGTAGCACGAGCAGGCTGATGCTAAGCTGATACCGATGGTGTTTAGGATATCATCAGTGGGCAGTTTCATTCTAATGACTCTCCACATTAGGAACGACCACTTCTTAGGGATGCAGGATTGCCAATAGTAGGCAATGGGATGGTGCGGCTGCCCAGATCCCTGGACAGCGATATGTACCGACCACTGCGAAAACACCCCTGCTGCCTCTAGCGACCACTTCAGCGCGTCTGCCTCGCGGCCAATACGTAATCCGCGAGCTCGTATGCTATCTGCCATTGTGTTACCGGACCATTCCAGAATTTTGTCCCAGTTTCAGTCGTCAGTAGTGGGATTCCACAGGTCTCTGATCCTCGTGTTTCTCCGGGGTTTCGTGAGACACGGGATCATGCACTTTCCAACCCATCGCTCTAGGAAAGGATCCGAGTCGCCCGCCCCCAATAGTAGTCTCATTGCAGGCTCGGCCAGGTCTCTTCCGATAAGGATACGATGCCAAGCCGCTGAGAATCTGCTGTTGGATACGGCCAAAGAATGGTGGATGTGCTTGAAGTACCTGGCCTGTAAAAACCTGGTCCATAAATTATTGGTCATGCGAAGTTTCTACCACAATTTCATCGAGAAAGCATTAACGATGTGAGTGAGTTTGGTAAATCCCATCCCGCCCTCGACTGTGGAATGGGCCATGGATTCCCAGCTAGCCCAGTGATGTTTGTCGTAGCCTTCACAGTGCCTCCAAAAGAACTGAAAAAAGATCTTCTCGATCGAAGCGATAACCTTCTTGGACGGGAAGCATGCAGCCAGGGTATGGATGGGGATAGAGGTGAGCACGTGTTTGATGAGGATAATCTTGCCACCCGGTGATAGAGTGGCACTGTGCCATCCTTCAAGTTTCTTCCTGATTCTAGTGATCAAGTGCTCAAAGATGCCGGAGTTGGATTTCCCGTACACCAGAGGACAACCGAGGTAGTTGAACGGAGGATGGTCAACTGAGAATGATGTTAAGTTGGCTAGGTTGGTGGCGTGCTCTCTCTTGATGTTGTGGTGGGCATAGATAACGCTCTTAGAGGGATTGATCTTTTGGCCGGAGCATCTAGAATCTTCTGCAGGGTGTTGTGGACCACTTCCACTGCTCCTTCGTCCCCGGAGGAGAAAATGAGTAGATCGTCAGCGAAAGCCATATGAGTGATGATGAGGCATCCGCTGGATGTGTATTAGTGCTGGAAGTTCGGGGTTCTGACCATGTTGTTAAGGTTCCTGCTCAGGGCGTCTGCTGCAATGATGAAGACAGTAGATGATAGAGGGTCGCCCTGTCTGACCCCGCGATTGGATTTGAAAAACCCCTGAGCTTGACCATTGATGACCGTAGAGAACCAGGAGTTGCTAATGGATCTCCAAACGATATTGGTCCAGGTTTCCGAGAAACTGAACGCCCTGAAGACCCATATCATGAATTGCCAATCCAGTCTGTTATAAGCTTTCTCCATGTCGATTTTGACAGCGATGTTGCTTCCTCTTACGGGAAACTTCATGCAGGTGATTAACTCTTGGGCTAGCATAATATTGTCCTAGATGTTCCTTCCACGAACAAACCCGCTTTGCTCCTCAGAAATGATCTTGGGAAGAATCTCGGCCATCCTGGTTGCTATAAACTTGGATATGATCTTGTTGGTGAAGGTACAGAGACTGATGGGGCAAAAGTCGCAAAAGGATGCTGGGTTGTCTTTTTTCGGGATAAGGATCAGCTTGGCGCTAGAAATGGCTTTGGAATATATAGCTCATTCGAAGAATGCAATGGCCGCTTCGGTGATGTCCTGTTTGATGATATCCGAGCAAGTGCGAAAGAAAGCCCCCGAGAATTCGTCTGGTTCGGGCACACTGTGCTCATTCCGGGCCCACACGGCATCTTTCACTTCCTGGGCTGTATGGGGTCTTTCCAACTGCGCGTTGTCGGTAGCATTAATGAGGAGGAGGATTTGGTCGGGGAAGGGGGTATCTTTGTGAACCGTCTCTTCGGAGAATAGCTTGGAGTAGAATTCTGTGGCTGCCGCCTGAATGCCCTTCTAGTCTGTGATGACGTTCCCGTTGTCGTCGGTGGTATGGTAGATGGCTAGCTTCTGTCTGCGGCCTTTGACGCAGTTATGAAAGTATTTGGAGTTTTTATCCTCCTCGCTGTCCCATTTCAACCTCGCTTTTTGCTTCCAGAAATCAGTTTCCAATTTGAGCCTGAATTTGAGCATAGCCGTAGTGAGGTTCAGGGCTTTTCTGGCCTCGACCGAGCGATCCGAGGCGAACTTGGCTTCGGCAAGAGTGACGTCATCCTCAGCAGCCCTAACGGCTTGAAAGATGTCCCCGTAAGCTTGTTTGCTCCAAACTGTTAGTGCTTTCCTCGTGGCTTTGAGTTTGTTGCTCATCCGAGAGAGTGGGTTGGGGGAGTCTTCACGATTCCACGTATCCGTCACGATACCCAAAAATTGTGGGTTCTTGGTCCAGAGGTCGACAAATTAGAAGTTTTTTTGCATGGATTAGAGTTGTTTCTTATTTCAACCAGCAAGGGTGCGTGGTCAGATTCAAAGGAGTTGAGGTGTGACTGGTTAGTAGTGATCCCCATTCTGTGCCAGAAGACATTCGTGAGGGCCCTGTCCAGCCTTGAATATTGACGACGGTCCCTTTCCTGTATGTTGTACCAGGTAAATTCGTTGCCCGTGAACTGGATGGCACCGAGGTGAGCATTGAAGATGAAGTTGTTGAAATCTTCCATGGCCGGAATGGGGGGGTCGACCGCCAATTTTCTCTTCTCTGCAGGTAACCGCGTTAAAATCCCTAATGCAGAGCCATGGTGAGTTGCTGTGATGGTGATTGATGTCAAGGAGGTCGTTCCAGAGGTGTTTCCTCTCTGCAATATCGCAACTGTCGTGGACCGCAAAAATGATGGCACGGTCGGGGATCGTGGGGTGTTCGAACCAGCAGGAGAGGGCCTGTCTGGAGTCTTGGATGACTCCGATGTTGATGTCCTTCGTGCAGAGAATCCAAATATCATAATTTCCTACAATGGCCGTAGGGAGGCCCAGTTGCAGCTGGATAGATTTTAATCTTTTGGGGAGAATTTTGGGTTCAAGAATGACGAGGATGTCGATATTGTAGATTTTTCGGAGACTGGTTATTCTCCTTATTGTAGGTTTGTTCGCCAGACCACGGACATTTCAGGATAGGATGTTAAGTATTAAGGATGTTGTGGGTGGGTTTTGTGTTCTGCTTGGCAACGGATCTTGTAAGGATTTGTCACGACCCGCTCCCGAATAATCGGACACGAGTCGGACACGCCCAGCCTTCGTCGTTAGACACGACGAAGTAAGCTGTACCAAGCTAGGGAAAACTAACCAGATAAACATGAAAGTATAGAATCACAGCATCTAAAAACATATCCCAGAATGATCACCATAATCCACAAATCCAGATATCATAATGTACCAGAATCAACAGGAATGAAAAGTGCTATGAACTCTAAAGTCAATATGTCAAAGTAAAGCTAAGTAATCTAAACCTGAAGCCTCAAGCTAAGCCTCATCCTGCTCAGCTAAATCCTGGGCTCTGGCCCATAGAGTAGATCAATGTCCTACAAGCATACCTGTAACATATCCTATTCAGGAGCGGAGCAAAGTACAGTTCTAGGTAATAAAACATGAACATGACATGAACAGAGTACAGGAGTACAGGAAATGAAATACAGGAATGAACATGAAAGTACAGGAAAGTAGTACAGGAAATAAGTACATAAACTATAGTACATGAATGTAAAGTACAGGAACATGTAAAGTACAGGAATGAAACTATAATCCTGAAGTACCAGACATGACAAGTGCACAATATCGAAATACATCTAGTCCATGTGACCGGCTGGAGTGAGTACAGGAGCATGCACAGGAGTACATGAATATGGTACGACTTAGGACCCGCGTGCACAGTGCGAGGCCTAAGCTAGGTACAGGAATATATAGTAACCGGGATTGGTCACATGGCTAGTGTATTTCCCCACCCGACACTAATAAGTACAAGAACAAGGGTACAGGAATACAGGAGTACATGAATATCGTGTCATGACGTGTCACAAGAAAGGGTACAGGAATGTAAATACACAAAACAGTAGAAAAGTACTTGCCTTGCTCCAGTAATCAAGGTTAGTGGATAGAGCTGGATGTCCTCCTGTTTATTTGGTACAAGTTGGTTAATTATTTAGCAACTATAAAATTACAACAATATGTTGACCACCCCTTACCAACTATGGTCAACTTGCTATAGAACCACAATCAAACTCCTTCTACTAGATATAGGTATAAAATATACTCTTAGATTATTATTTCTTTGAGTTATTTATTAATCTCTTATAAGCTAGGTTATCAAATACTTAGCAAGTATAGTTAGTATTATGATAATCCTTTTTACTAGACATTTGCTACAAGAGAACAATATTAAGGATATTACTAAAAATATTCAATATAATCTACAAAATTTACTGATTATAACTATATGGTAGTTACCTATCAATTGTTATTATAGAATAATGATCAAAATATAGAAATTTGTTTTCAAAGTATCTTTAAAATAATTATCATCAAACTACTGCTTGAATCCAATGTTCACTCAAAATTGTCCAAACTCTCCTTATTTTAACATCACAGCACCACATAAGCAAGTCAAACCCAACAAGCCTCACAACAAACCAATAACCTCCTATCCTGGCCCAACAGATTCTATCAACATGTTCAAAATAAATAAAACTGTAGTTTAAACCTGGCCATAACCAATGCTAATCCGGCCTATACCAAAACGAAATCTCCCAACTCATAGATTCCTCAATCAGAAACTCAGCAACATTAAAGTGTTGAAATTCAAATAAGGTGATTGAACCATGTCTGCCAAGTACATAGAGCTGGGATTCATATTTAGACTCAAAAATCTAAACTTAAATTTGAAACAGAATTTAGCGCCAACTTTACTCAAATCTCTGTCCAGTCAATCTCAATTCCAGAAAATTATACAACCAAATTGAATCTTAAATTCAAAACAGGAAAATTACAACCAACAGAAAATAAAATTAAAATAGGAAATAAAATAATCGACTAAAAGTAAATTCAAATAGAAATGAGGCAATCCACTGAAGTAAATTCAAATAAGGATTATACAATAAACCCTATACAAACCAACTCTGTAGAATATGTGCTGACTTCGACCCAAGTAGAGAGCTAAGGTCTCACACAACTTAACAGCTCAACCCTGCATTTGCCATTTCAAATTCTTGTCCGTGCTAATGCAACAACCCAATCCTCGTCGTCTTCCTTAGAGACGACACTGCAGTGCTGGGCACGCACACACCCTGGGTGAGAACAACACACTGGTAACGTACACCGAACACAATGCTACCCTTGGACATGAGCACAACTTAAAATTCCCAACGCTGAAAACGAACGCAACCGAACACGAACCCAGGGATACGAGCAAACCTTGGACACGCACCCCGTACTCTGCTATGGTCGACACACCACTGACTAGCACCCACGGACACACTGCACTTTAGACGCGCCACAGAACATGCCAACACCAGTTCAATTTCCAAAGGAATTTCTCAAAACAATTAACAGAAGGAAAAGAATTACCTGAAGAAAAGAGTCCTGCCCGACACGAAGACGCACCCACAGGATCTGATTAATTCTTCGAGATTGATACGTGTTGGAATTCTTGATTTCTAGTGCCAAACGGATCAGGCGACTTGAATAAAACAGTAGTTCGATCGAAGACTCGATCTCTACCAATGCTCTGTTCCAATCAATACAGTCGAGATCAAAATTGAGATCGATAGTTCAGATGGAACCCGATTAAAACTAGGAAGGAGAATGATCGATAGGGACTCACCACGTCGTCACTATCATCTGTCGAGAAACCGATGTTCCAGTCATCGAAGTCGAGCAACTCGCCGGAGGTGGGGATATGACCGCTCACACTCGATCCAGACCCGTGTCCACGTCCTACAATGCGGACACGACCTCGCCATCGTCGGAGAAGTGCCTGCCGGAGAATCGCACGCGCCGTCGAGGGAGTGGTGAGCGTCGTCGCCATGACCGGAGTGGTGGCTCTGCACCGGAGGCTCGTCGAGGGGTGGAAGCATCGTCGTCACCATCTCCATCGAAGTCGTCGGAAATGCGCAGCGCCTCCATCGCCATGGCTGAATCTCCTTCGACACTTAGGGCTTAGGTCGTGCGGACGTCGAGGAATCGTCGAGCTGCCGCTGCTGTCGAGAACCGTCGTCGGGGAAGTGAAGATCGCCGCTCCGTCGCCATCAGCTCGCCGTCGACGAATCAGAGCCCTAGGTTTTAGGCTCGGGGAAGAGTTGGGAAAAAATACTCTGGGAAAAAAAATGAAAATGAGTGGAGAGAATGAATTTCTCTCTCCACTCCAGATTAAAAGGAAATTAAGGTGATTTTGCACAAAAAACCCCCCGCTCTAATTAATTTACGGATCAGCCCCTCCTGGTATAGAAATTTATACAAACCCCCTCTTCTTTTTCTCTATTGCAGATTTGATAAAAAAAATAGTTAGAAAATATATTTTTTTATTAAGTGGGGACCACTAAGTTGGTTATAACCAACTTTCAAATTTGAAACTTTTGCTCTCAAAAATTATTTCCCTAAAATAGATTACGAAAATTTATAGATTAAAACTAATTTATTATTTTAAAACTTAATAATAACAATTTACTTATTAGAAATCAAATTTATTTTTCTTAAAAACCAGGAAGCGGAGTTACAAATCTCCCCTCCTTAAAAAATTTTGTCCTCGAAATTCAAGGACCAAAAATAAATCCCAGCAATTCACAAAAGATCCAAACACCAGTCATTTATTGAAAATAAAATTCCATAAGAAACAGAGTACAGTCAAATCAATCAAACAGAGTGGGATAGCGCACCCGCATCTCATCCTCGCGCTCCCATGTGGACTCTCCCGGAGAGTGGTGTCTCCATATGACGCGAACAAGAGAAATAACCTGGTTCCGCAAGCGCTTCTCTTTCTGATCAAGGATCTCCACTGGCTGCTCCTCGTAGGTCAAGCTCGGGCCCACCTCTAGCTCTGAATAGTCCACCTCATGGCTCGGATCTGGAATGTAGTGTCGAAGCTGGGACACGTGGAAAACGTCGTGCACTCCCTCCAAGCTAGCTGGAAGCGCTAGTCGGTATGCCACCTCGCCAATCCACGCTGTCACGTCAAAAGGCCCGATGTACCTTGGACTGAGCTTCCCGCCCCTGCCGAAACGAATGACACCTCTAGTCGGTGAGATCTTCAGGAATACTCTATCTCTAACTGCGAACTCCAGTAGCCGTCTGCTGCTGTCTGCCCAATACTTCTGCCGATCATGTGCAACTCTGAGACGTCTTGAGCCTTTGAGATCAAATATGATAATTACACATAAGAAGTTGAAATAACATGATCTAAAAATGATCAAAATCAAATAGCCATTAGATGGAATGAAGTTTCAATTACAACTTAGAGACACAAAATCATGAAGACACAACTATTAAGTACGATCAAAATTTGATAGTTTAACACCAGTGGACAAAGGCAAGATAGGAAAATCAAGGTCAAATAGACATGATTTAAGATTGAAGTTTAGACAAGTCACAAACGAAGTACGGAATCACAATCTAGTAATATACAATTTTGAGGAATTCAATGATCTAAAAATGCTAGAAGAAAATTTAGCAAGGTTGATTGAGGAGACGTACGCAATACTCAAGAGATACAGTATCAAATCAGGAAGAACGTGCAAGGATCTGTGATTCTCGAAAACCAATAATCATAATAAAAAAAGATATAGTTTCCATGGTGTCCGGGAACATATAGCTATTTGAAGTCACTTTGCCTAGAATCCCTACCCCGCCAGTATATATCTGACTGCAGTGGACTTCCGGTTCCGTGACTCAAATAACAATATGTCACCGAAAAATCTGTCAACCTTATCCATTTTCCAACAATCATTGACGAAGCAACCCAAGAGATCAAGGTATGAAGAATATGACAAGTCTCGACAGTACTCGAAAACCTATGATTGTCTGAAATCACTTCAACTTAAAGTTCCTGCCTCGCCAGTGCGCTACTGACTGCAGTGAACCCTCAGTCTCCATAATCCAGCTAATGGCTGCAGCGCGCAACTATCATGCCATAGTAGGTCATTGAATAGTCTCTCAACTTTATCCCTAGGAATTTCAAAAGAGTTTCAAGGAGTTCAAAATGAGTTTCAGTAGTCCAAGTCACGAAAATGGTGAGGTTACCTGTCTGTTAGAATACAAGGGTTTATTAGGTACTATGAAGCAACACGAAATTAAATCAAGGGTAGTGAGTACAAAAGGGCAACCAGGGAGATTTAAAATTTCAGACAGGAAGCGGAGTTTCAAATTATAATGGAATTTCAACTGATATCTGGAATGGTAACGAGATTTCGTATAGGAAACGTAATCCCGAATAACGAAGCCGCGAAGTTTGCATAGAAGCAATGTATCAGATTGAAGGCAAAGACTCGAAATAAGGACCAAAAAACTTTGTACATAATATATAACAAAATCTCGAACGACAACGAAGTCTCGAACAAAAGTTCAACGGAAAACAAATCTTAGATATAGAAATCGACATCAACAAAGCCGCGAATAAAAAGTGAAATCTTGAACAGAATCTCGAACAGGAAGCAAGGTTACGAATAGTGATTTAGAAAATAGGGTATCAAATAGCGAACAAGAAACAGGTATCGAACCCAGATTATGAAACAAATAGAATTTCAATAGGAAACAAGGTCGAACAAGGTTGTGAACAGAAATAATTTCTTGAATAGAACAAGTCTCAAATAGTAAACAAAATCACATAGGGAATGAGCCAAAATTTCAAAATAGAAAACAAGATCTTCAAACGATGTCTCGAATAGGGGCTGAATCTCAAGCAAGTGTCAAGATAGGAGTGAAGGTTCAAACAATGTTTTGATTGGGGACAAGTTTTAAATGAAATTTCGGATAGGAATAAAATCTCAAATAGCATATGGTTCAAATAGGAAATTTTCAAATAGAAGCAAAAAAACAAAGCCATAAATAATGAATTATGAAACAGGGTATGGAAAAGTGGATTCCAAATAATTATCGAATTGTGGATCTGGAACAAGTTTACCGAATAGGAAACAATATCTAGAAATAAGTTTCAAATATCAATCAGGATTTCAAACAAGAAAACGAGAAGTTTCAAGAATGATCTAGGTGCTAGAAGAAATTTAAGGAAAGACTGGATTGTTAATCAAGATACAAGGTTTTCTCAACCATGCGAAAGAAATTTTATGTCTTCAGTATTCCTCCGGAATCACTTCAATTTCTTCAACTGTCCTGTCGTAGGCTGGTCCTTGCGGTAGTGCTCCATGTGTTTGCTGATTCTGAAAAGGTGGGTCCCTTTGCTGAAGTCCGATGCTCCTCGTGCTTGTTCTCGGGCAGTACGATCAACGGTCTTCGGACAATCTTTGACTTGGTGAGTAGGCGATCCGCAGTACAAGCGTAGTCTCCGTTCTTTGTGGCATTCTTCGTGGTGGTGTCCTGACGACGACAGAAGTTGTAAGTGGTCGTCATCTGAATATGAGTCTGGATCTCCCGCTGGGCTGAAGCGCAGAGCCTCTGATAGAAATATACGTCTGCTGGCGTGCTGGCTGTTGAGACCTGTTCCCGATGATGCGACTTGCTGGCAATCGTTTATTAAGTGAATGTGGACCTGAGTCTGCCCCTGATGATGCAGCTGATGACGTGACTGAAGAAGCGTCGACTGAGTGTTGCGACGCTTTGCGGATCCATAATAGCTGCTAATTTCGTCATAAGTCTTCATGTCTCTCCTGGCTTCAGCTTCCTATCTGGTTGTATGTGCTACGAGCTGGATCTCTCGGTTGGTGACTTTAATCTTCAGAGGAGTCGAATTCTCAGGGACTTGAATGATCTTCAGTTGCGACTCCAGGTTCTCGATCTGCTCCTCGATGCAAGATATGGGCTCGGTGTCGGAGAAGTCCAAAGGTTTGGGAGTCTGAAAAGCAGAAGTCTTTTCTGGCTCGAGAAGCGCATCCACAAGTCTGGCTTGGAAAATGATGGCTTGCTCTCTCTCTCTCTGGGTGTCAAGAAACTTTTCAAACATCTCCGTCAACTACGTACTACCCATGGGGATAGTAGGGACGACCTGCGGGGTAGAAGCTCGAAACCTCAAGTATAGGTGGATCAACAGTTCCGGTGTCGCGTGCTTTTGAACTATCTGAAAAATAGAAAACTGTTAAAATAATCTAGACCTAAATACAACAAGTGTTTATAGAATATCAATATACCTGATATACCTGATATACCCTTATTTTCCGATTTTCCTATACTGTGATCAAGTTTCCCTAGTGTAATCAAGTCCCCCAATAGTACGCTAAGACCTAGGTACCATTAGGCTTGACCTGCATGGGCCACCACTAAAAACATGTCACGACCAGCTCCCGAATAATCGGACACGAGTCGGACACGCCCAGCCTTCGTCCTTAGACACGACGAAGTAAGCTGTACCAAGCTAGGGAAAACTAACCAGATAAATATTAAAGTATAGAATCACATCATCTAAAAACATATCCCAGAATGATCACCATAATCCAAAAATCCATATACCATAATGTACCAGAATCAACAGGAATAAAAAGTGCTATGAACTCTAAAGTCAATATCTCAAAGTAAAGCTAAGTAATCTAAACCTGAAGCCTCAAGCTAAGCCTCATCCTGCTCAGCTAAATCCTGGGCTCTAGCCCATAGAGTAGATCAATGTCCTGCAAGCATACCTGCAACATATCCTATTCAAGAGCGGAGCAAAGTACAGTTCTAGGTAATGAAACATGAACATGACATGAACAGAGTACAGGAGTACAGGAAATGAAATATAGGAATGAACATGAAAGTACAGGAAAGTAGTACAGGAAATAAGTACAGAAACTATAGTACATAAATGTAAAGTACAGGAACATGTAAAGTACAGGAATGAAACTATAATCCTGAAGTACCAGACATGATAAGTGCACAACATCGAAATACATCTAGTCCATGTGACCGGCTGGGGTGAGTACAGGAGCATGCACAGGAGTACATGAATATGGTATGACTTAGGACCCGCGTGCACAGTGCGAAGCCTAAGCTAGGTACAGGAATATATAGTAACCGGGATTGGTCACATGGCTAGTGTATTTCCCACCCGACACTAATAAGTACAAGAACAAGGGTACAGAAATACAGGAGTACATGAATATCGTGTCATAACGTGTCACAAGAAAGGGTACAGGAATGTAAATGCACAAAACCGTAGAAAAGTACTTGCCTTGCTCCGGTAATCAAGGGTAGTGGATAGAGCTGGATGTCCTCCTGTTTATTTGGTACAAGTTGGTTAATTATTTAGCAACTATAAAATTACAACAATATGTTGACCACCCCTTACCAACTATGGTCAACTTGCTATAGAACCACAATCAAACTCCTTCTACTAGATATAAGTATAAAATATACTCTTAGATTATTATTTCTTTGAGTTATTTATTAATCTCTTATAAGCTAGGTTATCAAATACTTAGCAAGTATAGTTAGTATTATGATAATCCTTTTTGCTAGACATTTGCTACAAGAGAACAATATTAAGGATATTACTAAAAATATTCAATATAATCTACAAAATTTACTGATTATAACTATATGGTAGTTACCTATCAATTGTTATTATAGAATAATGATCAAAATATAGAAATTTGTTTTCAAAGTATCTTTAAAATAATTATCATCAAACTACTGCTTGAATCCAATGTTCACTCAAAATTGTCCAAACTCTCCTTATTTTAACACCACAGCACCACATAAGCAAGTCAAACCCAACAAGCCTCACAACAAACCAATAACCTCCTATCCTGGCCCAACAGATTCTATCAACATGTTCAAAATAAATAAAACTGTAGTTTAAAACCTAGGCCAGTAACCAATGCTAATCCGGCCTATACCGAAACGAAATCTCCCAACTCATAGATTCCTCAATCAGAAACTTAGCAACATTAAAGTGATGAAATTCAAATAAGGTGATTAAACCATGTCTGCCAAGTACATAGAGCTGGGATTCATATTTAGACTAAAAAATCTGAACTTAAATTTAAAACAGAATTTAGCGCCAACTTTACTCAAATCTCTATCCAGTCATTCTCAATTCCAGAAAATTATACAACCAAATTGAATCTTAAATTCAAAACAGGAAAATTACAACCAACAGAAAATAAAATTAAAATAGGAAATAAAACAATCGACTAAAAGTAAATTCAAATAGAAATGAGGCAATCCACTGAAGTAAATTCAAATAAGGATTATACAATAAACCCTATACAAACCAACTCTGTAGAATATGTGCTGACTTCGACCCAAGTAGAGAGCTAAGGTCTCACACAACTTAACAACTCAACCCTGCATTTGCCATTTCAAATTCTTGCCCGTGCTAATACAACACCCCAATCCTCGTCGTCTTCCTTAGAGACGACACTGCAGTGCTGGGCACGCACACACCCTGGGTGAGAACAACACACTGGTAACTTATACCGAACACAATGCTACCCTTGGACACAAGCACAACTTAAAATTCCCAATGCCGAAAACGAACGCAACCGAACACGAACCCAGGGATACGAGCAAACCTTGGACTACGCATCCCGTACTATGCTTTGGTCGACACACCACTGACTAGCACCCACAGACACACTGTACTTTAGACGCGCCACAGAACATGCCAACACCAGTTCAATTTCCAAAGGAATTTCTCAACACAATTAACAGAGGGAAAAGAATTACCTGAAGAAAAGAGTCCTGCACGACCCGAAGACACACCCACAGGATCTGATTAATTCTTCGAGATTGATACGTGTTGGAATTCTCGATTTCTAGTGCCAAACGGATCAGGCGACTTGAATAAAACAGTAGTTCGATCGAAGACTCGATCTCTACCAATGCTCTGTTCCAATCAATACAGTCGAGATCAAAATAGAGATCGATAGTTCAGATCGAACCCGATCAAAACTAGGAAGGAGAATGATCGATAGGGACTCACAACGTCGTCACTATCATCTGTCGAGAAACCGATGTTCCAGTCATCGAAGTCGAGCAACTCGCCGTAGGTGGGGATAGGACCGCTCACTCTCGATCAAGACCCGTGTCCATGTCCTACAATGCGGACACGACCTTGCCATCGTCAGAGAAGCGCCTGCCGGAGAATCGCACGCAGCCGCTGAGGGAGTGGTGAGCGTCGTCGCCATGACCGGAGTGGTGGCTCTGCACCGGAGACTCGTCGAGGGGTGGAAGCATCGTCGTCACCATCTCCATCGAAGTCGCCGGGAATGCGCAGCGCCTCCATCGCCATGGCCGGATCTCCTTCGACACTTAGGGCTTAGGTCGTGCGGACGTCGAGGAATCGTCGAGCTGCCGCTGCTGTCGAGAACCGCCGTCGGGGAAGTGAAGATCGCCGCTCCGTCGCCATCAGCTCACCGTCGACGAATCAGAGCCCTAGGTTTTAGGCTCGGAGAAGAGTTGGGAAAAAATACTCTGGGAAAAAAATGAAAATGAGTGGAGAGAATGAATTTCTCTCTCCACTCCGGATTAAAAGGAAAGAAAGGTGATTTTGCACAAACCCCCCCCCCCCCCCCGCTCTAATTAATTTACGGATCAGCCCCTCCTGGTATAGAAATTTATACAAACCCCCTCTTCTTTTTCTCTATTGCAGATTTGATAAAAAAATAGTTAGAAAATATATTTTTTTATTAAGTGGGGACCACTAAGTTGGTTATAACCAACTTTCAAATTTGAAACTTTGCTCTCAAAAATTATTTTCCTAAAATAGATCACGAAAATTTATAGATTAAAACTAATTTATTATTTTAAAACTTAATAATAACAATTTAGTTATTATGAATCAAATTTATTTTTCTTAAAAACCAGGAAGCGGAGTTACAGGATTGTTGTGGTTCTTGCGGGCCTTTGGTTGACATTGGCTTCGGATGTTGATGGTCCTACCTTTGTCGTTGTGGATTGGCATATGGATTGTTGCTGAGGTTCTGGGATAATACTAACTGACTCCTCGGCTGAGTCCAGGATCGGAGTCTCAGGGGGTATCACTATTGAGTCGCTGGCGCTCCCTTTCCGAAGAATAGTTTGCTGAAGAGGATAACCTATACGGCTAGGACTTGTAGTCCTCTCTGCACCGAATCTAGCCCTAGAATTGCTAGGGCTGCTTCCACCGATTCTTCTAGGGTGTGTTGTTGCTCTGCTACGATGATGGCGGATGTCACCTCTTCGTCTTCTGGTTTGGTGGGTGTCTCGATGGGGTCTCGGTCGTCTGGTGGAACCACTGTCTCCGGTGAAGCATCTGTGTCCTTCGAGTCAAGAGCGTCGAATTGGTTGGAGAGGGTGAGGCCTTGGGTGTTGAAAGGGATTAAGGCTTTATTGGGTGTCTCGCTCGTATCAGACTTGCCGTCACTGGAGTCGAAACGAGTGTGTGAGTTCGGAAGTGGTAGAAGTGGTGGTTTGGGGGTCTTCCCCGCAATTGAGACAGCGTCGTTCCAGGGAGTTTTCTTCTTTAGTTCTGGGTGAAGACAGTGGCAGTGCTTTGGGAGATGACCTCTTAAATGGCAGTGGTTGCAGAACATTATGTGGTTGTCGTAGAGGATTTGCTGAGTGTGGGACTGGTTGCCCATCTCGATCGTGATAAAGTTAGGCGGTTCGGTATTGAGGTCAAGTTCCACACAGATTTTGGCATAGTGAGCCTTAGAGAGGTTGCTGGTCTCTGGTGATATGGCCACATATGTTCCGAAGGAATTGGCTATACGCCGGAGCACCGCTGGAATAAAGCAGATGAGGGGTAGGTTAGGCAGGGTAACCCAGGCTGCAACTAGCGTTGAGTCTTCTTTGGTGCTAAAGCAAGGTGTCCACTTGATGATCTTCATCTGGTGGGAGTCGATCCTGCATATGCCTTTAGACCATACATTTCTATGATCGAGCTCGAAAGATAGATGGAGAAGAATGTGCCTTGGGTCGAGGGGAGCAACTCGATAATCCGCTGCGAGTCTCCAGCTGGCAATCGTTTTCTGCACCCTGGAGAGTTTGGGACAGCTGGTCGAAAATTTGAGAATAAAGGTGTGGAGGAATGATGTTGCCAGAGAGGACAATTCTACTTCGGAGAACGGAACCGACGGTACTGTGGACTCCTGGGAGTATTCAATGTCCGGTAGCTTGACGTCTGGGACTGGTGTTCCTTTCGCTGAAGCTAAATCCGGGCGGAGCCTGGCTGCGAAGGAAGACTGAACTGCTCCTGACAAAGGGGGGCTTTGAATATCTGCTTCGGAGTGCGGAAGAGTAGTCCGTGATGGGCTCTGCCCGAGGCGTCGCACAGAGTCTGCAACTCGGGGTGCGGTAGGAGAATCGGGTCTGCGGTGATGAGAGGTAATGACAGACCAGAGGTTGCGACGAGCGCTGGGGGAGGGGCAACTAGGGCCGCCTCGGATGCTACTCTACGCTCTGCGCAGCTTGAGGAGATCAGGGGCTCTGGAAAAATGGAAGGAGATATCACAGCTGGAGAGAGTGAAGAGGAACCGGGAGGAGGGTTCGAGCTGGGTGCCGTGAGAAAGGCGGGAGTCTCGCTCACCATGGCTGCAGCGGAGGGTGGCGTAGGGGGGCTTCCAGGGGGGAAGGGTGGTGGAAGTCCAAGTGGAGCTCGCAGGGATGGCTGCGATAGGCGGGGGGCGTCGGTTCTGACATACGCATAGGGGTATGTCGTGGCGTACTGGGGGTAAGCTAAGGGGGCGGCGCCACCCGAGGAAGCAGGGTAAAGGGAATGGACGTGGGGAGCTGGCGCGTAGAGGTCCTGATCCTGTGCTGGTGTGTAAAGACGCTGGAAAGGGTGGGCCCCACCGAAATGAGTGGGCACGTAGAAGTGTTGGGTTGGGAGATTCTGAACTTGCGCTAAAGAACCCAGGGAATGGTGGGGCCCATCTGGGAAGACCTCAGCCCGAGGGAAGAAACGAGAAGCTGGGAGCGTATATTGGTCCACTACGCGTGCCTGCTCAGCCGCGTAAAATCCCTGGGAAGGGTGGGCCTGTGCTGCTGTGTAAAATGCTTGGGAAGGGTGGGACCCACCTTGGGAACCCACAAACCGAGGGATATTATGTGCTGCTTGGAGTGGGAAGTTCTGAACCACCACATAGGTAGGGACGGCATGGCCATCCACGTGGGGCAGCTGCAAAGTTTGGTCCACCACATGGGTTGGGGCGACAAGGCCATCCATGTGGGGCCAAGAGAATGGAGCCCCCGAGCCTGCACCGCAGGTGGGCGTCCATCCCGAGGAGCTGTCCGAGCCGTTCGAATTTTGAACAAGGGTGGAAGGAGGACAGGGATGAGAGGGGGGTTGGTGAGGAGAGGGGAGGTCCCCTGC
>JANAVB010021015.1:0-72500 GCA_029216955.1 Iris pallida | reverse complement strand
GAGAAGCAATATGGATACTTTGTCATTTATTATTATTTTTATAACTTCCAAATAAGTGTTGGTAAAACATTTCTCATCATAATATAAAGCCATTCCTTTGTATAAATATCCAGCCCATTTCCTTGCAATCAATCCAGCCCATTTCCTTGCAATCAATCCAGCCCATTCTCTTTGAGGCCGTTCTTCCACATAGGTTAGTCCATCCTTTGTTCTGATGAAGTATAGGAAGAGCAGCACTGTAGAATTCAAAACTCTAACAGAATTTTCCTCTCCTCTAACAACCTTGTCAGAACAAATTCCCGCCAGTGGGTTGGCCTCATTCCCACACCATTAGATGCCTATTTAAGACGATTCTCTCCTCACTGTTATTGAACAAATTCTCCACAAATTCATCTTCCCCAAAACTTTGATCAATCGGCCATGGGAGAGTGAACCTTGAGGATCGACCATTACAAACGAAAGAGCAAGATCAGTAGGTAAATTCCCTGATCTTCTTATCTTCTTGATCATTCTGATCACTCTAAGGATTGAGAGCGATCAATCAATGATTGATCGTTTGGTTCTTCTTGGATCCAGTCAGTCGACTCGATCAAGAGAAGAATAGATCGAACAATAACCATTGATTCGATCCTCATTTCCAATAACCTTTCATTTTTGGAATCAATAATTTCTGATCGCAATGTGTTTGTTTATTTTCCTCCATGAACCAGTCGATCCTTCATAAACCCAACTAGGAATAGTTGATCGTTTCTTGCGTTCTTCTGATCTAGATCTACTCTTCCAGCTATAGCTAACACTGCAGGTAAATCCTTATTTTGATTTTGTGAATTCTATTTGGTGATATTGAGAAATCTATGTGTGATAAACTGAGAATCCTGTTATGTGTTCAAATATGAGATTTCATACATAGATTCATATGTATTTCCATATAGATTGGTATGAGATTACATATAAAGATTTATATGTGTTTTCATATATGGATGTGAATGTGATTCCAAATGCTGTTATGAGAGTGATTCATGTGGCTTGGTATGTGATATTATCCTGTGGAATCCTAGTAGTGTGGTTGTTTGTTTTGAACAGAGGATTAACATCTCTGATATTGGTTGTAAAGACTAATTTTCCATATCCTAGTTAACCACTGGACTGTGATTGTAATGGACTACAACTCTCATATGTACGACTGTGCTCAAATGCCAGTTTATGAACTGAACCTTGTTCATTCACCTAGTATAGACTGGTAGTTAAATCTGGGATGGTCTCTTTAATACCCTGGAAATCAGATGAAGGATTGAACTAAGGACTGGTTTCTTTGGGACTGATAATTAAGTTGTTTTGAACTGGTATCAACTAGGGGGAAACACTATTGGTCTGGTATTTCTCATTTGAGACAGTTATGTCATTTCAATTTTGCGGTGAAACTTCAAATCCTATTTGCAACTAGCTACTCTCGATTAAGGAAGGTTATATATTTGCACTCATGATTGATTTCCACTGAAAAGTGGAACTGAATCATGCCTCTTTGTGTCTCTAATTTTACCTGTTGCAGTATGGTAGCACTGTAGCAAAGACTGCAGACAAGTGGATAGCCTTGAGAGTCTCTAATAATGATCTAGTACATATTCTGGGTTGTCCTATTTCCTGGAAACAGTGTAGTGTCATTAGCAAGTCTATTGCCCTGCTATTGGACTGAAGTTAGGAAATTATATGTCATACATTTTGGACTGATCACTGGTTGATGTCTGAAATTGGGATATTAATTCATAAGTTCTGGTGAGTTTTGACTGAGTGGTTGCCCTGCTTTAGGTTTCCTGTTGATTACTTTTCTCAACTATGAACTGAGCTTAGATTGTTCTAGTTAGGATTGATTGGTTCCCATATTCTGGGTTGGACTTAAGGCTGATTGATGACTGAGAAGAACATGTTAGTTAAGAAATGGGATATTAAAACTGGGTTTTGATTATACACATAACTGGTGGTTTAGTCCTGTTTTGTATCAGGACATGGGTTGTTAACTAATAATAGGGTGTCTTTCCCAATATGATTAACTGGTATCACTGTCTTGTTTTTGGACTGAAATGATGGACTATTTTAGAACTGTTGATTGAACTAATGGGTATGGCATATGTATAAGCATAGCTATGGCTGATAGATGATGGGTTTTGCATTCATACTAAGTCATGTATATAGGTATGGAGACTGTTAGTTGTGAGCCCCTGCTTGCAGGTTGGATGCATACTCAAAATTTCTTGGAAACAGGATGTGTTCCTGTCCAACAGTCTAAACACCATATCCTAGACTGAATCATCAGTTCATTGAAAACTAAACAACTATTCAGTAAACAATTTGTACTAAGCAGATGAAGGATTGATGTAGAGGTTTAAACCTATGAAGGAAGCTGGTCTATGGACTGGTTCTCACCTGAACCTGGATGTTGGGGTTACATTAGTTTTTCCTAAGGCTATTTACCTCAACTAATTTGGACTGATATGTATATACCAATCCTGAACAGGACAAGCACTGAATTTAATCTAAGACTGTTTAGGGATAAATTCCTAATTGGACATTTTAGTTGTTGGCTTGTTTAGTTCATAAGTATCAACAGGAAGTATCTATTAGTAATGAGTAGATATTTATCTATTGGATAATAACTTTGGGAATAAGATTTAACCTGAGATTTTGGAATACATCCCATTCTTTAATTTAGTTAACTTTTGACATTATTGGCCTAGTATGGTTTAAGTTTTACTTTATGAATATTATAGTATCTCAGTTGCATGTTTTAAGGTAAATGAATTAGTATGGGTTTTCAGCTATGTCTTTTCAGGATTAGAGGAATTGGTCTATTTTCTTAGCCAAGCAATTCTGAGTAGCTAGATGGATGTATTACAAACCAGTGTATAGATACCTATTAAAGTGAACTATAGTTAACATTCATGTACCTTACATGTTGAGCTTAGTTAATGGATGGAAATCACTATTTAGGACTTGTTAGATATTAACCAACTTGTATTAAATAAACAGGTGGACATACAGCTTTACTATCCAATCTTGATCACCCTGAGCAAGGCAAGTATACTCCTCTGATTTGTTCATTTCTCACATCTTTATTATCCTTTCTTGTATCTCCTTGATGACACGATAGTTCACAATATTGTCTGGTTTCATGTTCCATGTTTCATTATGTCTGGGAGGGAAAATACTATAGATATGTGATCAAACCCTGTTACTACTCATGTGAATAGCTTGGGTCCCGCACCGTGCACACAGGGCCAAAGCCGTACCATTTCATTATCATTGCATCTACCCAAGCCGATCACAATCTAGATGTATTTTATATTGCACATGTCAGGATTCAGTTTGTATTTCAGGATTTCATGGTTGTATTTCATGTTCAGGTTGTACTTCATTTTCAGGTTGTATTTCATGCTCAGGATTCATACCATGTTCCCTGTTTTACTTTCAGTATTCCTATTCAGTTCATGTCTTGTTCTCATTTCCTGTACTTTACATTTATTCATGTTTTCTTGATTTATACCATGATGTACATGTTCATTTCTCTGGATATACTTTGCTCCGCTCCTGAATAGGATATGTTGCAGGTGAGTTGGAGGCCTTGTGCGATACATTCTATGGCGAGGAGCCTATCGATGCAGGAGAGCTAGCTGGTGCAGCTCATGACTTAGAGGCTGCAGAAGCCTAGAGATTTCCTAGTTTCCCTATTATTTCCATGTATTGAGACTAGTAGACTTTCTATCATTCTGGAATGTAATAAATTCTGATATTGTACTTTACTCTGGGATACATTTATAGATGCTGTGTTTCATACTTGTCTTAATATTTGGTTAGTTTCCTTAGAATGGTACAGCTTACTTTGTTATTCTTATGACAAAGGCTGGGCGTGTCCGACTCGTATCCGATTATTCGGGAGCGGGTCATGACATGTTTTTAGTGGTGGCCCATGCAGGTCTATCTTAATAGTACCTAGGTCTTAGCGTACTATTGAGGGACTTGATTACACTAGGGAAACTTAAACACAGCATAGGAAAATCGGAAAATAAGGGTATATCAGGTATATCAGGTATATCAGGTATATTGATATTCTATAAACACTTGTTGTATTTAGGTCTAGGTTATTTTAACAGTTTTCTGTTTTTCAGATAATTCAAAAGTACGTGACACCGGAACGGTTGATCCACCTATACTTGAGGATTCGAGCTTCTACCCCGTAGGTCATCCCTACTATCCCTATGGGTAGTACGTAGTTGACGAAAATGTTTGAAAAGTTCATTGACACCCAGAGAGAGAGCAAGCCATCACTTTCCAAGCCAGACTTGTGGATGCGCTTCCCGAGCTAGAAAAGACTTCTGCTTTCCAGATTTCCAGACCTTTGGACTTCTCCGACCCCGAGCACATATCTTGCATCGAGGAACAAATCGAGAACCTGGAGTCGCAACTGAAGATCATTCAAGTCCATGAGAACCCGACTACTCTGAAGATTGAAGTCACCAACCGAGATATCCAGCTCGTAGCACATACAACAAGATGGGAAGCTAAAGCCCAGAAGCAACATGAAGACTTATGACGAAGACAACAACTATCCTGGACTCGCAAGGCATCGCAACACTTAGTCTGCGCTTCTTCGGTCACACCACCAGTCGCATCATCGGGAGCAGATCACAACAGCCAGCACGCCACCAGACGTATATTCCTAACAGAGGCTCTACGCTTCAGCCAAGCAGGAGACCCAGACTCAAATTCAGATGACGATCACCTGCGATTTCAGCCGTTGCCAGGACATCACCATAAAGAGTACCGCTAGAGACGAAGGCTACGCCTGTACTATGGATCGCCTGCCCATCAAGTCAAGGATTGCCCGGAGATCGTTGATCACACTGTCCAAGGACAAGCACCAGGAGCACCAGGACTACAGCAAGGGGGCCCACCTCTTCGGATTCAGAATCACATGGAGCACTACCGCAGGAACCAGTCTACGTCAGAGCAGTGAAGAAGATGGAAGTAATTCCAGCCCCGGAGGAATACTGAAGACAGATTGAAGGTAGAAGACTTCTTTTGCATGGTTGGAGGAAACCATGTATTGTGATTCGTAACCCAGTCTTCCTTTAAATCCCTCTTAGCATCTAAATCATTTCTCGAAACTTCTTGTTTTCTTGTTTGAAATCCTGAGTGATATTCAAAACTTATTTCAAGATATTTTTTTCTATTCGGGTAGGCTTGTTTCAGATCCACAATTTGATAATTGTTTGAAATTCACTATTCGATACCTTGTTTCATATTCATGGCTTTATTTTGCTTCTATTTGAAAAATGTGCTAGTCGAGATTTTATTCCTATCCGAAATTTTATTTTGAAACTTGATCCCAATCAAAATATTGTTGAACCTTCACTCCTATCTTGACACTTGCTTAAGATTCAGTCCCTATTCGAGACTTCGTTTGAAGACTTTGGTTGCTATTTTGAGAAATTGTTTCCTATTTGTTACTTGTTCCTGTTCAAAAATTTGTTTCTGTTCACGACCTTGTTTGATCTCGTCTCCTAATTTAGATTTTGCTTGTTTCATATCCACGAATTCCATGCTTGTTTTCCCACTCCCTAATTGATACACTGTTTTTTTATTCATTATCTGTGGTCTTGCTTCTTGTTCGAGATCTTCTATTCGAGAATTATTTTCCATCTGTGACTTTGTATTCTATTGAAGATTTCATTTTCCATTCAAACTCTGTTGAGATTTTATTGTTATTGGAGATTTTATTGAACTCTGTTTCTGGTATGAGATTTTGCTTCGAGATTTTGTTTCTATTCTATACTTGCATTATGTTCTTCCTCCGAGATTTTGTTATCTATTCGGGCATTTGATTCCTATATGAGGTTGTTGGCCAATTGAGATTCTGGTTATTGTTCGAAACTTTGTTTCATGTTCAAGATCTTTTTCAGGAAATCTCTTTGTTGTTTCTTAGTACCTAATAAACCCTTGAATTCTAATAGGCAGATAATACTATTTTGTGACTTGGACTATGAGAACCCATTTTGAATTCCTTGAATTCTTTTTGAAATTCCTATGGATAACGTCGAGAGACTACTCAATGACCTACTAGGGCGTGGCAATTGCACACTGCAACCATTATCTGGATTATGGAGACTACGGGTTCACTGCAGCCAGCAGCACACTAGCGAGCCGGGAACTTTAAGTTGAAATAATTTCGGATATTTGTCAGTTTTCGAGTATTATCGAGACTTTGTCTAAAAACTTCATATTTGATCTCTTGAGTTGTTTCGTTAACACTTGTTTGGATTGATAAAGTTGATAGAGTATTTCGTGATATATCGTTGTTTGAGTCATGGAACTGAATGTTCGCTGCAGCCAGATGTACACTGGCAAGACAGGATTCTAAGTACAGTGATTTCAAATGGCTATATGTTTTTGGACACCCTAGAGACTATATATCCTTTCGTATGATTGTTGATATTTCGAAAATCGCAATCCTTGTATGTTTTCCTTGATTGATACTAATACTTCTTGGGTAGTTCTATCTGATTTCTCAAATCGACCGTTGCAAATTCTCTTCTTGCATTTTATTGTTGGATCATTTGACTTCCTAGACTTGGATTCTATTCTATCAGATTCTATCATATCTATATTTTGATCATGTTTTGTTTAAACTTCGATCTGATCATACCTACCTAACAGTGATTCTCCTATCATGCTAAAATTTCAATCATGCCTGGAAGATAGTGCCCTCACGACTTATCCTCTAAGTTGAAAATTCGTTCCACTTCGTGACTGTTTGATCCTCAACCTTTGTCAAAGCGTGATATCTCAAACTTTTGTGTGTACTTGGTCTCAAGGCTCAGAGTTGCACAGGATCGATAGAAGCATTGGGCGGACAGTAGCAGACAGCCATTGGAGTTCGTGGTTAGCGATAGAGTGGTCTTGAAGATCTCACCGACCAGAGGCGTCATTCGGTTCGGCAGAGGCGGAAGCTCAGTCCGAGGTACATCGGGCCTTTTGATGTGATGGCACGGATTGGCGAGGTGGCGTATCGACTAGCGCTTCCAGCTAGCTTGGAGGGGGTACACAACGTCTTTCACGTATCTCAGCTTTGACGTTACATTCCAGACCCGAGCCATGTGGTAGACTACTCCGAGCTAGAGGTGGGCCCGAGCTTGACCTATGAGGAGCAGCCAGTGGAGATCTTGGATCGGAGGGAGAAGCGACTGCGGAACCAGACCATTCCTCTTGTCCGCGTCATGTGGAGACACCACTCTCCAGGAGAGTCCACATGGGAGCGTGAGGATGAGATACGAGAGCGCTACCCTAGATTATTCACTTGATTGTATTTTTAGCATTTTGAGATTTCTATATTCTCCTTCTCAATAATATTCCGTAGTGCTTTGTGAACAATTTTGGAGTGTTTCAGAATTTCGAGGACGAAATTTTTCAAGGGGGAGAGATTTGTAACTCCACTTTCCTGATAATTGAAAATTCTAATTATTTTATTTTATTAGTAATTAAAAATATAAAAAAATTTAATTATATATTTTAAAATAGGAGAAGCAATATGGATACTTTGTCATTTATTATTATTTTTATAACTTCCAAATAAGTGTTGGAAAAACATTTCTCATCATAATATAAAGCCATTCCTT
The DNA here is from genome assembly GCA_029216955.1 of Iris pallida. Classification (NCBI taxonomy): domain Eukaryota; kingdom Viridiplantae; phylum Streptophyta; class Magnoliopsida; order Asparagales; family Iridaceae; genus Iris; species Iris pallida. Next base: position 64,833 of record JANAVB010021015.1, on the reverse strand, counting down.
TGTATAAATATCCAGCCCATTTCCTTGCAATCAATCCAGCCCATTTCCTTGCAATCAATCCATCCCATTCTCTTTGAGGCCGTTCCTTCACATAGGTTAGTCCATCCTTTGTTCTGATGAAGTATAGGAAGAGCAGCACTGTAGAATTCAAAACTCTAACAGAATTTTCCTCTCCTCTAACAACCTTGTCAGAACAAATTCCCGCCAGTGGGTTGCCCTCATTCCCACGCCATTAGCTGCCTATTTAAGACCATTCTCTCCTCACTGTTATTGAACAAATTCTCTACAACTTCATCTTCCCCAAAACTTTGATCAATCGGCCATGGCAGAGTGAACCTTGAGGATCGACCATTACAAACGAAAGAGCAAGATCAGTAGATAAATTCCCTGATCTTCTTGCCTTCTTGATCATTCTGATCACTCTGAGGATTGAGAGCGATCAATCAATGATTGATCGTTTGGTTCTTCTTGGATCCAGTCAGTCGACTCGATCAAGACAAGAATAGATCGAACAATAACCATTGATTCGATCCTCATTTCTAATAACCTTTCATTTTTGGAATCAATAATTTCTGATCGCAATGTGTTTGTTTATTTTCCTCCATGAACCAGTCGATCCTTCATAAACCCGACTAGGAATAGTTGATCATTTCTTGCGTTCTTCTGATCTAGATCTACTCTTCCAGCTATAGCCAACACTGCAGGTAAATCCTTATTTTGATTTTGTGAATTCTATTTGGTGATATTGAGAAATCTATGTGTGATAAACTGAGAATCCTGTTATGTGTTCAAATATGAGATTTCATACAGAGATTCATATGTATTTCCATAAATAGATTGGTATGAGATTCCATATAAAGATTTATATGTGTTTTCATATATGGATGTGAATGTGATTCCATATGCTGTTATGAGAGTGATTCATGTGGCTTGGTATGTGATATTATCCTGGGGAATCCTAGTAGTGTGGTTGTTTGTTTTGAACAGAGGATTAACATCTCTGATATTGGTTGTGAAGACTGATTTTCCATATCCTAGTTAACCACTGGACTATGATTGTAATGGACTACAACTCTCATATGTATGACTGTGCTCAAATGCCAGTTTTATGAACTGAACCTTGTTCATTCACCTAGTATAGACTGGTAGTTAAATCTGGGATGGTCTCTTTAATACCCTGGAAATCAGATGAAGGATTGAACTAAGGACTGGTTTCTTTGGGACTGATAATTAAGTTGTTTTGAACTGGTATCAACTAGGGGGAAACACTATTGGTCTGGTATTTCTCATTTGAGACAGTATGTCATTTCAATTCTGCAGTGAAACTTCAAATCCTGTTTGCAACTACCTACTATCGATTAAGGGAAGTTATACATTTGCACTCATGATTAATTTCCACTGAAGAGTTGAACTAAATTATGCCTCTTTGTGTCTCTAATTTTACCTGTTGCAGTATGGTAGCACTGTAGCAAAGACTGCAGACAAGTGGATAGCCTTGAGAATCTCTAATAATGATCTAGTACATATTCTGGGTTGTCCTATTTCCTGGAAACAGTGTAGTGTCATTAGCAAGTCTATTGCCCTGCTATTGGACTGAAGTTAGGAAATTATATATCATATATTTTGGACTGATAACTGGTTGATGTCTGAAATTGGGATATCAATTCATAAGTTCAGGTGAGTTTTGACTGAGTGGTTGCCCTGCTTTAGGTTTCTTGTTGATTACTTTTCTCAACTATGAACTGAGCTTAGATTGTTCTAGTTAGGATTGATTGGTTCCCATATTCTGGGTTGGACTTAAGGCTGTTTAGGGATAAATTCCTAATTGGACATTTTAGTTGTTGGCTTGTTTAGTTCATAAGTATCAACAGGAAGTATCTATTAGTAATGAGTATATATTTATCTATTGGATAATAACTTTGGGAATAAGATTTAACCTGAGATTTTGGAATACATCCCATTCTTTAATTTAGTTGACTTTTGACATTATTGGCCTAGTATGGTTTAAGTTATACTTTATGAATATTATAGTATCTCAGTTGCATGTATTAAGGTAAATGAATTAGTATGGGTTTTCAGCTATGTCTTTTCAGGATTAGAGGAATTGGTCTATTTTCTTAGCCAAGCAATTCTGAGTAGCTAGATGGATGTATTACAAACCAATGTATAGATACCTATTAAAGTGAACTATAGTGAACATTCATGTACCTTACATGTTGAGCTTAGTTAATGGATGAAAATCACTATTTAGGACTTGTTAGATATTAACCAACTTGTATTAAATAAACAGGTGGACATACAGCTTTACTATCCAATCTTGATCACCCTGAGCAAGACAAGTATACTCCTCTGATTTGTTCATTTCTCACGTCTTCATTATCCTTTCTTGTATCTCCTTGATGACACGATAGTTCACGATATTGTCTGGTTTCATGTTCCATGTTTCATTATGTCTGGGAGGGGAAGTACTATAGATATGTGATCAAACCCTGTTACTACTCATGTGAATAGCTTGGGTCCCGTACCGTGCACGCGGGGCCAAAGTCGTACCATTTCATTATTATTGCATCTACCCAAGCCGATCACAATCTAGATGTATTTCATATTGCACATGTCAGGATTCAGTTTGTATTTCAGGATTTCATGGTTGTATTTCTTGTTCAGATTGTACTTCATGTTCAGGTTGTATTTCATGCTCAGGATTCATACCATGTTCCCTGTTTTACTTTCAGTATTCCTATTCAGTTCATGTCTTATTCTCATTTCCTGTACTTTACATTTATTCCTGTTTTCTTGATTTATACCATGATGTACATGTTCATTTCTCTGGATATACTTTGCTCCACTCCTGAATAGGATATATTGCAGGTGAGTTGGAGGCCTTGTGCGATACATTCTATGGCGAGGAGCCTATTGATGCAGGAGAGCTAGCTGGTGCAGCTCATGACTTAGAGGCTACAGAAGCCTAGAGATTTCCTAGTTTCCCTATTATTTCTATGTATTGAGACTAGTAGACTTTCTATCATTCTGGAATGTAATAAATTCTTATATTGTACTTTACTCTGGGATACATTTATAGATGCTGTATTTCATACTTGTCTTGATATTTGGTTAGATTCCCTAAAATGGTACAGCTTACTTTGTTATTCTTATGACAAAGGCTGGGCGTGTCCGACTTGTATCCGATTATTCAGGAGCGGGTAGTGACAAAGTATCTTAGGTTCCGTGAGCGGTCGATGTAACATGTCTCTACTGCACCTACAGAAGGAGAGGCTGGTACTTCGTTGCAGCCTCCGCCCCTGTCATCTTCTTCGAAGGACGAGCTGTGGATGACCAATATTTATGGTCTTCAGAGGGGTACGTACTATGGCACGGGATCCTATGACGCCAATGTTGTAACACAGTCTTCTAAAACCTCATATGGTAGTATTTATTCTGTACAGCCTTCGCAGAAGTCGATTCGAATCCAGTAGAGGGTTGACCGTCAGATTGCGTCTGTGCATGACGATTTTATATGGTGGATTATAGAGCAGCCCCAATCCCAGCCACAAACGAACGATGCCACTATCACATCATGCTTTAATACGCTAATGCACAACATTATGGAGCCCATGGATCTGGCCGCATCGACAGAATGCAACGTGATGGTGCTGCAGGGTCGTTTGTGGCCTTGAGTGAGTCTTTGTCGAGGCTGCAGGCGGTGCAGGTTTCTATAAGTGAGTCAGTAGCGTAGAGCACTTTGAGGCTGGTATATGACATGGATTCTTATAATGCTCGACTGGCAGCATTGGAGCATATATGTCCTCTTGGTCCGCCAGCATCGACACCGACTCCACAGATAACACTGTCTCTTCCATCGACATCCATGACACTTTCATAGGAGTAGTTTGACATGCTCATCTCCTAGATGTGCGACAATGCTCCTCCTAATCAAATGTAGTCCTAGTTTGGATATTTTCGTGTGTTTGTGTGTATTGGCCTATTTTTTGGTCTTTTATGTATTTATTTCATACTTTAATTGAGATTTTTGGATGAGATGGGGATATTTATTGTAGACTCTCAGACTTTTATGTATATATTTCTTAGGACTTAGTGTAATATTAATTTGTCATTTTCTTAAAGTTTATTTTATTATCCATATTAATTGCATGTGAATTACCAATCTTGAGTGTTCCACCAAAGGGGTCGGTGAACCCAGAGAATTCAATGAAGGATTGCTCCGGGTATATTTTTATAAAGTGTGATATATGATAAACTGTAGGCAAATATTTTTTATAAATTGCAGCCAGATATTTTTCAACTTTTTTTCATATTAGCGACATTCAGAGACGCTCAACGACGAACAACGACGTTCAGTATACATCGATAACATGTATCCTGGCGTCGCTAACATGTACCAGAGACGTCCATAACTTGTCACTAAACGTCGCTAATATGCTAACATGGCAAAATTTTCCATATCAGTCTGTCATAGCAAAATGTTGCTAAATTGGTGATGTCTAGCAATATATAGGTGAGTCACTAAATTCGTAATGTCGAGACACTAAATATCTTTAATAAGAAATAATTTAGTGACGTGTATTCATCGCTAAAGACGTCAATATAGTAACCAATTATGATGTATATTTTGTCAATGACTAAGGAATATACGACCATGTGTTTATGTCACTAGGTACGTCACTGTTTTTTTAGTGACACTTTTTTACATATTAGGAACGTATCTCTGCTTCGCTAATTTGACTTATTTTGGTATTGTCTACTCTGAAAACAACTTTGAACTGAAATAAAGATTAAATTCTTTGCAAATCAAAATGACACAATAATAAGCTGCTATAAATAAAAAGAAAAAAACCTAATCGCAGTTGCTAAAACGAGAAAGAACAAAAGAAGAAAACTCAAATAATAAATACGTTGGGGGTGATGAAGATCATCGTTGCTCAAAGCAATATTCAAACTTTTCGTCGATCTGCTCCAAGAAACAAGCAAGTCCGAAGATGAACTTATGGAATGCTCTTGTCACCCACATAGTGGATCTCGAACTGGATGAACGGACGATGCTTTATAAATGTCTCTGACTGCTGCTATCTCTCATCTTTTAGCAATATAGTTTTTGTTCTCTCTTTCAAACGGAAGAGAAAAGAATATATATATATATATAATAAAATATATATATATAGGAAAAAAAAGGGGATGCACCAGCTAAACCCTAACAACTATCACCCAGTAATTTGGAGATAATCCCTATGGATAACGGTTGGGTACTAACCATAAGCTCTAAATCCCAAAAAGTAACGAGCCGTTAACACAAAAAATCCACTTAAACAGCCGCTACACATAATTTGGCATCAAAACCTACTGCTAAAAAATTTGCACTACCTGCGACCAATTTCGTGCCAAAGGCAACAACGTAAATTTCTATGGAGCCCACGCTGAGCACATTTTCCTGACCCCATTTTTGTGCCACGGGCAACTACATAAAAATTTGTGCTTCGTTCATAGCCATGATACGCCCCCACTGCGCTCATGCAAAACCCATACAAAAATTTATACGAAAATGAGCACAGAACGGTACAATAACGCACAAAAGTGCCATCTCGCTCATGATGCATAAGTATAAAGTTCAAAATGCACCATCAAAGAACCACTTTATGTCACGCCCCGATCGAAAGAATCGATAGTCGTCCCCCGGGAGTGATGCCGTACGAGCCTAGGTTGCACGCATATAAGGCACGATCACAAGGTTATCCGAAACACAATAGAAATGAGAGTACGCACAGTAAATTGAACACATTTGTATAGAAGAAACTTCTTTCATTGATAATACTAAATTTACATTTACATTTACATTGACACAGGTATAAAAGAGAGTTGTCGCACGGGCTTACAAATTGACTTGATTATAAAATGAGCGTCGATGAGATATTCGTTCCGTACATCACACCCCTTTATACAACCAAGATATTCAGACACCTTGAATAGGGAAGAGTTGCTACATCTCTGCTTGGACAGTTGTAGGGTTTTCAAAAGAGATTTGATTAAGTCTTCGCGTGCACAGGCGAAGCTTCAAAACACACGAGCGCTTCCTTCAGTTAGGTGGCACACTCTTCTTGATTTGTAGTACCTGTAGAGAGCGAGGATCAGTACATTGTCGTGTACCGATGGGTGGATAATTAATTTTTATGCTCTTATTTGGTTCAGGAATTTTGGTGAAGCATGCAGCATATTTTAGTGATCTTTCTAGCCATCCTAGTCAGTTTCATGCAAGCAGTTTGACGAAACATAAACAAGATAAATTATGCTAGAACTTACACACGACAGAGCGTGCAGTGCAACATAAAACTTACCATAATCCTTCCTGCAAGTTTGTTAACATTGTCTAAAAATAGTGTATTATGGAGGTTACCGGCATTAACTCGCCATCCTGGACATAGTCTTGTTAGACGGGATCCTTTCAACGCAAGCAGCGAGCTCCACTGAAAGTCTCCGAATTATCTATTGTTGAAACCCAGCTCGGCTATACCATGTTTTCCCTAGGCCAAATTGGTCCCATGGCCCCAGGTTACCGTTCGAGGAAACATCGCCCTTGTGCACAAGTTGTCCATGACCGTGCTAGACTAAGATTAGTTATTCAAGCATGGCCTACAATTTTATAGGAAACTTAACCAAATTCGGCATATGTCTCCTTATCATTTGTAGTGTTTATTCATGGCATCAATCCTTGCAGTTTTATGGCAATATGTACGATTAAACATGTAACAGTTCTATAGCAGGAGTATTAAAGTAAAGCATGGATAGTTCTATAAAATAAGCAGTTGTATCTGTGTATTTACATCTAACATGTCATTCACAACTATAGTATCAATTGATTTAAGTACCAAAGGGTCAAGGAAGAGGACGGTCAGCCACTCACCTTGGGTTGATTGAGGCGAAGGACCGATTGGTTAAGCTTAGATGGCGTCTACACGATTACTCGAAATCACATAAGCAACTGCTCAGAACACTGCCCTATTCAATGGGTTTGATATGAAATGTGAAGTTCGAATAAAACAAGCCATAAAAATCATCGAAAACATTCAGAAAAATACATTCAGAAAACCCAAAGCCAAAGAAGTAAGTGTGGCATGAAAAGCAGAGCAACGAGAGGTATCTCTCGACTCAGCCGCAGAGTCCATCCTCGAGGCACAATCCGCTGAATATGGGACTTGATTCCGAATTCCATAACAAGTAAAAGATCTTAATTAAATCGGTCCCGTTCAATCGATTTAATCAATCCCGATCAATCGGTTTTGACCAAGTCGATAGCGACATTGTTCCTTTATCGTGCACCCAGTAGACGAGAAATAGGGTACGATATAGGGGCAGGGCATTACACCATAACCAACTAAGAAAAGTTTTATCCTCAAAACTTAAGAAGAGAACCTACCGCTAGAAAAATAGGAAAGAAAACTTTTCCTTCATCTCTGATTCAAGTTTCCAGGTCGACTCTTCGATCAAATGGTTCCTCCAGAGTACTCAGACGGGAGGGATAGCATGATTTCGAAGAAACTTTTCCTTGCACTCTAAGATCTGCACAGGTTCTTCCACGTACGATAAGTTCGCCTTCAGCTCAAGCTGACCAAAATCTATCACATTACTCGAATCATGTATATACTTTCGTAACTGAGAGACATAGAAGTCATTGTGCACATCCGACACTGCTGGCAGCAATGCAGTCTGGTAAGGTACTGGGCAACCTGTTTTAGTATTTTGAAAGGACCAACAAATCTTGGACTCAGCTTTCACTTTGTGCTGAATATGGTGACTCCTCGCATGGGCATTACCTTGAGAAATACGTGACTACCTTCCAAGAAATCGAGGGGTTGTCGATGGGTGTTTGCGTAGCTTTTTTGTTAATTGTGTACAATTTTTAGTCATTCCCGAATAAGCTTGACATTCTCCACAGTCTATTCCACTAGCTCTGGGCTAAGAATCTGCCGCTCCTCGACTTCCTCCCAACAAATGGATGATCTGTACTTCTGTCTGTACAAGGCTTCGTACGACGCCATCTGGATGCTGGATTGATAGTTGTTATTGTATACAAATTTGGCCAAGGATAGATGGACGTCCCAACTCGACTTCAAGTCAATTGCGTAGAGCCGTAGAATGTCTTCGAGAATTTTATTCATGCATTCTGTTTGGTCGTTGGTCTGAGGATGGTAAGCCGAGCTAAAGTTTAACTTACTACCCATGGAAAAATGAAGGTTACTCCAGAAGCATAATAAAAATCGTCCATTCCGATCTGAGACGATGGATACTAGAAATTCGTAGAACCGCACTATCTCATCGAGAAAAATCTGAGCCAGGCGATCGACGTTCCAAGTAAATTTGATTGAAATAAAATCTGCTGACTTGGTTAGTCGATCGATGATGACCCAGATGGCATCATTTTGGTGTCTTCGGCAAATCAACAATAAAATCTATGCATACGTGCTCCCACTTCCATTTCGAAATCGCCAGATTCTGCCCGGCCTCTGATGCTCAGTTTTTACCTGCTGACCTGCCATGCATTGTCACGTCCCGATTCTGAAGAATCGATAGTTGTCCCCAGGGCGTGATGCCATGCGAGCCTAGGTTGCACTTTCATAAGGCACAGTTATAAGGTTATCTAAAACACAACAACAAAGAGAGTACGCAGAGAAAATTGAACATATTTTTATACAAGAAACTTCTTTCATTGATAATACTGAATTTACATTTACATTGTCATAAGTACAAAAGAGAGTTATCGCACGGGCTTACAAACTAACTCGATTTTAAAATAAACGTTGATGAGATAGTCGTTCCATACATCACACCCTTTTGTACAACTAAAATATTCAGACACCTTGAATAGGGAAAAGTTGAGACATCTCTGCTTGGACAGTTGCGGGGTCTTCAACAGAGATTTGATCAAGTCTTCGCACGCACGGGCGAAGCTTCAAAACACACGAGCACTGACTTTCGTCAGGTGGCACGCTCCTCTTGATTTGTAGTACATGTGGAGAGCGATGATCAGTACATTGTATGTGTATTGGTGGGTGGCTAATTAATTTTCGTGCTCTCTTTTGGTTTAAGAATTTAGGTGAAGCATGCAACATATTTTAGTGATCTTTCTTGACATCCTAGTCAGTTTCATGCAAGCAGTTTAACGAAACATAAACAAGATAAATTACGCTATAACTTACCTATGGCAGAGCATGCCATACAACATAAAATTTACCACAATACTTCCTGCTAGTTTGTTAACTTATCTAAAAATAGTGTGTTGTGGACATCACTGGCATTAACTAGCCATCCTGGACATAGCCTGGTTAGACGGGATCCTTTCAACGCAAGTAGCGAGCTTCGCTGAAAGTCTCCGAATTACCATTTCTTTAAACTCAGCTCGGCTATACCGTGTTTCTCCCTAGGCCGAATCGGTCCCGTGGCCCTTGGTTATCGTTCGACGAAATATTGCCCTTGTACACAAGTTGTCAACGACCGTGCTAGACTAAGTTTAGTTATTCAAGCATGGTCTACAATTTCATAGAAAACATAACCAATTTCGACCTATACCGCCTTATCATTTGCAGTGTTTATTCATGGCATTAATCCTTGTTGTTTTATGGCAATATATACGATTAAACACGTAAGAATTTTATAGCAGGAGTATTCAAGTAAAGCATGCATGGTTCTATAGATTAAGCGGTTGTATCCGTGCATTTACATCTAATATTTCATTTGCAAAGATCGTATCGATTGATTTTAGTACCAGAGGGTCAAGGAAGAGGAGGGTCAGCCACTCACATTGGGTTGATTGAGGTGAGGGACCAGTTGGTTGCACTTTAGATGGCGCTTACGCGATCACCTGAAATCGCATCGGCAACTGATTAGAATACTGCCCTATTCAATCAGTTCCATATGAAATACGATGTTTGAAGAACGTAAGCCAAGAAACCATCGAAAACATTCACGAAAATGCATTCAGAAAACCCAAAGTCAAAAAAGTAAGTGTAGTATGAAAAGCGGAGCAACTGTAGGTCTCTCCCGACTCGGCCGCAGAGTCCATCCTCGAGGCACAACCAGCTGAATATGGAACTTGATTCCGAAGACCACATTCCATAACAAGGAAATAATCTTAATTCAATCGGTCCCGTTCAATCGATCCGGTCAATCGGTTTCGACCAAGTCGATAGCGACAGTGTTCCTTTATCGTGCACCCGTGGACAAAAAAGGGGCACGATGTAGGGGCGTGGCACTACACTTTGTACCCTTTGTCTGAGTCAGCATCCACGTTCGCGTCCACGTCTGAGTTTGAGTCGTTAAGCCCATTCGAAGCTTTGTTCCTAAAGGAAATCCTTAATAAATAAGTGACAACAAACATAAATATTTCTTAGGTGTCTTGATCCTTTCATTTAGGAAAATATCCCACCATGCCAACCACATGAGCTACCACTTCTCATGTGCACAAGTCAACAAAAAAAAGAATCTTATATTGAAATACACACTTGGGGTTTCCCCATGAATGTGAGACTATTTTCTAGAGTTCAAAATCAAAACCCCAACAACAATCACCATGGAGCTACAAACATATAAGAATCCTAAATGGGTTCATCAGCCTTATACATATTGCAAATTATTTATACTATATATAATATGAAAACTTGAAATTTTCTGCATCAAATTTTAAAGATTTCTAAAATATCTTTATTTTAGCATACATTATTTAATTAGTTTAAAAATATAACTGAAAGTACAATCGTAATGATGAAATAATCATTATTAATATCCGCCAGGGTCGACCCTGAGCTGATGGGGGCCCGAGACGAATGTTCCAAAATGGGCCCCCATACATAATGTAAAAAAAAGTATAAATAAAACAAAAATTGTTGTAGTCAATATTTGAACCAAAGACCTCTTAAATATAAGTGTAGCATTATAACCACTACACCACATTATTTTTTGTTAAAAAAGACACATGATACATACTAGTTCTATTGTAGATAGTTCCATGGTGGTGCCCCCTTTCGTCAGGGGGCCCTGGGCGGTCGCCCGACCTGCCCTGGGCCCGGGCTGCCCCTGATATCCGCTACCATAATTGATATTCTTTAATATAATAAATACTTACTATCAATTATCATCTCTCTTCTCTATTATGTTTATAAAAATATAATGATATTAATATTAATTGTTTACAAATATTTCATTCCTTAAAAAAAAACAAATACTTTTAAAACAATAGATTTCATTGTCAATATTTCACTTTCAAAAATGAAAAAAGATAACTTAAAGTTCGTATATAAAATATTTCTCCATACAATTATAGATGACTTGTAATGCAAAATCTTCTAAAAGAATTATTATGCAACAAATTGGCATAAACATATGCAAAGCATGTATACAACTGCTAGTAAGACATAATTAGCAGGGATGAAACTATAATTAAGTGATGTTTGTGTGGGTTGGTTCGAAGCAATGATAATTAATTGTCCTCAATATATGCTTGGAACTTTGTACAACTCTTTCAAACATAGTCTAGAATGGCCCACTCAAACAACTCAGTAGGCTCTCAACTCGATTCCCAAGGATTTTTTTTTTTTTTTTTTGAGATGTCCGATGTTATGCATGGAACTTTGTGCACGTTGTATTGTATTTCTTTTGAGGACACTGTTCCAAACTTCCACCATTTTAGAAGTGGAAGAATAAATATGCCCGTGTGGCTCGATTTACTGATCTTCCGTCACCCAGCCAGGATCTTATGCCTTTCGCCGGTAACCACAAACGTCACTCGAGTTCCGAAGGAATTACAACTCGACTGGTAGATCACTAACTCGACCCCAAAAGACTTCTATTTGGTTTGTAGGCCTATAACCTGGCCCGTAAGTTTGGTACCCTCGGCCCAGATGTATATGCCATGCTAAATAAAGTGTTGATATTTTCTTTGGATATGTATGGGTCGGTAAGTTTGGTACCATCGGGCCCAGATGTATATGCCATGCTAAATAAAGTGTTGATATTTTCTTTGGATATGTACGGGTCGGAAATGTATGGACCTACTTTGTGAGCTAAAAGTGATGAGCCCAAGTACACATGAGACTTCTAAACTACTCAATCCAAATAGTGCATCTAGATTTGCATTGTGTGGCTTGTAGCTTCCCATCGATCAAACTCTCAACACTCTCATCCATCTTAGCCAACCAACCAAAGCCAAAGAGCACAAGAACAGCCTAGCTTCCATCCTTCCTTCCCCTCTTCCCATGGCTGCTTCCTTGGCTCTGCCCACAACCATGCGTGTAGGTTGGAGTGCCTCGGTCGTAGGCGGTCAGGACCATGTCGCTCTGACTGTGTCAGTGTCGACCCAGTACCGTGCTTGGCCAGCGAGGCCCCTGCGGTCGTGTCCGAGGATGGGCAATGTGAATGAGGGCAAAGGACTGTTTGCGCCTTTGGTCGTCCTCGCTCGCAATATCATCGGCAAGAAGCGCTTCAACCAGCTCAGAGGCAAGGCCATTGCACTCCACTCTCAGGTATCATATCATACGTTAGTTACAACCAAAACCTAACTTTATAAGATCATTGTTGCATGAAAACGGTACAGTTTTTTTTTTTTAATTTTTTTTTACTTATTTTAGAATGTCTATGTCATATCTAATATATATCTGACATGGATAGGGACGAAGGTAGTCCTAACTATCAAAACTTCGAAAATTTCTATTACGACTTTTCAGTCGCATGCTCTAGTGTACGTACATTTGAAGTATAGTATATGTATACAGTACGTATCTGATACGTGTCGGACACGGCAACCATTTTGGAGCTTTTGACATTGGCTTGTGCTACTGAGTAGGTAATAACGGAGTTCTGCAAGTCGATTGGCGCGGACGGGAAGGTTAGACAAGGGCTGATTCGCTTGGCGAAGAAGAATGGAGAGCGGCTCGGATTTCTTGCTTGAATCTGAGTGAAGAAGAAGAGGATCTAATAATAGTACTACTGTGTGAGCGTGTTGCAGTGTACATGCTCTAAGATTATGTAGATATTGATATGTGAACAAGAAAGATTCGTAAGCAAATTATTTTGGGTTCTTGCTCTAATGCTTGTTGCAGGTTTTAGAATTCAGCTTCTTTTTTTCCCCTTTCCTTCCTGATCACTCGTATATATTATTTCCAGTGCACCATTATATATATATATATATATATATATATATATAGCAAATAACCTCTAGCCTAGTAGTTAAGAAAGATGCATACGGCCAGGAGATCGATCCTCGATGGGAGCGTATATATACATGCATCTTTCTTAACTACTAGGCTAGAGGTTATTTTATATATATATATATATATATATATATATATATATATATATATAGAGAGAGAGAGAGAGAGAGAGAGAGAAAAAAAAAATATATATATATATATATATATATATATATATATATATATAGAGAGAGAGAGAGAGAGAGAGAGAGAGAGAGAGAGAGAGAGAGAGAGAGAAAAAAAATATATATATATATATATATATATATATATATATATATATAGAGAGAGAGAGAGAGAGAGAGGGAGAGAGAGAGAGAATAAGGGGGGTGAGGTGCCACATTATGGGTGGTGGCTATGTGCCCCCCTCCCATGCTATCATCATGCACCGAAAAGTGTGCAAGTGCATGATGATAGCATGGGGGTTGACATATAGCCACCTCACCTCCCTTATTCTCTTCTCTCTCTCTCCCCTCTCTCTCTCTCTCTCTCTCTCTCTCTATATATATATATATATATGTATATATATATATATATATATATATATATATATATATGTATATCAACAAGAGGATTTCTATTACTTGGGCCCAAAACGGGCAGAATCAGGCATAAAGCCTAAAAACAAAAGGTATACAATCCAAAGTAAAAGTATAGCGCCACCCCCAAGCTATACAAAATGCTGAGTTAACCCCCTCTACGCAAAACTCCCAGGATGCACCCGGGAAGCCGATCATCGACCCCAAAGCTCTCGTCCGACTATGAGTAAGCCCTTCGCTTGGCAAAAGCCTACGCCAGCCGAGTTCCCTGTCTAGGAACCCACTCTGCCTTCCCTATGCCGTATAGATTTTCCTGTCGTAAAGCCGCAAAATCAAGGGCCCAGATCTTATCCCTGGCACTGGCGAGGGCTTCGATGAATATTCTATCCGAAGACAGGAATCTCAAGGTAGGACCCCTCCTTTGGTTAGAAAAACACAATCCCTGCAAGATGAGTCTACCAAACAGGATGTATGGGTGTTTTCAGAACTGCGTATGCAAGCCACGAAGGTAAAGGACCCGTTACTATCTCTAATCACGATCCCCCATCCCACACACCTCCCTTCCTCCTTGTCGCTACACTGTAGGTAGTCACACCAACTCCTTCCACCCTCCAACCACTATCAACCTGAGGGCGTCGATCTCTACTGCTCCGTTGAATGAGGTCCGGCACGGAGCCTCTGATGTGAATGCAACTGCGCAACGCGTTGTTGATAAGTTTCTTCGCTTCCACAAACAATTGGTTAGAAGAATAAATCTTATCGCTGTACCTAGCTTTGTTCCTATTTTTTTGTAGGACCCAAACCACCCCGGTGATAATAACCTGCTTAATGAGGGATGCGTCGGACGCCCACCATCGCTCGCAATGGTTGATGAATCCGCCGTTTCCTCCATCCACCTCGCAGATGTGAGTAAACCGGTCCCAGACCTCCTTTGCGAGGCTGTCCTTGAGGAAAATGTGTTCCAATGTTTCAACGTCTGCCTCTCTACAACAATGGCATTTGGATGCCAAGCTGAAGCCAAAGGAGCAGAGCTTACTGTCAATTGGCAGTTTGTCGAGGATCAGCCGCCACATTAAGATTTACTACTTCACTGGTATGTGTGCGCTCTGAAGTACGTGTAGACAACTATAGAGGAGGGTGAATAGAGTTCTTGTGTCAATAATGAACAATAAAAAAATTTAACTCTATTCAATCCCAACTAGCAAATGATTAATCAGAGTATAAGTGCGGAAAATAAATGAAAATTAGAGAGCATACGCAGACACAGCAGTTTTTAACCTGGTTTCCCTCGTGGGGGACTAGTCCAGGCCTGAGAACTCTAGCTCAAGATTGAAATCCACTATTTGTGAAATAGCTTTACAATTACGTGCCTTTACATAGAAGAGCACGCTAACTTCTTGAAAGATCGTTGAGGCAAAACTTAGAATTTTCCAAGTGACTTCTTCAAGACTCTTACACACAAACTTCTAATTGACTCGCACCGAGCACCTTGTACGCTTGGAAAGTTTGTGGCTAGTAGATGAGAAGAGTATACCTCTTTAGGATGTATAGGCTATAGGAGTAGAAGAGAAGAGAAGAGAAGAGAAGAGAAGAGAAGAGAAGAGAAGATTGGATGATTTTAAATAGGAGAAATGGGTGCCTATATATACTAGTTCTAAGAGGCAGAGTTCGACCAGAACTCTGTCCAAAATATTCAAAATTTTGGCCGTTGGACAACTTGCAATGAGCAATCCCTAAAAATTAGCTCCTGCAAATCAGGGGACAGAGTTCGGCCCAAACTCTGTGTGGGGGCAGAGTTCGGCCCGAACTCTGCCTCCTTGGAGACAGAATGCTCATGGGCAGTTGCAGGGCTTTGGCAGTTTAGCTTTTTGTTTGTGGAGCTTTTGGTTATCTAGTCTATGGTTGAGGTACTCAGTGCGACTCAACGTACAATAGCCTAGACTCAATAAAAGTGTAAAATTACAGACTTCCTATTACAAGTTCCAGCAATATTCGTCGAGCAGTCGTCGATGATGATTGTCTGACTTGATATATGATAGTTGTCTGATTTTTAGCTTGATGATGATTTATGTGTCGAGTTGGATCATGTCAAATATCGATTTGTTAATTATCAAGATTAGGTTGACTGCGATCCAGTTTGGGTCAACAATCTCCTCTATTTTGATAATTGACAAAATTATGATTTTTGCGTGTCGCAACATTCATACCTGGACACATATATAGCTCCCCCGTAGATGGACATTTCGGCTCCCCCGTAAAGAGATAAGTCCTGATACAAGTACTAGTCCGAACAATATAACACATAGCACAAGTATTTATCTAAAATGGTTAAGCAAATATCACATATTCTCCCCCTTTGGCATTTAACAAAATAAAATATAAACTCCCCCATAAAAAATAATCATGGAGAAAATATGAAATCACACAACCAAGGCTCAAATCCAAAGTAAGAGATAACTAGCAAATAATCCAAACAGAAGCTACATAAGCATAAAGTAGTACAAAGGAAAGAGTTCAACTACATAACAATGTGATGAAACTACAAAGTGCATAAACAAAATAAATCCTAAGCATCAGCAACAACATCATAAAAAGTGACCACGGCCGTCACGGAGCACGGGAAGGTCCAGCAGAATCCGATGGGCCGCTGGCAGAGCGACGAGGATCAACAAATGCTGCATCCGGATCCAAATACCTTCTGACCCAAGTGTCGTCGATACGGTAACCTTCGCGAGAAGGGTCCCATACCATGGGGTAAGACACTGTAGGATGAGTAGCCAAGGAGTACTGGATGTTATGCAGGGTGTTGCTGATGGTCGTCATCTGTAAGGTAGTGCGATAATCCATCTGAATCCAACGATCGTCCTCCAAGCAGAAATGATCGCTCAGCATAGTCTGAATAGACTCAAGGGTAGAGGTGGCTCTGGCTCAGGTTAGCCAAGAGCAGTAGAATCAGCATAAGCATCAGACTCGGAGTGCTCAGACTCAGCAGGGGACTCAACAGCTGCTAGAAGTCTCCGTGTCTTAGACAGATAGGCAGGGGCAGAAAGGAACTGACACTCATCAAGTGGAATATGGAACGCACGAAAGATCATTGGAAAATATAGGGCGTAGATCAATGATCGGGGTCTTGTCCGTGCACGAATCATCCAGTCCATCATCATGCGCGGAAAGTTAAATAGGACATGGAAGTGGAGATGGTAAAGAGCAGAAATCTCAAGATAGGATACATCATCGGTCGATCCCGCTTTGGGCAAGATCCGGGAGAAAATAATTCGGTGAAGTTCATAAAATATGGGTTAAGATATTTAGCCCGTAGCTTGTGGGGACGAGTGTTAGGAGTACACAAGTCATCCTTGAAGCTCTCAAGGAAAGATTCATCGGGAAATTGAAACTTTCGTGCATCGACAAGTTTCTCCCAAGAATTAGGTTCCGGGATCTCAAGATATTCTGCAAGCGCAAAGTCATCAAAAGAAATGTGATACCGACGACACGGGAGTAGATCCGTGTGTTGTCCAAAGTTAGGTTACAATAGAACATTTGGATCGCATTCAAATAGACTATAGATGAGGTAGTAACTAACTCATCTAAGCACATATCATGGAATAATGAATCATAAGCCAAAAATATAGTAAAATTAATCGGATGACCCGCATACACACTTCGTGAACGAAAATCGGCAAACCATTCATTGGAAGCCTCCAATGATATAAAAATTTGTTCATTGAAGGTGTTGGGGTCTTGTGGTGGTGGTGGATTAAAAAGAGGATGGATTCGAGGAGCAAGAGGAGGAGGAGGATGGGAAGATGATGCACCGTCACTCCTTCTTCTCTTTACTCTAGCAAAGAGTCTTGGAGCCATGAAAAATTTTAAAGTTTGAAAAAGAAATAGAGAAGAATATAAAATTATACCTCACCCAAAGGAGAAAAGATTGAAAAGATCCCCCCAAAAGCTTTAGATCTTGAGTTTGGGAAGAAAAATAGCCCTAAAAGTGGAGTTTTTAGGGTAATTAGGGTTTGAGAAAATTATGTTTGGAGGAAGGTGGAAGAAGAACAAAGTTAGGAGAGAGGGTTTGCTCTCGGGTTTAAGAGGTTTAGGGACAGCAAGTCGGGTTAAATCCTGACCGTCGGATCAAAAGAATGGATGGCTGAGAATCAGAGATGGTTCTGTGAACATAGACACAGAGTTCGGCCCGAACTCTGTGTGGGGCAGAGTTTGGCCCGAACTCTGTGTGGGGCAGAGTTCGGCCCGAACTCTGCCTCCATGTACACAGAATACTGGAAATTTTAAAAAAATGGCTAAGTTTTGATTGAAAAAGAATAGAATATGAATGTTTGAATTAAATAAGTCATACACGTAATTAAACCATATAATAAATAATAATTTAAGATAGCGATAATTACGATGAAACTGCCATGGGGTAGCTGTAGGGGTCGGATCCCATCTAGCGGTAGTCTGAAGACTAGTGTACCGTGTCGCTTAGGCTTTTACGCCTTGTTGTCAGAAGGACCCTTTCGGTTTGTACCCATAGCAAAGTCACCATAAAGATATATGTCATAATCGTTATTTACGCAGGCCAAATTATTTTATGACCGTTTTATCCAAAATTCCTAACTCACGACAAAGAAAGTTGAAGTGCTCTTCGGCCAGTGGTTTGGTAAAAAAGTCTGCTAGCTGATGTTCGGTGTCTATGAATTCTAAATTAATCATGCCTTGTTGTTGATGATCACGCAAAAAGTGATGTCTAATCTCTATATATTTAGTGCGTGAGTGACAAACTGGGTTCTTGGTCAGATTAATGGTACTAGTGTTATCGCAGAAAATAGGTTTATGCTTGAAACATTAGTTGTATTCTTCAAGGGTTTGCTTCATCCACAGAATCTGTGCACAACAACGACTAGCTGCGATGTATTCAGCTTCTGTTGTGGATAGTACGACAGAGTTCTTCTTCTTGCTAAACCATAAGACTAACGCCTTTCCTAGCAAATGACACGTGCCGCTGGTACTCTTACGGTCGACTTTGCATCCCGCAAAATCAGTATCGAAATATCTGATTAAGTCAAATGAAGTGGTTTTGGGATACCACAAGCCTACCATAATAGTTCCTTTAAGGTATCTAAATTTATGCTTAACTGCGGTCATGTATGATTCCTTAGGATTGGCTTGATACATATACAAAAACTAAACATAATATCAGGGCGACTAGAAGTTAAATATAATAAACTACCAATCATACCTCGACACTTACGTTGATCAACCGGTTTGCCACTTTCATCAGGTTCTAGATTTGTGGTAGTAGCCATAGGGGTTCTGATCGGTTTGATGTTGTCAAACTCAAACTTTTTCAGCATGTCCTTTACATATTTTGACTAACTGATAAAGATGCCTTGCGAGAGTTATTTGATTTGCAGTCCAAGAAAATAGTTGAGCTCCCCCATCATGCCCATCTCGAACTCGTTCTGTATACACTTGGCAAATTCCTTGCATAGACCCTCATTAGTAGACACAAAGATATCATCAACATATATTTGTACTAAAAGAATTGTATCATTAAGAGATTTCATAAACAATGTTGTAGAAGCATGGAAATAAACAGAAAATCCTATACGGCTCAAGACTAGGAGAGTTTCATGCGGCTCAAAAGTTCATTAGAGTTCCATGCGGCTCAAAAGTTCAATAGAGTTTTATACGGCTCAAAAATCCCCATAGCTCTATGCGGCTCTATGCAGCGGCCTCATTCAATGCTCATTTAATGCCACGTGGCCCTATACGGTTCGCCTCTACAGCTGGCTCTAAGCAGCGGCCTCATTTAATGCTCTGACATAACATGACAGCTCTGACATAAAGCTGTAATGATGACTCTGACAGAATGACGCGCTCCTAGGAAAATGAAGAAAATCTTTATAGGTGGCACAAATCTACCAATTCCAAAGCACATTATACGGTTACCTACTTTAATGCGGCCACCACCTTCATGCGGCTGCCATCTCCATACGACCGCCATCTCCATGCGGCTGCCACTCTCATGCGGCCGCCACTCCCATGCGGCTGCTACTCCTATGCTGCTCGGATCATGGGACCACCCCCATGCGACTGCTACCTCTATACGGCTCAGATCATAGGGCCACCCTCATGCGGCTCGGATCATATGGCTACCCCTATGCGGCTCAGATCATAGGGCCACCCTCATGCGGCTCGGATTATATGGCCACCCATATACGGTTCAGATCATAGGGCCACCCTCATGCGGCTCGGATCATATGGCCACCCCTATGTAGTTCTGACACGAGGTCACACTCATGCGGCCCAACCATGACAGTCCTCCATGCGACTCGCAGCAGTTGGGACCCGTGGCGGGAGCTAATCGAATCTCAATTTTATTACAGTCAATGAGGGACACGTGGCGGAAGTTGATCGAATTTTAATAATTTATATTTATGAAGGACACGTGGCAGGAGTCGATCAAATCTCAATAACTCAGATTTGATGCAATCAATATAACCGTCCAGATTTGGTCAAATCCCAAATAAATCAGATTTATTGCAATCATCATAATTACCCGAATAAATCCCCAACAAATGATGCAGATTTGTTACAATCAACATAAAAGCAAGATCAGGGCAAATCTTAACAAATCCTTGGCCGCCCTCTGTTTAATGTGCGATCATTGCAAACCCTAATTATTATACCCCTCTCCTATAAATAGCAAGGTGCCATTCCCTTGCAAAGAGGAGAAAAACTCAAAGACCTAGAGCACAGAGGAGCGCAGGGAGCGAAGAGACAGAGAGAGGGCACAAAGATATAACCACAGAGCCAGACACAGAGCGATCTACATTCGAGCAAGAGCATTTCTTCCCCGGAGCCGAAGCTGCGTCCGATCGTCCAAGGAGTAAGGCAGAGCTGCCGTCGCTTTTCCGAGCCTCTACCGTCACCCCCCAAAAAAATAAACAATTGTACTTAGATTGTTGTACCTAGGTTTTCGTCCCTAGGCTTTCTTTGTACAAGCGAGTTTGTATTATGAGTCTAAGTTCAGTCCTCCCATAAAACTGTTCTGTACTTTTACAATCAATGACAAACACGATAGCGACTCTACTGGAGACTAACTTCTCCACGGCTGAGGATTTAGTGACGCAATCGAACGCAGCCAAACTTGGCTCCACTCAACAAATACTGGTCGCCCGGTTCGACCAACAGGAGTTTGAAGAAATGCTCTCCGACGGGAGCACTGGCCCAGTCCAGCGGCGAGCCCACACGAAGAAGGCCCGCAGGGAGTAGAGGCCCAAATCATTTGCTTCTCTCCAAGCTCTCAAATGAGTACCCTCTATTGCCCAAGATGGCGGAGAAGACTCTCTTGCGGCCCCACTTTAGACCATAGAGGACTCTGCTGTCCCCAGGTCTGGCTGAGGAAAACACTACGATGCTAGACTTGTAGGGGCAAAGGGTAACTCTACACGATCCAGGAAGAAGCCGCAGAAGGATGCTAGCCGAATAAAGACTCATGCGGCCACAAAAGCCTGCCGTAGACAGAAGGCTCATGCGGCCAGAATTGCCAGCCGATGCGGCCACTATGACTTCCAGAAGCATAGAAGAGGCCCATGCGACCACTACAGCTCCCAGCCGCATGCAAACAGCCAGCCGCATGCAGGCTGCTTATGCGGCCACAAATGCCAGCCGCATGCAAGCCGACTATACGGCTAACAATCCCAGTCGCAGGCCATCTGCTTCATGCGGCTCAGGCTCAGTCTTTGACCATCTCTCAGGCGATCCTGACCTCAGATGCTCTCATGTTCCAGTCTTTGTGGACTTTTCCTACTATGCACTCTCAGGTGCTAGAAGGAAGAAGTCTCGGGCAGCGCGGGCTTATCGAGCTCAGTCAGCTGTCCCAACTTCTGACCATCAGGGAGTCCCGCTGACTATTATGCGGGCCCCTGATGGAAAGTTGTATAAAACTATCCGTGTCCAGCCCCCGGCGGCTAACGGACAGAATGGTTATCGAGAATCTCCCAACAACGATCAGGGACGAGTACTCTTACTACCCCCACATCAGGGAGCAGACAGGATGCCAACACACATGCGTGCTCAGGACTCCCGGGCCCACAAAGCGAATGACTTGCGCAACATGATTCTTCACAAACGCAAGGAAAAAGATAAAAACTTGGTGTACAGAGAGTCCTTTCATGGACATCACTGCACTCAAGTCATTGTCAATTGCTGCTGCAGCAAGGCGGCTACACAAGAGGACCGGTAATCCATCTTCCGATGAGTGCAACACCGAAGCTCAAAAGATGAGGCACTTCTCGTCGCCTCCTGCAATTCTGTTCAGAAGATCCCTGGCAGCGGGAGAGGGAAGAAAACAAATGTCTCCAGCCTGAAAATCTCAACCAAGAAACTCTCTTCTAAGCGGTTGTCTACGACCGTTACGGGAGGAGTTTTCCAAGGTACTCGCTCAAAGACAAAATCTGCCACACTTGGAGATTCGTCGTCCATATCTCTAAGAGGCGCTGGAGCCGGGGGTAACACTCCTCCAAACATCTACGATAATTCGGTGTTCCAAGAAGATAATCCATGGGAAACAGTTCCACCGACAGATGCAGCAAATTCTGATGTCCCCGAGGACGTCCACAACCCTCAAGACGAGGCAAGCTCTGAAGCTGGGGGTACAACTCCTTCTGAGTCCGAACCAGAGGAGAACATTCCCACATACCCTGACGGCTTCTCTATACAAGGGTATGACTCAGAGGGCACGTCCTCCACCGTTCCTTCCATCTCTTCTTATGTAAGGACGGTGTTCATGACGGACAACAACCAAGACGGTTCCAGTGATCGCCAACGCATCGACACTCTGGAGGCCATACTGTATGCCTTGGTCAAATTCGTGGACGAGATCAAAGCGGCCCTTCCAACTCTGTAAGGAAGGACGCAAGGCCAAACAAACGTGGGACCCGCTGTCAATGCGGACTCGAACTCAGCTGCACCAAATTTGGGTGATAATCCTCCTGAAATATCGGCCCCCACCGCTGCAGACGAGGCCAGAGAGGCAAGACGAGAGGTCCAGGAGCTCCGGGCCATGTTCCACACCCCAGAAAACTGTCAGTACCTCAGGATACGACAATTGTATCTGGCTGCATGGAGAGATGTTCCCTTTCCACCAAGATATAAACCATTCGACATCAATCCGTATGATGGGAAGACATCTGCAAGTAGGTACATCACCTACTTCGAAGTCACAACCGACCATCTGCCTCATGACGACGCCATCCTCACGCGGTTGTTCATTGGAGCGTTGGAAGGGGTCGCCTTCGACTGGTACCGCAACTTGCCGGACAACTACATCTATTCCTTCGTCGGCTTCAAACGTATGTTCCTGGAGAGGTTCTACGAAGTAGGACAAGACGTGACGATGTCCACTCTTATGGACATTGTCCAAGGAGAAAAGGAGCTGACAAGGAATTATATCGAACGGTTTCGTCAAACCGCGATGAAGTTGCCTTCCGGTAATCCTGATTCCTCCTTAATTGAAATTTGCCAAAAGAGGCTGCTCCCCACACTTAGCCTCTTGATGGTCGAAAGTCAGTTTAAGGATTAGAAGACTTTCATTATCAGCGCCACTAGTACAGAAGATAAGTTGAAGAAAGCTCGCCAACTGGGATTACACGTCTCGGAAGGAGAGGACAAGGGAAAATGCCCTAACACCAACAGCAATAATGGTGGTAACCCCTGCAACAATTGAGACAACAAGGGCAAACAGGCTATGGTGGCCGTCACAGCTCCGAAGCCTGAACTGAAGCCGACAGAGAAGTAGTGGCCTCAGATGAACTACTCCTTCGAAGACGGCCATGTCAAGCCCATCTTGGACATGCTCATACAAGGAGGTCAAATTCAGCTCCCTCCTCCAAGATGTGAACCTCGTCCTGCAGAGATGGAAAGCCCCAAGTACTGTCACTACCATCGCTATGTCCACCATACTACACAAGACTGCTACCAACTGAAGCGATACATCCATCATCTCATCGATTCTAAGGCCTTAGCCATTGATTTCGAAGAGGTGACCGTAGCAGCCAATATGGTGTCAGTACAATTCGGCAGCTTTCCTCTGACAAAGACTCAAGATGGAGTAGTACCCGTCCCCAAAGCAATGATGGAAGTCGCTAACCTTCCACCTCCCCGAGACCAGGCTGCTGGTCTAGTACCCCTTACCACATCACGAAGGGAGGTAATGTGGGTCCATCCGGATCTGGTACCTGAAGTAACTCAGTCTGCACCACCCTCCACCAGCAAGAAGAAGAGTAGGAAAGTCAAATCATGCCGCACAATCTCGGCAGAGGTTGAAGAAGCTACTGCTGTTGTTGTCACGCCCCAGAACCAGAATACTGGAGAGCGGGGGCAGACATAGCCAGCTACATATATTGAAATGGATTCCATCTCACTATACGGTCACGGCTGTCTAGATACATGAGGGTTTACTACAAGCCAACAGTCTCTTATGGTCATGAACAAGCCTAGTGTCTCAATCACAAGCAAGTAAGTAAATGTTACAAGATGTATGATCATTAAATATACAATAATAAGGCGTCCCAAATATTACATATTCAGCTGATCATGAAGCTAGTCGTTACAAAATGTGAGGACTAGCAAGAGTTTAGTCATACATGATCAACCCTAGGATCTGTCAATCATGTTACAGCCCGTAGGCAGACAGTAAGTAAAGTGCAATCGAGCTAAATAGGTGCTCGTCGGCTAAATGCCTCAAAAGAATATTTTTACAATAAAGTGGAAGATCAAAAATAAACCCACTCGTTGCCAGGGTTCCGTCTAGTGGCCACCATCTGGCTGAAAGGTCGGTAGATCCTCTGGAGCTGCTCCGAAATCTGGCCATACAAAACCAGCTGGGTCAGACCCCAAAAAGAGCAAGTGCCACAAAGAAAGCTTCACTTAGGAACTAAAACCAGCAATCAGCACAAGAGTATAAATAAAAGTAAGAACTGGAAATAAAGAAAATACATCAGGATGATATACGACGAGATAACCATGGAACTATTCAGATAACCAGGTTACAACCCGTAAACCAAACAAGGACCGGGGTTGTAACCCTTCGTCTCAACAGAACTTGGAATTCTCACCATTTATCGATAAAATAAATACAAGCATTCTGGTCATGCAGTAGTCTGGAACAGGATCAGGACAAGGCTAGACAGGTTAGACTCCATCCAATAACTTCACGGCCGAGCAAGAACTACGGCTTGATACTTTAACTAACTAGGGTTGTCACAAGCCTAATTACTAACAAGATGCAGTGAGATTATTCCACAGCCACAAGCCCTGCAGACCATCCAGATTACCCAGGTCGAAATTAGGGGTTGAATTCAGGTGGGTACACTGTCCAGGAAATGCATGTACCCTTAAGTAGCTTGAAAGGTGCAACACATGACAGTGTGCTGGAAATGTGTCCTACTCGACGGTAGGCTACAGATCCCAGGCGCACCCAGGTAACGGGATTGCCTGTAGCTGGAAAATCTCTTCATGACTAATGTGTTAATCTAGTTATTAACCTTAGTCCATTTCAATAGGTACTCCTAACCGTGGTACTCAGGAGCTCCCTCCCTAGACATGATGCAAGACCGGACTGGTTTATTTGTACAAGCACAATCGCCCACGGTGTCCATGTTATTATACAGGTCATGTCATGTCAGGTAGCCGTCGCAACAGTTTATCAGATATATCATGTCAGGTTTATCATGTCAAGTGTTCTTGTCAGGAGTGCGTCACGACGGGCCACTATCAGGTCATGTCAGGTTTTCTTGTCAAGAGTGCACCACTACGGGTCACTATCGTGTCATGCTCAGGTATCATTTCCAAACATATTAAACAAATCCATAATTATCAAGTTCATGACAAAAGGCGTAAGGATATAAAATGGACGTAAAATATCTAATAAAGGAGTTACAAAACATGGGCAAATAATGATAAATAATAGTACACAAGAACATGAGAAAGTCATGCGGCTCAGTCATATGCGGCCAGGAAAGGAGGGGGCGCATGCGGCTGGAAGTACAAGGGCGCCAGCGGCTGGAAATGCAAAGGCGCATTCAGCTGGAAGTACAAGGGCGCCAGCGGCTGGAAATGCAAAGGCGCATGCGGCTGGAAGTACAAGGGCGCCAGCGGCTGGAAATACAAAGGCGCATGCGGCTGAAATTAATCGGGATCATGCGGCCGAGACTCAGAAGTCCATGCGGCCAGGGTCTAGGGTTCTCATGCGGCTCGGGGATCAGGGCCTATGCGGCTGGCAAGTGTTTGAGTTAATGCGGTTCAGGGAGGTGAGCGCATATGCGGCTCGAATTAGAAAGGGGTCTTCATGCGGCTGATGGCGAACTCAAGTCCATGCGGCTGATGGCAAACTCAAGTCCATGCAGCTCACATAGCAAAACCCATGCGGCCTGGAAGAAGTGAGGGCGTATGAGGCTGGGTCAATGCGATGGCTTATGCGGCTGGAGGAAACAGTTGCATATGCGGCTCGAGAAGAGTTCGTTCCCAGCCCTGCGACTAAGTCCATGTAGACTCATGTAGCTGATGGGAGATGAGCCCATGCGGCTGAGTATGAGACTCAGCCTCATGCGGCTGGGACTAAGTATCATGCGGTTTAGAAGTACAAGGGTCTCATGCGGCTGATGGCAACTTGTTGCATGAATACTCATGCGGTCGAGTACAGCCATGCGCCAGGAAACTGTTCTTCTTCTCCAAAATTCTGAGGAGAAGAACACTAGGAACCCATGCCTTCTAAGCTTCATAAAACTTTCATCCGGAGCCCAAATCCGAACTTCCATAGGTCAAAATGGGGTAGAACGAGATTCTCTACAATCCTGGAACCATCAAAACTTAGAAATAACAAGATTAAGTAGATCAAAACCCAAAAATCCGGAAATAAAGTAAATATAGATCTACAAGAATCTAGCCATGGAAAGTAAAAATGCCAAGTTCTAAAGTGCTTTAGAATGTAGTAAGGAAGAGAATGAAGTAATAAAATTGGAGTTCCTCCATGAAGCAAGTTGCAATTGCTTAGACCTCTCTCTTCTCTCTCTGGTAGGTAGGGAAGTAAATGAGGAAGAAGAAGATGATAAATGAAGAGAGAGAATAAAGAGGGCTAATAAATACAAATGGTGGTGGTAGGTAGGGGTTCACCCTTGGTCCATGATAGACCAAAGAAAACCGAACCAAGCCAAGAAGGAAATGCTAAGCCAGGAAATCATGCAATGCAGAATAAAATACGTATACGTATTCCAAAATACGTAATACAAACAACAGACATTACAACTCTACCCACCTTAAAAGAATTCCGTCCTCGGAATTTAATCAAGAGGCTAGAGGGGCAATGACAAGCTATACTAATAACAAGCGAGCTATACTAGGTAATCAATCAATCATGCGAGCAAGGAATCGAAGGCATGAGGCTTAAGAAAGACATTATACCTCACGAGTCAAACAAGTCGGGATATCGCGATCGGATATCATCCTCACGCTCCCATGTTGACTCGCCCAAAGAGTGATGACCCCAAGCAACGCGGACTAACTTGATAGTCTTGTTCTTGAGGATCTTCTCTCCCCGGTCCAATATAGACACGGGCCTCTCCTCATACGAAAGGTTGGTACCAACAACCAATTTCGAATGATCTAGGATGTGGCTCGGGTCCGGGATATACCGTCGTAATTGGGATACATGGAACACGTCATGCACCTCGCTTAGCGACGGCAGAAGAGCGAGACGATAGGATACATCTCCTACTCGCTCCAGAATGTCGAACGGTCCTATATACCTAGGACTAAGCTTTCCCCGGACGTCGAAACGAATGACGCCACGGTTAGGCAAAATCCTCAGAAATACATGATCGCCGACCGAAAACTCGAGAGGACGCCGATGAGAATCGGTCCAATGGCGCTGGCGATCTTGGGCAACTCGAAGATGATCTCTGACCCTTCTGACCACTTCAACTGTCTGAGCGATCATTTCTGGACCAAGCATCTGTCTCTCTCCAACATCATCCTAGGCTAGCGGGGATCTGCACTTCCTACCATATAGTGCCTCGAACGGTGCCATCTGGATACTGGCCTGGAAACTGTTGTTGTACGAGAATTCTACCAGGTGCAAGTGATCTTCCCATGAACCACCGAAGTCAAGTGTACATGATCTCAATATATCTTCAAGAGTCTGGATCGTGCGCTCCGACTGACCATCTGTCTGCGGGTGATAAGCTGAACTGAACTGGAGGCGAGTCCCCAAACTCTCTTGCAAGCTACGCCAAAAGTGTGACATAAATCTAGAATCTCGGTCCGAGGTAATACTGACTGGCACACCGTACAATCTGACAATCTGCCTGAGGTAAATCTCCGCTAGCTGAGCCATCGACTGACCAACTCTGAATGGAAGGAAGTGAGCTACCTTCGTGAGCCGATCAACTATAACCCAGATAGCATCTCTGCCAGCTGGGGATCTAGGTAATCCAGTCACGAAATCTATGGTCACATGCTCCCACTTCCATTCTGGAATCGGTAAGGGCTGAAGAAGTCC
The DNA here is from genome assembly GCA_029216955.1 of Iris pallida. NCBI lineage: Eukaryota > Viridiplantae > Streptophyta > Magnoliopsida > Asparagales > Iridaceae > Iris > Iris pallida. The sequence goes on along the minus strand of JANAVB010021015.1, from coordinate 36,487 downwards.
AGCCGGTCTCTGATGTTCAGCCTTGACTTGTTGGCAAACCAAACACCGAGAGACAAACCGAACTATCTCCCGCTTCATGCCATTCCACCAGAAGTGCTGACGGATATTACGGTACATCTTCGTACCGCCAGGATGGATGGAATACTGAGAACTGTGCGCCTCTGACATGATCTCCTGCCGGATATCTCCACTGGGTACACAAAGACGCTTACCATGTCGAAGTGTACCATCCTCATGAATGCACAACTCTGGTCTTCGTCCTGCCTCATACTCTGCTCTGAGTCGCTGAAGCTTGGAATTGCTGACTGCGCCATCCGGATCCTCTCGACTATAGTGGACTGAACCTGCATACTGGCCATCAATGCTGCACTGGAAGGGAGAACAACTTCAATACCCATCTTCTGAAGATCTGCTAACAGCTCTGGTTGCGCTGTTAGGAAATAAACTCCTGCTCTCCTGCTCAATGCATCTGCTACGACGTTGGCCTTCCCAGGATGATACTGCAGGTTGACATCATAATCCACAAGAAGCTCCAGCCACCTTCTCTGACGCATGTTAAGATCCTTCTGGGTGAAAACATACTTCAGGCTCTTGTGATCAGTGAAAATCTCTACCCTGTCCCCATACAAGTAGTGCCTCCACAACTTAAGTACAAACACCACTGCTGCCAGCTCCAAGTCATGGGTTGGGTAATTCCTCTTATGATCACGAAGTTGTCGTGACGCATAAGCTATTACCTTTCCATGCTGCATCAGAACACATCCTAAACCTCTGCCTGAAGCATCATAGTATACTGAGAATCCTCCGGTCCCATCTGGAAGCGTGAGAATAGGAGCTGTTATCAGGCCTCGCTTCAACTGTTCAAAAGAACTCTGACACTCTGATGTCCAAGCAAACTGCGCATCCTTACGGGTCAACTGCGTCAATAGCGCTGAAATTCGAGCAAAATCCGAAACAAACCGCCGGTAGTAGCCGGCCAATCCAAGAAAACTACGAACCTCTGCAACTGTGCTGGGCACTGGCCATGACTCAATAGCCACAATCTTTTGGGGATCCACTTCCACTCCTCCTCTGGTGATGATATGACCCAAGTACGAAATGCGATCGAGCCAGAACTCGTATTTACTGAACTTGGCATATAACTGGTGCTCCCTAAGAATCTGAAGAACAACTCTGAGATGCTGTTCATGCTCCGCCTCACTCTTGCTGTAGACCAGGATGTCATCCAAGAACACAATCACAAACTGATCCAAGTAAGGCATGAAAATGCGATTCATGAGATCCATGAATACGGCTGGCGTATTGGTTGCTCCAAAAGGCATAACAAGGAACTACCAATGCCCATATCTCGATCTAAAAGCTGTCTTCGGGATGTCCTGCTCTCTGACTCTGATCTGATGATAACCTGAGCGTAAATCAATCTTCGAGAATACTGAAGCCCCCTTGAGTTGATCAAACAAGTCATCTATCCTCGAAAGAGGGTATCTGTTCTTGATTGTCACTGAGTTCAAGGTACGATAATCAACACATAACCTGGACGTACCATCCTTCTTTTTTACAAGAAGCATCGGGGCTCCCCAAGGCGATCTACTAGCATGAATAAATCCCTTGGCTCGAAGTTCTTAAATCATCTTGTACAAGATCTCCAATTCTGACGGCGCCATCCTGTAGACTCTCTCTGACACTGGGGCTGTTCCTGGAATCAAGTCTATAGTGAACTCGATCTCCCGCTCTGGAGGCATACCTGGTAACTCTTCTGGGAAAACATCTGGGAACTCATCCACTATCTTGGGCAACTGCATTGCTGCTACTGCCATCCGCAATACTGGAAGAGAAGGTTCAACTGCTCCTCTGGAAAAAGAAAACTCCGGCTCGCCTGGAATGCTAAAAACAACACTACCAATATGGCAGTCTATTCTAGCATACTGGTTCCTCAACCAATCCATCCCTAAGACCACATCATAATCGGCCATTGGGAACTCTATCAATCTAGCGGGGAATTCTCTACCGCTAACTACGATCCGACACGAGGAAAACACTCTATCTACTCCCACAAGTCCGTTACCAGTAAGTATATTGAGCCTTACTGATAATGACTCAGGCTCCAATCCTATCTGTGTCGCGAATCATGCAGACATAAATGAATGCGATGCACCAGAATCAAATAAAGCTGAAGCTGGAAAGGAGTTGACGAGAATAGTACCTGCCACTACCTCTCCTGGTGCCAATCCTTCCTCTGCGGTCATCACCATAGCATGACCATGCCCTCGGGGCACTGGTCCCCTTTGCTGAAATCCTCGCTGCCTGCTCTGACTCAAGGCTTGGGCTTGTGCATGCTGCTGGGGGTTCTGCTGCTGGAATATCTGGGACTGAGGCGGCAAGGGCCTCGACAATGGGTACTGCTGCTGCTGTTGCTGCTGGACCGGTGCTGGTCCTCTCACCGAAGAGCTAGAAAGGTTGGACGATGATGAACCACCCCTGTTCGGGCAGGATCCAACCCTGTGGTCTGCTGCTCCACAAACCAGACACAATTCCTATGCCCTGCGACACTCTGCCACCACATGGCCTGGCTTCCCACAATGAGAACATCCCACTACGGAAGACTGCTTCTGCTTCTGCTGCTGCTGAGGGTACGTCGGGGTAGAATACTGAACCGACGTTACTGAGGTCGCTCACCTCGGAGCTCCAATAGTCAAGGCCCTGGCTGCCGGGGCTGGTGCTGAAGACTGATTCATCTGGCCGTGAGATCTCTTCCGACCACCGGTCCTATCCACAATCCTCTGGGAGGTATACTCGTGCCTCCGGGCTGCTCTCAAGACTGCATCAAAAGTCTGATGCTCAAACTGTTCAACTGCCAACAAAATCTCCAAGTGAAGCCCCTGCTGGAATCGCTGGGCTCTATCATACTCGGTTGCCACCAAGGTGGGAGCAAACCGACTGAGTCTCGAAAACTCGGCCGCATATCCATCGACCGTCCTGCCTCCTTGCTTCAGATTGGTGAACCTGGTCTGTAGATCATACCGAGCCACGGCATCGAAATACTTGGTCTGGAATCTCTCTCTGAACACCGTCCAAGTAATAGGTGCTGCTAATCCAACGGCCTGAGCTGCCTACCAGCTGCGGGCAAGATCTAACAACTGCAGGTGCACAACTGCTACCTTCTCGTTCTCTGGATTCCTGGCTGCTTCTAGAACCACCTCTGTGTCCTGAAGCCATGCATCTGTCGTAATAGCATCTTCACTACCGTCGAAGAATGGAGGGTTCAAGCGCTTGAAGCTGTTGGCCGCACTGTTACCCTGATGACCACCCCGAGTCAAAGCATCCGCCACTGCCTGTTGCAAGGCATCTCTACGACGATCTTGAGAAGCTATCAAGGTCCTGACGAGTCCTACTAATGTGCCATCATCAGGTTCGGCAGGCTGAACTGGCTGAACTGGGGGCTCTTCTCCAATAGGCTCGACTCTGGAGGCTACTCCGGAATGCTGGGCTTGATCTCCGGGTTGCTGCTGGTCCGCGGGAGGTGCTCCGCCTTGCTGGCCGGCAGGACCACGAACAATGTCGCTGAAGAAGAAGACATAGGGAACAATAAGGAAAGACCAGGATAGATCAACGATACAAGCACATGATCAGGACAAGAATCCAGGGATTCAGAAGGTATGAGCAGAGACCAAAGACGGATACTGATTGAGACATCTATTCGGTAAACCCTCACATATCTTGATTTACAAGACCTGTATGGGCCACCACTTAAACCATGTCACACCCCAGAACCAGAATACTCGAGAGCGGGGGCAGACATAGCCAGCTACGTATATTGAAATGGATTCCATCTCGCTATACGGTCACGGCTGTCTAGATACATGTGGGTTTACTACAAGCCAACAGTCTCTTATGGTCATGAACAAGCCTAGTGTCTCAATCACAAGCAAGTAAGTAAATGTTACAAGATGTATGATCATTAAATATACAATAATAAGGCATCCCAAATATTACATATTCAGCTGATCATGAAGCTAGTCGTTACAAAATGTGAGGACTAGCAAGAGTTTAGTCATACATGATCAACCCTAGGATCTGTCAATCATGTTACAGCCCGTAGGCAGACAGTAAGTAAAGTGCAATCGAGCTAAACAGGTGCTCGTCGGCTAAACGCCTCAAAAGAATATTTTTACAATAAAGTGGGAGATCAAAAATAAACCCACTCGTTGCCAGGGTTCCGTCTAGTGGCCACCATCTGGCTGGAAGGTCGGTAGATCCTCTGGAGCTGCTCCGAAATCTGGCCATACAAAACCAGCTGGGCCAGACCCCAGAAAGAGCAAGTGCCACAAAGGAAGCTTCACTTAGGAACTAAAACCAGCAATCAGCACAAGAGTATAAATAAAAGTAAGAACTGAAAATAAAGAAAATACATCAGGATGATATACGACGAGATAACCATGGAACTATTCAGATAACCAGGTTACAACCCGTAAATCAAACAAGGACCGGGGTTGTAACCCTTCGTCTGAATAGAACTTGGAATTCTCACCATTTATCGGTAAAATAAATACAAGCATTCTGGTCATGCAGTAGTCTGGAACAGGATCAGGACAAGGCTTGACAGGTTAGACTCCATCCAATCACTTCACGGCCAAGCAAGAACTACGGCTTGATACTTTAACTAACTAGGGTTGTCACAAGCCTAATTACTAACAAGATGCAGTGAGATTATTCCACACCCACAAGCCCTGCAGACCATCCAGGTTACCCAGGTCGAAATTAGGGGTTGAATTCAGGTGGGTACACTGTCCAGGAAATGCATGTACCCTTAAGTAGCTTGAAAGGTGCAACATATGACAGTGTGCTGGAAATGTGCCCTACTCGACGGCAGGCTACAGATCTCAAGCACGCCCAGGTAACGGAATTGCCTGTAGCTGGGAAATCTCTTCATGACTAATGTGTTAATCTAGTTATTAATCTTAGTCCATTTCAATAGGTACTCCTGACCGTGGTACTCAGGAGCTCCCTCCCTAGACATGATGCAAGACAGGACTGGTTTATTTGTACAAGCACAATCGCCCACGGTGTCCATGTTATTATACAGGTCATGTCATGTCAGGTAGCCGTCGTAACAGCTTATCAGATATATCATGTCAGGTTTATCATGTCAAGTATTCTTGTCAGGAGTGCGCCACAATGGGCCACTATCAGGTCATGTCAGGTTTTCTTGTCAAGAGTGCACCACTATGGGTCACTATCGTGTCATGCTCAGGTATCATTTCCAAACATATTAAACAAATCCATGATTATCAAGTTCATGACAAAAGACGTAAGGATATAAAATGGACATAAAATATCTAATAAATGAGTTACAAAACATGGGCAAATAATGATAAATAATAGTACACAAGAACATGAGAAAGTCATGCGGCTCAGTCATATGCGGCCAGGAAAGGAGGGGGCGCATGCGGCTGGAAGTACAAGGGCGCCAGCGGCTGGAAATGCAAAGGCGCATGCGGCTGGAAGTACAAGGGCGCCAGCGGCTGGAAATGCAAAGGCGCATGCGGCTGAAAGTACAAGGGCGCCAGCGGCTGGAAATGCAAAGGCGCATGCGGCTGGAATTAATCGGGATCATGCGGCCCGGACTCAGAAGTCCATGCGGCCAGGGTATAGGGTTCTCATGCGGCTCGGGGATCAGGGCCTATGCGGCTGGCAAGTGTTTGAGTTAATGCAGTTCAGGGAAGTGAGCGCATATGCGGCTCGAATTAGAAATGGGTCTTCATGCGGCTGATGGCGAACTCAAGTCCATGCGGCTGATGGCGAACTCAAGTCCATGCGGCTCACATAGCAAAACCCATGCGGCCCGGAAGAAGTGAGGGCGCATGAGGCTGGGTCAATGCGATGGCTTATGCGGCTGGAGGAAACAGTTGCATATGCGGCTCGAGAAGAGTTCGTTCCCAGCCCTGCGACTAAGTCCATGTAGACTCATGTAGCTGATGGGAGATGAGCCCATGCGGCGGAGTATGAGACTCAGCCTCATGCGGCCGGGACTAAGTTTCATGCGGTTTAGAAGTACAAGGGTCTCATGCGGCTGATGGCGACTTGCCGCATGAATACTCATGCGGTCGAGTACAGCCATACGCCAGGGAACTGTTCTTCTTCTCCAAAATTCCGAGGAGAAGAACACTAGGAACCCATGCCTTCCAAGCTTCATAAAACTTTCATCCGGAGCCCAAATCCGAACTTCTATAGGTCAAAATGGGGTAGAACGAGATTCTCTACAATCCTGAAACCATCAAAACTTAGAAATAACAAGATTAAGTAGATCAAAACCCAAAAATCCAAAAATAAAGTAAATATAGATCTACAAGAATTTAGCCATAGAAAGTGAAAATGCCAAGTTCTAAAGTGCTTTAGAATATAGTAAGGAAGAGAATAAAGTAATAAAATTGGAGTTCCTTCATGAAGCAAGTTGCACTTGCCTAGACCTCTCTCTTCTCTCTTTGGTCTTTGGTAGGTAGGGAAGTAAATGAGGAAGAAGAAGATAATAAATGAAGAGAGAGAATAAAGAGGGCTAATAAAAACAAAATGGTGGTGGTAGGTAGGGGTTCACCCTTGGTCCATGATAGACCAAAGAAAACCGAACCAAGCCAAGAAGAAAATGCTAAGCCAGGAAATCATGCAATGCAGAATAAAATACGTATACGTATTCCAAAATACGTAATACAAACAACAGGCATTACAGTTGTTACCCGATCCGACGTACAAACCCAACCTCTACCGGGTAACTCGGCTGAAGATCATCAGCCAGCTACTGCTGATGCTCCAGGACCTTCTCAACCTCCGACGACCGACAAGCCTAGGTCGAAGGAGACTCGCTTTGACAAACCGCTCCGAAGAGAGACGCCTCATGGGCTGGAGAGGCCCTACAATTTTGACATCTTGGCACAATTGGCCAACACACCGGCCAAATTATCGCTATACGAGCTCCTGAGACTCTCCAAAGATGTGTCACGCTGAGCGAGGCACTCCAGAATGCCGACGCATATCTGTCTCAGTCCAATCTCACTGGGGAGAATTCGCCTGCAAATCTTTAAGACAGCACTTGCACAGGTGGAATGCCCAACATTGTTTTCACTCCGTAGGATATGCTTATTAAGACCAACCTGCACAATCGCCCTCTGTATTATACTGGGTACATTGGTGATATCAAGGTGGATCGGATGCACATTGACCCCGGTTCTTCAAAGCATCATCCCGAAGAGCCTGCTACACCATCTGCACATTCCAATGCATCGCCTGACACCGACAAGCACCGCCATTAGCGGTTTCAATTCAGGCAGAAGCTATCCGATCGAAAAGATTCGTCTGAAATGCCAAATTGGCGATCTTAATCAGAAGTGACCTGTTATGTCATAGATGCGGATACTTCCTACAATATTCTCCTGGGATGTCCTTGGATACATGATTACGTGATCGTGTCTTCCATACTGCACCAGTGCTTCAAGTACGTTGATAAGCACGGCTTCGTGAGGACAGAATTTACTGACATTGATCCCTTTAAAGGAGTCGAATCCTACTACTCCAACTCATGCTTGTACGAGAAGTCGAAAAGGCAGCTTGTGGAAGAAGATACTCAAACTCTAACTGAGGCGGCAACTGGATCGGAAGAACCTCTAACGATCCACCTCCAAGCCCGCAAACCTGGTAGAATTGCACACCTTACGGCTACTCTGCGTAAGGACGCAATCAGCCTCTCTGTACAGGAGGAGCAGATGATAATCCGACTGCCAAGGTATGGCCAAGCGCCAAGACCCACGACAGAGCCACTGACAATCAGACTGCCTAGAGTGAGTCAGCAACAAATAAAGGAGCTTAATCCCTCTGTCAAGCCGATGATGATTCGTCTTTCCAGAATGAATCAGCAGCCGAGCGCTAAGCCAAGGACTGCTAGCCAGCCAACAACCCCCCGTCCAGTACCAAGCTCTAAACTGGGGGTGGCTAGTACGCCAACGACTCCACATTCTGCTCCACCCATGGAGCCTCTGATGATTAAGCTGTCCAAGTCATCCTCCCAATCTACATTGACACAGGGGGTGGTTGAAGAAGAGCTAGAGCTGGCCAAGTATGTGGCTGCGCACACTGATGTTCCATCTGCAGATGATGTAATCCTACTGGAAAAGATACCTTATTTCATCAATAAAGGGCTATCTTTGAACTACCTCGAGCTTAATAAGTTTTGTACAATGTATGCTATGGAACACGGTATAGGCACCCACCTGTACATACATGTGACAAATGTCTACACCGTAAACCAACTTACTCCAGTGGAAGACGCTTACCACATACTCGAGGGAAAGGACCATCCAATCATCTTCGGCCGGAAGAATGATCCACAACCCTTCAGGATGGAAGAAGTTGATCTCGAACCCGACACCGGGAGACTGCCTCTTTTTCTGTATAGCTCCCGATCCAAGTACCTCATGCAAAAACATGGGTATGATCTGGTACACCACGTTTGAACTACGGCACTGGACGGCGGTTACCCTTACAATTTCCGGTCCCGACTGGGAAACCACAAAATTACTACAACAAAACCAGATGTAGGCTAGGTTATGTTACACCTACAACGACCCCTGAAAGCTCAGACGAGGAATGCGACTGGCATTCACACTCATCCGGATCACCCACTTCCGATTCGGATGCTAGCATCGGGGACGTGTTCAGGCAAGTCTTGTCAGTCAATATGGCATTTGTCGACGCCTACGAAGAAGATGAAGACATTCCTGAACTTTTTGAGTTAGAGCCGTGGGCACAACAACTAGATGCGTAATGGAAGAAGCGGTTCGAACAAAGAGAGCCTCCCACCGAAGATAAGGTTGTATAAGTTGATCTCGGTGACGAGTCCTCTTCAAAGCCGATCTTCGTCAGCAAGAATCTGACAGACAAAAAGCGAGAATCACTACTGTAACTCGTCAGAGAATATATCGACGTATTCGCCTGGAGCTGACATGCCAGGACTGAACCCAGAGGTTGTACTTCATAAACTCAATATTCGTTCGGACGCAAAACCAGTCAAGCAACAGCAACGACGGTTCCGCCCCGACATCATAAATGCCATTGAAGCTGAGGTCAACAAACTGATCGCTAGCATCTTCATCCGCGAGGAACAACATCCAGACTAGGTAGCCAATATAGTACCAGTCCTCAAAAAGAATGAGAAGATCCGAATCTACATCGACTTCCAGAACCTGAATGAGGCGTGTCCTAAGGATGAGTTCCCCCTCCCTATCACAGACATCATGATTGACAACACCTGCAGCTTCGAGCGTATATCAATCATAGATGGTTTCTTGGGGTACAACCAAATCAAGATGTTCCTGATGACGAAAAGCATACATCATTCCGAACACCAATTGGCATATACTGCTACACAGTCATGCCTTTCGGTTTAAAGAATGCTGGCGCCACCTATCAAAGAGCTATGAGCGTCATCTTTAGAGACCACCTGCACAAGACAGTGGAATGCTACGTCGACGATATCGCCGTCAAAAGCCGCTCTAAGGAAGATCATCTGCATGATCTGAGGACAGTATTCGACCTGATGCGAGCGCACAATTTGAAGATGAATCCCACAAAATCCTTCTTGGGCGTATCCATCGGAAAGTTCTTGGGTTTCATCATTACTTCCCAGGGTATCCACATAGACCCTGAGAAGACGAAGGCAATCATAGAGATGGGTCCCCCGAGAAATCTCCGTGAACTCCGAGGCCTTCAAGGGAGGCTGCCCTACATCAGGAGGTTTATCTCCAACCTCTCTGGACGATGTCACCCCTTCACCCACCATATGAAAAAGGGCATTTCATTCCTATGGGATGAAGAATCTCAGTGCACCTTCGACAGCATCAAGGAATATCTGACGAACCCTCCAGTCCTAGTGGCCCCGGTCGCTGGAAAACTATTCCTGCTCTATGTGGGAGCAATGGAACATTCTCTCGGTGCTCTACTAGCACAAAACAACGATGCAGGCCATGAGCAAGCTATCTATTACCTCAGCCGAATGATGATGGGGCCGGAGCATCGATACACTGCCGTAGAAAAGGAGTGTCTTGCTCTGGTTTTTGCCATTCAAAAGATGTGACACTACGTCACGGGACAAACCATCCATGTCGTATCAAGAGTCAACCCCCTCAGGGTCCTCATGACTAAGCCAGGTGCACTCAGCTCTCGCCTCGCTACCTGGGCGATATTACTGTCCCCCTACCACATGATCTTCGTCCCACAGAAAGCGGTTAAAGGTCAAGCTCTGGCAGACTTTTTAGCAGCTCATCCAGGTTCAGAGTTAACCAGAATAGACAAAGAGATTCTAGATGAGGTCGCCAATTCAAATGTGGCCTCTTATGATGCCGTATGGCGAATGTTCTTCGACGACGCTTCTAGAACTGGGCCCAAGGGCAAGATTATCGCTGGAGTCAGAGTGGTGCTGATTTCTCCCTCTGGGCTGGTAACAACCGGGCTTACTCTCTTACGGAGCCCTGTTCAAACAATATGGCCGAGTACAACGCTTTGGTCATTGGCCTTCGACTTGCAAAAGAGCTGGGGGTAGAGTATCTGGAAGCATATGGCGATTCATAGCTAATTGTCAATTAGATCTGAGGTTCATACGAAGTTTGCTATAAAGATATGATCCCTTATTACCAAATAGCGATCGACATCATCTCGTCCTTGGAAGGGTTCTTCATAGAACACGTTCTCAGGCTCCAGAACATTGAAGCCGATGCCGTAGCAATCCTTGCCTCTTCCTTAGCAGTTCCGAATCATGCTCACCACTTGGTTGACATAATAGGCCTTGAATTGGTCTGTCCCAAGAATAATGTTCAATGTGTCGAGAGTTACTCTGCTCAGACGGTCGACGAAGCATCCGACTGGAGACAGCCATTCATAGACTTCGTAGTCTACGACATTCTGCCAGAGAATCCAAAGGAAGCCACTTCCATCAGAAGATGTTCTCAGATTCTTTTATGATACGGAGACGAAAATGCTGTATCGACGATCATACGATGGATTACTGTTTTGATGTCTGTCAAACACAGAAGCCAAAGAAGCTGTACGTGAAGCACATGACGGCATCTGCGGGGCCCATCAGCCTGTCCTAAAGTTGTACGACCGTCTTCGCCGAATGGGCTACTACTGGTCTACGATGGTGCCGATGCGATAGACTATACACGAAAGTGTAAAGCCTATCAAGTCCACGCAAATTTCATCCACCAGCCATCCGAGTTTCTACATCCGACGGTGGCATCCTGGCCATTTGAAGCATGGGGAATAGACATCATTGGTCCGATCACTCCACCTTCATCCAGAGGACACTGCTTTATACTCGCAATCACTGATTACTTCTCCAAATGGGCGAAGGCTATTCTGCTGGCAGAAGTGAAGACATCAAATGTGATCAGCTTCCTCAAGCATCACATAATATACCGCTATGGACTGCCCCGAAGGATCATCACGACAATGGTCCGCAGTTCGCAAGCCACGCCTTCTATCGATTCTGCGACAAACACTGAATCCAGAATGTTGCTTCAATGCCGTACAATCCAGCAATGAATGGGTTGGCAGAAGCATTTAATAAAACTATAATCAAGCTGCTCAAGAAGTTCGTGTCCTCAAACAAATGTGACTGGAATGAGAAGCTTGGCGAATGCTTATGGGTGTACCGTACTACAGTACGGACGACCACTGGGAACACACCATTCTCTCTGGTGTATGGGAGTGAGGCAGTTCTCCCGCTGGAGACTCAAATCTCCTCACTCCGCGTTGCCCTTACCTATCGATTGACAACGGATGATAATCACCATCGTCGGTTACAAGAGTTAGAGGCTCTAGATGAGAAGTGCCTGTTAGCTCAGCAACGAATCGAGTTATACCAATCATGTATTTTGGGAGCTTTTAACAAAAAGGTTAAAATCAGAACATTCCAAGTGGGTGATCTCGTCTGGCAGTTCGGACGATGGTTATGACTCACAAAACTGTCGGCAAATTCCAGTCCAAGTAGGAAGGCCCATTTATCATCGAGGCTGTATTCTCCAATGGTGCTTACCGCCTCACAAACCAAAATGGAGACTTGCTCATATTGCCCATCAACGGCAAGTTCCTGAAGAAGTATTATGTCTAAAACGACATCCTCCAAATCTTTCAGATTGTTGAGTTATGTACCCACTGGTACCACTGAACTTACATTCTGACTCCAAATTTCCCAGAACGATGAGTTATGTACCCCTGGTATCGCTGAACTCACATTCTGACTCCAGATCTTCCAGATTGTTGAGTTATGTACCCGCAGGTACCGCTGAACTTACACTCTGGTCAGTACAGATGAATCTATATCGCATCTTTTAGGTAGTAAGTCACGTATGATCATACCTCTGAACTTTTTTCCTAAAAAGAGCTCCCTTCTCATGATCCAATACCCGCACTTTCAGTACATAAACAGGGTAACAGATCCACAAATTTCCTGAAACAACCACGTCGATGTTACCTCTGAGTTGTTTCCCTTCCATCAAAAATAAACCGCCCCTCACGTAGAACTTCCATGTCCTCATTACCTCTGAGTTGTTCTATATACCCTTCATGGAGCCCACTCCTGCCATGTCCTCATTACCTCTGAGTGGGAAGGCTCCATCGAAGAAATCCTCATATTTACCACGTCCTCATTACCTCTAAGTAAGTATGTTGAATTTTCTCTCGACTTATCATCCGTACCTAAGATCGGAGTACGCCAAGGATAACAGGTCCACAAAAAGTCTCCCAGTAGGGCAACTACTGCAAACAAAGAATAGAGCGAATGTATTCTGTTCATTCAAAATCAGTTATAATCTCATGAGCAAGCCAGAAAAGTTCTCCATTGTTTCAGACAAGCAGAAAAAAAGATTACATTGATGTCCAAAAGAAGAAAAACACAAACTACAGCTAAAGACAGACAGAAATATTAAGACAAAAGACAGAAATGAGAGCCCACGAATCCTAGTTGTGGGGGCGCATATACCAATCTCTCAACCATTTTTCATATGAAGGATCTATTTGAGTAAGATCCTCATCAGGAGCAGGAGGATCAGAACTTCCAATACTACCACCTTCAGACTGGGGCTCCTCCTTTACAGCAACTTCAATGTTGGGAGTGTTTCCCTCCCCTATGGGCGCCAGCTCTTCTTTTTGTTCCTCTATTTTTGGTATCACCTCCTCCTTAACGAGCGACGACTCTTGCTTGATGAAAGGAGGCAGCAGCTCCTCCTTCACAATGATCTCAGCTTTCGACAGGAATGCTACAAGAATCAAAGATAAAAGAAACAAAGTTAGAAGATGGCCAGGTGAAACTAACTTAGTGTTTCGGGGCTTCATGCTGCTCATTTCAGAAGGGGGCTTCATGCAGCTCATTTTAGAGGGGGACTTATGCGGCTCTGTTCGACGGGTCCTTATGCAGCTTAGTTTGCGAAGTGCTTATGCGGCTATAGACGACTCTCATACGGCTCGGACATGGGGTACACCCCCATGCGGCTCTGATATAGGACGTCTATGTGACACATACAATTTGAACAGTTTGATGAAGACGAAGGACGCATTAAAGGCTTGTGCATAAAACATGCAACAGAGCCATCTTTGTTAGGATTTTTGAAGCATACGATCCTTCCAAAATCCTTACCAGTAATGGTAGGGTGAACGTCAGGATGAACTTCAGGCACCGCATGCAGTCGACGTAGAAGCCACTCCCTTACCCTTCGTCGCAGCCTTGGAAGTCTTGGGGGCCATCGCGATCGAAGAAGAAGAAGAAGACGGCAGCCTAGGGCAAGAGAGGTTCGAATAACAGAAGAAGGTAAAAAGTTTATCCAAAAAGTTATTCTTATTTATAGCGGGCATGGGCTCATAAATCGATGGACGCTTCGATTCGTGCGCCACCTAAAGAGCAAAATCAATGCTTTAGTCATCGAGGCAAATCTGACCCTTGGGATCCGCCCCAAAAGACAGCTCCAAATCAAAACGAATCAAGAGCAATTAATGGCGCCTACATGGCAGAAAGGACAGTATGCGGCCAGAGCGATCCATGCGGCCAGAGCAGTCCATGTGGCTAGGCAGTCCATGCGGCTAGGCAGTCCATGCGGCCAGGAAGTCCATGCGGCTAGGATGTCCATGCGGCTAGAATATCTTATGCGGCCTAGAGAGCTTATGTGGACATAGCCATGCTTCTCATTCTAAGTATTTTAATTTTTTAAATTGAAAACTTTGAAGGGGGTCTTGTAGAAGCATGGAAATAAACAGGAAATCCTATGCGACTCAAGACTAGGAGAGTTTCATGCAGCTCAAAAGTTCATTAGAGTTCCATGCGGCTCAAAAGTCCATTAGAGTTTCATACGGCTCAGAAATCCCCATAGCTCTATGCGGCTCTATGCAGCGGCCTCATTCAATGCTCATTTAATGCCACGTGGCCTTGTGCGGTTTGCCTCTACAGCTGGCTCTAAGAAGCGGCCTCATTTAATGTTCTGACATAACATGACAGCTCTGACATAAAGCTGTAATGATGATTCTGACAGAATGACGCGCTCCTAGGGAAATGAAGAAAATCTTTATAGCTGGCACAAATCCACCAATTCCAAAGCACATTATACGGTTACCTACTTTAATACGGCCGCCACCTTCATGCGGCTGCCATCTCCATGCGGCCGCCATCCCCATGCGGCTGCCACTCTCATGCGGCCGCCACCCCCATACGGCCGCTACCTTTATGTGGCTCAGATCATAGGGCCATCCTCATGCGGCTTGGATCATATGGCCACCCCTATGCGGCTCAGATCATAAGGCCACCCTCATGCGGCTCGGATCATATGGCCACCCCTATGCGGTTCAGATCATAGGGCCACCCTCATACGGCTCGGATCATATGGCCACCCCTATGCGGTTTTGACACGAGGCCACACTCATACGGCCCAACCGTGACAGTCCTTCATGCGACTCACAGCAGTTGGGACACATGGCGGGAGCTGATCGAATCTCAATTTTATTGCAGTCAATGAGGGACACGTGGCGGGAGCTGATCAAATTTCAATAATTTATATTTATGAAGGACACGTGGCAGGAGTCGATCAAATCTCAATAACTCAGATTTGCTGCAATCAACATAACCATCCAGATTTGGTCAAATCCCAAACAAATCAGATTTATTACAATCATCATAATTACCAGGATAAATCCCCAACAAATGATGCAGATTTGTTCCAATCAACATAAAAGCAAGATCAAGGCAAATCTTAACAAATCCTTGGCCGCTCTCTGTTTAAAGTGCAATCATTGCAAACCCTAATTATCACACCGCACTCCTATAAATAGTAAGGTGCCATTCCCTTACAAAGAGAAAAAAAACTCAGAGGCCTAGAGCACAGAGGAGCGCAGATACAGAGAGAGGGCACAGAGATATACGTACAGAGCCAGACACAGAGCGATCTATATTCGAGCAAGATTTATTCTCCGAAGCCGAAGCTGTGTCCGATCGTCTAAGGAGTAAGGCAGAGCTGCCGTCGCTTTTCCGAGCCTCTACCGTCACCCCCCAGAAAAAAATAAACAATTATACTTAGATTGATGTACCTAAGTTTTCGTCCCTAGGCTTTCTTTGTACAAGCGAGTTTATATTGTGAGTCTTAGTTCAGTCCTCCTATAAAACTGTTATGTACTTTTACAATCAATGGCAAACAAGTGTAGTGTCGACTTTCCCTTTTGAAAAACGTTTTTCAAGTAAGAAAGTACTAAGACGGTCATATCAAGCTCGAGGAGCTTGTTTGAGGCCATAGAGAGCTTTTCTAAGTTTAAAAATGTTGTCGAGAAATTTAAGATATTCGAAACCAGGTAGTTGTTTGACAAAAACCTCTTCTTTGATAAAACCGTTAAGAAAAGCACTTTTCACATCCATTTGAAAAAGTTTAAAGCTTTGAAAATTTGCAAATCTGTAAAGCATCCGAATGGGTCGGGCAACAGGAGCATACGTCTCATCATAGTCGATGCCCTCCTCTTGGTTGTATCCATGGGCTACGAGATGAGCTTTGTTGCGAGTGACTGAACCGTCCTTGTTCACTTTGTTACGAAAAATCCATTTAGTGCTAATTATTGAGTGGCAGTAGGTTTAGGAATAAGTTCCCAAACTTGGCTTCTTTCAAATTGGTTGAGTTCTTCTTGCATCGCGAAAATCCAAAATTCATCATTAAAAGCTTCTAAAATATTTTTAGGTTCTATTTGAGAAATGAATACAGAGCTAGCTATAGTGTCTCTTACAGAAGATCGAGTAGTTACCCCTTTTGATATTTCACCTATTACCAAGTCCTTTGGATGAGAGGGAGTGAAGTGAAACTTCTTTCGTAATTCCTTCGGAGAGCTGGTTTCAGACGTTGCATTTATAGGTATAGAAGTTGATGGTTTATCATCGTCGTCGGGAATGACAGCTGAACTATTATCCTCATCAAAGGTGTACGACCCGCACCCACTGTGAGGGTACGAGCACGTAACAACGCCCAGCCTACGCCGCAGTGTCGGCGGTAGAACGCTGTCCTAGGTCACAACATCTAACAGTTAAAGGTAATAAATAGTTATACTTCCCGAATGGGGGTGACATAACAGAATATAACTCAATCACAACTAAGGTAGAACATGAAAGGAAAGATAGATAAATATCCAGAAATGAAAACACAGAGATACAATCCAAAATTCTAAGTGTCTAAAATAAATACATATCCCAAAATATATCAGAATCTATATACAATGATCCAGGAAAGTAAAGACATCCTAGTCTAAGGAGTGAAATCCACTGCTAGTAGGTCCATGTCACTAGTGATATCTAATGCTGCACCAAGAGGGGTAGACACCAGAGCCTCATCATTCACTATAAAATTTTTAACAGGTCCAGTCAGGACGGGAGCGAGTACAGTACATCTCAACAAAATCATAACAGGTTAGGAAATATAAACATGCTGAGAGTAAAATACAGAATCTGAAGAAATAACATGATAAAAAGAGAGAGACTGTAAGTAAATAGCTACAATATATAGAGAACTAACAGTGCTAGTGATTCAGAGCACAAGATGGTTATGTAGACGGCACGATGTTGTACACGAGTAATCTACAGAGGTTGTATACGAGTAATCTACTGGATTGAATACATAACCACTTCTACTCCCCCGCTCCAATCAATACACAAGGATCTAGCTAAGTTATGTTATTGTACACGAAGGTCATGTGAATACATGATTATACACGATTCACATGTTTCGTACACGAATGTCACAAATACAATGAGTATACGATGTTCACGTTAAATTACACGAACACGAATACCCGATGTATCCGCTAAGGGGGATAACATCGCACAACCAGATCCTATAGTACTAAACCGTGTTTCCAACGTGTCAGCATTATGTAAAGTAATCTAAAGTAGGAATATAATCCTAAACAAGATATGAAATGATCAGAGAAGTACTCGCCTGTATCCTGAGAATCTGGAGAATATATACTATCCGAGGAGTGGTGTCTGGCTTCTATTAGAACAACACAAGTCACAACAAGTCCAGAATGGTAACAAGATGCACTACAATACATTCTACATGAATCTAGGTCAATCTAGACCAAAGTCAACTCTTGGTCAACTATGGTCAACCATAGAAGTCAAACTAGGTCAACCAAGTCAACCCTAAGTCAAACTAGTCTATGCTAGGCTAACAAGGCTATTCTAAGTCTAACAAGACTACACAAGTCGAATCTAGGCTCACTAGTCAAGCAGACACACAATACACCCATAGGCTAAGAGACTAGGCCGTAGGCTATACCACGCCTAAAGCCAACCATAAATCACATCTACAAAAGACTGTACCTATATTTAAATAATACACATATTAATATATTAATATAATCAAATATAGGAATACATAATATATAGGCTAACTATATGTTTATAACACCCAACATATTTATATCTAGTATACATGGGTACTCATACATAGGAAATAGGAAACATATGTGTATGTGTGTGTGACATGAGAAAATGAGTGTGAGAGGATACATGTATATGGTAATGTATGTGTGTTAGAGACACTTGTGTGTAGGTTAGTGTACATGAGAGTTGTGTGATAGAGTTAGTGTCAAGAGAGGCACAAGTGTTGTGTGTTAGACATAGGCATGTGAGTGTGTAAATTAGTGAGGAAAACAGTTAACATAGGCGAAACAGTGAGTAGGACAGTGAGGTATTGTGTGTGTGTGTTTAGGATAGTGTAAACAGTGAGAAACAGTGAGGGGTGAAAATCAGTGAATGATACTTGTGTGTGTGTGTGTGATAGTGAGATACATAGACATGTGAGTGGTGTACATGTGTGTGTGTTAATTAGTAAGTGTTACTTGTGTTCCCAGTTTACATGTGTGTGGGTGACTTGTGTGTGTGTAGGTGTTAGGCAAAACAGTGAGGAAAAGTGAAGAACCCCATATCTCAGTTTATATATTGAAAACCATTCAACAGTTCAACTAAACTTCCAGTTTAACAGTCCCTATCAACACCCAGTTTAGCACAGAACCTAAGCCCAGTTCAGTCAACCATACTCAGGTTTAACACATTGAAGAAACATTTCACAGTCCACCAAACATAGATTAACACATTGAATCAAAAACAGTTCACAGAATTCAGTTTAAACAGTACCTATCCAACATTCCAGTTTTAAACCCCAAATCAAAACCAATTCAACCCAATTTCATCATACACTTAGATAACATATAGGTGAACCAATTTGAGGTCTTAAACCATGCAATTAGCAGTGTAGAATATGTTAAAATAAGCTGCCAATTTCGAAATGAAAATCTAGAACAAACGGAGCAAAATAACTGATATTAAGGATATCAGAAAAAAATGGGAAACTGAGAAATCAACCACAAAATCGAGCTAAAATGCCACACCACGGGTTGGTAATGTATATACATATTGTGTACGTATTATGTGATGAGTTTGTGTCCCCCCAAGTGGACACAAACGTCCAATAATTTAAAAACCCAAAACAAAACCTGGACACAGTACAACAGGACAATCATTGTGCATGTGTTCACAGTGTTCGTGCACATGACACGATACGACACAGACCTCGTGGTCGTGTCAAAGTGTCGACTAGGTCTGGGCTAGGACTAGGACACTGATACATGTCTACGACACGTGTGCGTGAGATAGGACACGCGTATCAGTGCACAAAATGACAGCACTCGTTCAGTACAAATTCGATGCAGGAGCTCGTACGTGTCCGACACACACGTGGGGCTCTGAAACTTAGGAAGCGCCATGTCAGTGTCAGCCCCATGTCACATGTCAATTTTCACGTGTCGAGGTGGCGTGTCCAGCGAGCTGTGTCCCCCGTGAAGCAGGACAAGCAACTGCCCGTGCACGTACGCATACGACAGCATGTACACGTGGCTGTGCTGACTCGACACGACACAAAAACCACATAAAGAAACAAAAACACGTAAGCGACACATAAACCTAATTTCCTGTTCAAATAGATTCCTAAAAATCACTCGAAATGCCCATTGGGGCATTTCATCAAACACTTGCACAATGACACTGATACGTGTCCAAATAGGACACGAAAAGGACTCGAATTCTAGGGTTACCTATTCCTACAGTTAGGCTAGGCCTAGGGCTCCCTAGATATGCAATGAAATCAGAATTCTATGGTGTAGAATGAAAGTTACCTATATGTATCAAAATCCCCAAAAAGCTCCAAAGAGAGGTGTTCCTCTTGATAGCCAAACTACTCCAATTTGCTCCCAAGCTTAGATTACTCAATAACAGCAGCAAGAGGAATAAAATTAGAACCTATTGCAATTGGTTTGGGTATAAAAGGAATTAAAATGGATTTTATAGGATTTAATGAAGATGGAGACTTACCTCTTTCTAAAACTTTACAAAATTCCTAATGGAGGCTAGCCCTAACTTTGAGGAACATTAAATAGAGGGGGGGATCAATGTGGCCAGCCATGGGCTGTTGGAATAGGGCTAGGGTTCCATGGTGTGGGCCTATGGGCTTTTAAGGCTTAAGTCATTAGTCATGACTTATGAAGTCACAAGCCATTCTAGCCTAATCAATTCCTAATCTCTCCAAATAAGTTCTAATGAGTTAATCATCACTAACTTAGGTCAAGCTAAGGTTACTT
The DNA here is from genome assembly GCA_029216955.1 of Iris pallida. NCBI lineage: Eukaryota > Viridiplantae > Streptophyta > Magnoliopsida > Asparagales > Iridaceae > Iris > Iris pallida. The sequence goes on along the minus strand of JANAVB010021015.1, from coordinate 16,291 downwards.
AATCTAACCAAGTAGTCATGACCTAGTTTAGTCTCTAGGTTAGTCTCCTAGTCAACACTAGTCAAAGTCAACTATAGCACCAAAACAAATATCCTAAAAATCACAAAAATTCTAATAAATATAATTAATACTAACTATCACTAACCATGGTTAGCTAAGACTAGCTATGACTAATCTTGGTTAGGTCCAAACCAAGTTAGGCTAATCACAATACATGGCAATCAATTAAATAATATTAAAATCACATCATTCTTAATAATACATTAAATTCCAAATAATATATAGTAAATTCAATTAAATTCAAAATGACACAAAATACCCTCGAACTGGAAATGATAAATGAAACACCCTAATCACATGGCTAGGCTCTAGGTTAAGCTTCCTCTAGTGTTACACTATCAAAACACCAAAATCATAAGTCATGATTTAAAATATTTTTAAAATAATTTAAAAATTACCAAAAATTATATCATGATTTAAATATCATTATTAAAAGATTAAAATTACAAAATTTCAAAATTGCCCTCATTTGGAAAACTGGGTGTTACAATCCTACCCACCTTAGAAAAATTTCGTCCTCGAAATTAAGATGATCGTACTCCTTCTAGGTTAAACCCCCAGCAATCAAGGTCAAAGAGAACTTATCTAAATCACGCAATTGGAAGGATAACATATAGGATTTTGGTAAGTGGTATTAGTCTGAGGTCTCATCTAGCCATTCTAGTCATATCAGATCAAGAGCAAACATAAGGTATCAAAACATACAACAATATGGTAGGGTGACAGCAATTTTCAAAGACTGGCTAAGATATAGGTCAAAGACTCACCTCCAACTAGGTCTGGTGGCTGGAACTCCCTCCCGAAGGCAGAGTCTTGCCTAGAATTGCATAGGACATCTCGCAGCCTGTGTGCAGCTGACCACATAATAGGCACCACCCCTCTTCTCTTCCTACAATAACCCCATACATGTCCAGGCTTCTTATAGAAGGTACAGGTAGGCACTCTCTCAGCTGGCCCTTGCTGCACAGGAGTCTGGACTGGGTAGGCTGGTCTAGGTTGATAGTCTGGGTGCTCACGGGGCTCTGGGTATATACTGCTCTTCGTCCTCTTAGAACTAGGCTCTCCCCCCCTGAATATACCAAATCCCACAGCAGTTGGATCCTACGGCCCTGCTCCTTCAGGATCTCAACCTGAACTCTCTGTGTCTCCAACACATCCCGAGAAGTCTGGATATCTGAGCTCCGTCAGGAAACAAACATGCCGAGGGTATGGTATGGGGTACTGCTCCTGGAGGCAGAGGAGGAGACGGGGAAGGACTCTTGGTCTCAGATGAGACTGCCACTCTCTCCTGAGTAACAGGTGGTGGAGAGAAACTCTCTAGTGAGGATGCTAACACCTCCTCGATGGTGGGAGATGCCACTACCCTTGGGTCAGCCTGAGGGGTCACTACCTTCTGAGCAAAAGGAGGTAGAAGCACACTATCAGTAGCTGCAGCTGCTCTCAGGCGACAGGCTCGGGTCATGGGTGCCATACTGGAAAGGATAAAAACACAACAATCATTAAGGCTGTACAGCAGTCTACCATCCTATCTGAAAACCGATAATTATCAAAAATAAAATAAGTTAACTACTAGTCATCTATAAAAGGTACTATTTTAAGAAAACTAGAACCACAAGTTTAAGGAACGAAAGTCAATAACATTGAATCCAATCACATATAATATATGTAGAAGGAGAGAGTGTTAGAGAGGGAAAAGCTAGCATTTTGTAAGGGTCATATGGTTTGTGTGACATATACATGAAAGTGTATAGGAGGATTTGGGTCTCAACTATAGATATCAAGTTACACTATTCATGGCATATTGGTTAAGCAGTCTACAAGACACAAGCTATTTACTCATAACAGGCATGGCTAACCATATTATATGTGTATCTATATAGCTATATGAACATAACTTAGAGATGAAGGGTTAGGTTTACATGGCAGTTGTGAACATTAGTGTAGAGTGTCAAGTGTACATGGGTTAAAACTTGAAATAAAGGGTTTGATCTTTCAGTTTAGCTCTGCATTACATATTAGATCTGAAATTAAACTACACATTTGAAAGCAATGTAAAAATGTTAACATGTATTCAGTTTTCAAAATTTTTGGAGAAATTCGAACATCAAAACCAACTCAACGTTTACCACAACCACAACCTAACATGTAAGAGTATGAACTTAACATTATATACCTACACACAATAATGTATACGGCTCAAAACATTACAATTTAAAACTGCAAATTGAACTAAACACTTAGAATCCAGGGTTAAGGGTTTAATATGTACACAGTCTCAGATTTGACAAATTCAACACAAAACTCAACCAATTTCTTTAAAACTTGAAACCCTGTACATAACATATATGTGCAGTAATGTAAACAACTAATAACATGAAATTTATATTTAAATTACGAATTTAATATGGAAAAACAGAGAACTAGTCACTGATACTGCACTATATTAGAATACTAGGATTTTGAGAACTTAACATCAATCATATTAACATGCATTTAGATAGGTTGGTAAACAAGTGTAGCATGCATACGTGTCAGGCAAACATCTGTGTCCACTATATATATATATATATTTTAAGGTAATACAAGAAATAATGGCAAGAAGAAAATAATGATAAAATCTATTCTGCTTATCTGTTTAAAAGGAGAAACCATTTTGAAACCAGAGTTACAATATCAAATCTAAGTTAAGGTCTAGCAAAATCATCGATTCATTGTATTAGGAAAAAAAATAGCAAGAAGTTACACTAGATTTATAATAACAGCTAAGCTACTCCTACTCATACTCCTACTCCTAAGCTATTCGATGATGGAATACAATTTATAACAACAGAATGGTACGATAGAGATGATATGTTAAAAACCTTCTCAAGATACAATCTGATAATCATATACGTCTGTCTAAAATCATGTTACTCAGAGTCCTCGCCACGCCAGTAAGCAAGGCTAGATAAACGATAGATTCCATATCTGGGGCATGCACCTCTATAATCATGTCGTCTGGAATTCTCGCTATGTCGACTATAGCTGCGAGAAATTCTAAATCTCATAACCAAGATACGTACATCCGAAGTCAGGTCTCTATGTTTCTGCCACGCCAGCTAATATGGCTGCGATAAACTACAGGTTCCATAATCAAGCAGACGTTTTACCATCCCTGTATTCCCGTCAACATATGTTATCAGAAAATATCGTAACCCAGGCCATAAAATTCATCTCGATAGAAAAATCAAAATCAACAACGATTCATCAAAATCAAATTCAATAATCAAGGAGTGAGAGCGAAACAAAACAAGGAAAATGATTTCAATTTGAAGTTTAAATAAGATTCTCAAGGGTCGTCCCAGGAATCTCTCAAGGAATTCTAACTGTGATTGAGTACCTTCAAAATAGCCTAATCCTACTGCAGGCTGTAGTGATACTCTAGTTCGAATACCACACATAAACTCGACCTGCATGGGCTACCACTAAAAACGTATCACGACCCGCACCCACTGTGAGGGTACAAGCACGTAACAATGCCCAGCCTACGCCGCAGTGTCGGCGGTAGAACGCTGTCCTAGGTCACAACATCTAACAGTTAAAGGTAATAAACATTTATACTCCCCGAATGGGGGTGACATAACAGAATATAACTCAATCACAACTAAGGTAGAACATGAAAGGAAAGATAGATAAATATCCAGAAATAAAAATACAGAGATACAATCCAAAATTCTAAGTGTCTAAAATAAATACATATCCCAAAATATGTCAGAATCTATATACAGTGATCCAGGAAAGTAAAGACATCCTAGTCTAAGGAGTGAAATCCACTGCTAGTCGGTCCATGTCACTAGTGATATCTAATGCTGCACCAAGAGGGGTAGACACCAGAGCTCATCATTCACTGTAAAATTTTCAACAGGTCCAGTCAGGACGGGAGCGAGTACAGTACATCTCAATAAAATCATAACAGGTTAGGAAATATAAACATGCTAGAGAGTAAGATACAGGATCTGAAGAAATAACATGATAAAAAGATAAGACTGTAAGTAAATAGCTACAATATATAGAGAACTAACAGTGCTAGTGATTCAGAGCACAAGATAGTTATGGACGGCAAATTGTACACGAGTAATCTACAGAGGTTGTACACGAGTAATCTACTGGATTGAATACATAACCACTTTACTCCCCTGCCCCAATCAATACATAATGATCTAGCTAAGTTATGTTATTGTACACGAAGGTCATGTGAATACATGATTATACACGATTCACACGTTTCGTACACGAATGTCACAAATACAAGGAGTACACGATGTTCATGATAAAGTACACGAACACGAATACCCGATATATCCGCTAAGGGGGATAACATCGCACAACCAGATCCATATAGTTCTAATTCGTGTTTCCAACGTGTCAGCATCATGTAAAGTAATCTAAAGCAGGAATATAATCCTAACAAGATATGAAATGATCAGAGAATGTACGCCTGTATCCTGAGAATCTGGAGAAATATACTGTTCGATGAGTGGTGTCTGGCTTATTAGAACAGCACAAGTCACAACAAGTCCAGAATGGTAATAAGATATACTACAATGCATTCTACATGAATCTAGGTCAATCTAGACCAAAGTCAACTCTTGGTCAACTCTGGTCAACCCTAGAAGTCAAACTAGGTCAACCAAGTCAACCCTAAGTCAAACTAGTCTATACTAGGCTAACAAGGCTATTCTAAGTCTAACAAGACTACACAAGTCTAATCTAGGCTCACTAGTCAAGCACACACAATACACCTATAGGCTAAGAGACTAGGCCATAGGCTATACCACGCCTAAAGCCAACCATAAATCACATCTACAAAAGACTATACCTATATTTAAATAATACACATATTACTATTAATATAATCAAATATAGGAATACATAACATATAGGCTAACTATATATTTATCACCCAACATATCTATATCTAATATATATACATATACATGGGTACTCATACATAGAAATAGGAAACATTTGTGTATGTGTGTGTGACATGAGGAAATGAGTGTGAGAGGATACATGTATGCTAATGTGTGTGTGTTAGAGACACTTGTGTGTTAGTGTACATGAGAGTTATGTGATAGAGTAGTGTCAAGAGAGGCATAAGTGTTGTGTGTTAGACATAGGCATGTGAGTGTGTAAATTAGTGAGGAAAACATGAACATAGGCTAAACAGTGAGTAGGACAGTGAGGTATGTGTGTGTGTTTAGGACAGTGTAAACAGTGAGAAACAGTGAGGTGAGTGAAAATTAGTGAATGATAGTGGTGTGTGTGTGTGTGTGTGTGATAGTGAAACACATAGACATGTGAGTGGTGTACATGTGTGTGTGTTAATTAGTGAGTGTTACTTCTGTTCCCAGTTTACATGTGTGTGTGGGTGACTTGTGCGTGTATAGGTGTTAGGCAAAACAGTGAGGAAAAGTGAAGAACCCCATATCTCAGTTTATATATTGAAAACCATTCAACAGTTCAACTAAACTTCCAGTTTAACAGTCCCTTCAACACCCAGTTTAACACAGAACCTAAGCCCAGTTCAGTCAACCATACTCAGGTTTAACACATTGAAGAAACATTTTACAGTCCATAAAATTCAGATTAACACATTGAATCAAAAATAGTTCACAGAATTCAGTTTAAACAGTACCTATCCAACATTCCAGTTTTAAACCCCAAATCAAAACCAATTCAACCCAATTTCATCATACACTTAGATAACATATAGGTGAACCAATTTGAGGTCTTAAACCATGCAATTAGTAGTGTAGAATAGGTTAAAATAAGCTGCCAATTTCGAAATAAAAATCTAGAACAAACAGAAAAATAACTGATATTAAGGATATCAAAAAAAATGGGAAACTGAGAAATAAACCACAAAATCGAGCTAAAATGCCACACCACAGGTTGGTATACATATACATATTGTGCACGTGTCATGTGATGAGTTTGTGTCCACCCAGTGGACACAAACATGTCCAATCAATTTAAAAACCCAAAACAAAACCTGGACACAGTGCAACAGGACAATCATCGTGCACGTGTTCACAGTGTTCGTGCACATGACACGACACGACACAGACCTCGTGGTCGTGTCCAAGTGTCGACTAGGTCTAGGGCTAGGACTAGGACAAAATGATACGTGTCCACGACACGTGTGCGTGAGATAGGACATGCGTATCAGTGCACGAAATTGACAGCACTCGGTTCAGTACAAATTCGATGCAGGAGCTCGTGCGTGTCCGACACGACACGTGGGGCTTTGAAACTTGGGGAGCCCCGTGTCAGTGTCAGCCCCGTATGACATGTCAATTTTCACATTTTGAGGTGGCGTGTCCAGCGAGCTGTGTCCCCCGTGAAGCAGGGCAAGCAAGTGCCCGTGCACGCACGCGCGCGATAGCGTGTACACGTGTCTGTGCTGACTCGACATGACACGAAAACCACACAAAGACACAAGAAACACGTAAGCGACACATAAACCTAATTTCCTGTTCAAATAGATTCCTAAAAATCACTCGAAATACCTATTGGGGCATTTCATCAAACACTTGCACAATGACACTGATACGTGTCCAAATAGGATACGAAAAGGACTCGAATTCTAGGGTTACCTATTCCTACAATTATGTTAGGCCTAGGGCTCCCTAGATATGCAATGAAATCAGAATTCTATGGTGTAGAAAGAAAGTTACCTATATGTATCAAAATCCCCAAAAAGCTCCAAAGAGAGGTGTTCCTCTTGATAGCCAAACTCCTCAAATTTGCTCCCAAGATGAGATTACAAAATAACAACAGCAAGAGGAATAAAATTAGAACCTATTGCAATTGGTTTAGGTGAAAAAGGAATTAAAATGGATTTTATAGGATTTAATGAAGATGGAGACTTACCTCTTTCTAAAACTTTGCAAAATTCCTAATGGAGGCTAGCCTAACTTTGAGGAACATTAAATAGGGGGGGATCAATGTGGCCAACCGTGGGCTGTTGGAATAGGGCTAGGGTTCCATGGTGTGGGCCTATGGGCTTTTAAGGCTTAAGTCATTAGTCATGACTTATGAAGTCACAAGCCATTCTAGCCTAATCAATTCCTAATCTCTAAATAAGTTCTAATGAGTTAATCATCACTAACTTAGGTCAAGCTAAGGTCACTTAACCTAACCAAGTAGTCATGACCTAGGTTAGTCTCTAGGTTAGTCTCCTAGTCAACACTAGTCAAAGTCAACTATAGCACCAAAACAAAATACTAAAAATCACTGAAAATTCTAATAAATATAATTAATACTAACTATCACTAACCATGGTTAGCTAAGACTAGCTATGACTAATCTAGGTTAGGTCCAAACCAAGTTAGGCTAATCACAATACATGGCAATCAATTAAATAATATTAAAATCACATCATTCTTAATAATACATTAAATTCCAAATAATATATAGTAAATTCAAAATGACAAAAACACCCTCAAACTGGAAATGATAAATGAAACATCCTAATCACATGGCTAGGCTCTAGGTTAAGCTGCCTCTAGTGTTACACTATCAAAACACCAAAATCATAAGTCATGATTTAAAATAGTTTTAAAATGATTTAAAAATTACCAAAAATTATATCATGATTTAAATATCATTATTAAAAGATTAAAATTATAAAATTTTAAAATTACCCTCATTTGGAAAACTGGGTGTTACAAAAGGTTATATTATTAGACTCTTTAACAATCATGGAGCATTTATTGAACACTCTATATCCCTTACTCTTGGCCGCATAGCCAAGAAGAATACCTTCGTCTGCTTTGGTATCAAAATTGCCTAAGTTGTCTTTGGTATTCAGGATAAAGTAGCGACAGCCGAATACTCTAAAGTAAGAAATATTAGGAGTCCTACCATACCAAAGCTCATAGGGTGTCTTCTTCGAAATAGGTCGAATCAATACCTATTCAAAACATGGCACGCTGTGCTGACAACTTTTTCCCAAAAGTATTTCGGAAGAGAGAAATGATTTAACATAACTCTATCCATATCGCCAAGAGTTCTATTCTTTCGCTCCACAACACCATTTTCTTGAGGAGTTCTTGGACACGAAAATTCATGATTAAAACTATTTGAATCATAAAACTTTTCAAAATCAGAATTTTTGAATTCGCCACCATGATCACTTCGAATACGAGTAATCATGTAGCCTTTTTCATTTTGGACATTCTTAGCAAATACTTTGAAAATAGAAATTGTATCACTTTTGTTTGTAAGAAAGAAAACCCAAGTAAATCTTAAAAAATCATCTACAATGACAAAAGCGTAGAGTTTTCTGCCAAGACTAGCTACTATATTAGGACCAAATAAGTCCATATGAAGTAATTATAATGGTCGGGTAGTACTTACAATATTTATGGATTTAAAGAAAGATTTGGTAGCCTTATTATTTTTATATTCGCACATATCTTATCTTTCTTGAATGTGATATCCGACAGTCATCTGACTAGATTTTTGGTGGATAGTCTGGATATAGTATCCATGTTGGCATGACCAAGACGCTGATGCCATAGGAGCTTTTCATCTTTGTGAGCAAAAAGGCATCTTTCTGTACTGTTAGTATCACTAGATAGATAGAAAATGTAAATGTTATCTTCCCTTATTCCTCAAAGGCGATGTCTCCAGTGATCTATCATAGATAAAGTATTTAGTTTTCCCAAAGTTAATAGCATAACCATAATCAGTAATATGACAAATGCTGAGCAAGTTATGCTTTAACTCGGTCACTAAACAGACATCGTTAATAACGGAAGAAGGAGGATAACCAACTGTACCGTTACCTATGATATAGCCTTTAAGGTTATTGCCGAAGAAAACATATCATTTCTTTTTTATCGATAGTGTTGCGAATAGATTTGCATTTCCAGTCATATGTCACGAGTACCCACTATCGAGAATCTACTTGCTTCTAGTTGAAGAGGGAAGGTCCACTTACACTACGAGTAGATGTGACCTTTGGTACCCAAATTTTTGTGGGTCCTGAGAGGTTAGGCTTTGGTTCCCATGCATATATTTTTTATCAACTAAAATTCTAATTCTACATTGTATAGAAATGTGTCCATGTAGGCTACAATATGTACATTTAGTATGCATGTTTATGTTAGGAGCATGTTGATAGTGATGTCTATAACTAGGGTGATGATAGCTAGTAGAGTGATTATAGTGACCATGTGTAGCAGTATAATGATGATAATGATTGAGTGCAACAGGATAATGATGGTGTTTACGTGTATGTGTTTTACGTGCTGCATGTGAATAAGTGTACATAAAGCATGATTTTGTGTAGCATGTGAATGAGTGTTCTTGTGGTGTCATGCTTTCTTGTGTTTGTAAGTATTGTGACTATGAGACTGAACTTGGGGTTGAATAACCTGCTTGCCCAGTTTAATCTCTAATTTCTTAGAGACAACATTTAACTCATCACATTTATTAGTAAGACCGTGTATTCTTAGAGACTCTTGTTATATTCCTTGGAGTCTCATCAGACATATATGCTAGTGGGCTACAGACCACGACCCATAGTTGTTCATTCATGTATATTTTTGTGGATTTGAGATATAGATTGCAATGCCATGATTTAGCAGTATACCATAGCCTTGATAGCGTTTACGTATTCGAGTCGGGCTGGATCCGCTTGATGCGTAGCTAGCTTGCTCACGCTCTCGCGTCCGAAAAGCAGGTGCGGGTCGTAACACTGAACTTGGGGTTGAATAACCTGCTTGCCCAGTTTAATCTCTAATTTCTTAGAGACATCATTTAACTCATCACATTTAGTGGTAAGACCGTGTATTCTACATGTAGCAATTTTGAACTTGTTTTTTCTCTTCAGCAAGTTCTTTGTTTAAAGCCGTGATGTCAAGTGTTTATTTCTCAATGATTGATTCGGCATCGTGTAAGCTTAATTTAAGCTTGGATACCTCTTCAGTATTTTCCGTGGGTGTAGTATTTTTAACATTTTCTTATAAACATGAAAGTCTATGGATCTTGATTTTATAGTCCTTTATCTTATCCTTTGCATGTTTATATTTATTGAGTACCTTTTTGTGATCTTCAAGTAGATCACTAAAAACATCACCAAGTTTATCAAATGAGAATCATCAAAAGAATCTTTTACCTTATCTGAAGTCACCATTAGACAGACATTAGCCGTATTTTGTAGAGAGTCCTCTTCCTCGTCTGAATCACTGGCCCCGCTTTTGTGCCAGATGCTAGTGTTGGCATACTTCCTTGTAGTTGCTTCTTGTACGGCTTCTCATATCTGCTTCCTTTCTTTGCTAAAGGACAATCTTTCTTGACATGTCTCGTCTTCTTGCATCCGAAGCAGGTGGGTTCTTCCTCATCGTCTCTTTATTCTCTCTTCTTTTTGTTGAAGCGTAGAAACTTTTTGAAGTTTTGAACTAAAAGAGCTTGATCGTCACCTTCGGAGTCGTCGTCATCAGTGTCTTCTGAGCTGGTTCTTCGGCGATGAGCTCTTAATGCAATCTCCTTCTCTTTTGGAGCTATTTCTTCAAAAAATTTTAGATCGAGCTCATGCGTCATCAGCTTGCCCATCAACGTTTCTAGTGACATGACCGTAAGATTATTGCCTTCGATGATTGTCGTGACTTTGGGGTTCCAGACCTTCGACAATCTTCGTAGCACTTTGCGTATCTTCTCATGGTTGGAATAATCTTTTCCGAGGGAAGATAGAGAATTGACGATGTCAAGGAATCTGGTGAACATTTGAGTGATCGTCTCATTTGGCTTCATCTTGAAAGCCTCGTACTCCCGTGTCAGACGACTGACTTTTGATTCTTTGACTTGTGTGGTCCCTTCATGAGTCACCTCCAAAAGCTTCCATACTTCGTGCGAGGTGGTGCATGTAGAGACCCTGTTGAATTCGGTCCTGTCTATGGCACATAAGAGAGCATTAATAGCCCTATAATCTATACTTGCCTATTTCTTCTCCTGATCAGTATACTTGTTATGGGGTTTCTGGACGAGACTCCCCTCGACAGTTATTCTGGGACGTTTTTTGTAGCTATCAGTGACTACAGTCCACAGGTTAAAGTCTAGAGACTTAAGATAAAAACTCATTCTAGTCTTCCAATAAGTGTAATTGGTTCTATCAAATAGGGGTGGCCTATTTGTGGATTAACCCTCACCACAGTTGGTAGAGATGGGTTGTGTGGTTGCCATGGATTAACTCTAGGATGTAAATCCTGTATCAAGAGAACAGGACTCTGATACCAATTGAAGTACGTGTAGGCAACTCTAGAGTGGGGTGAATAGAGTTCTTGTCAACAATGAACAATAAAAAATTAACTCTATTCAATCTCAACTAGCAAATGATTAATCAGAGTATAAGTACAGAAAATAAATGAAGATCAAATATCATACGCAGACACAACAGTTTTTAACCTGGTTTCTCTCGTGGAGAACTAGTCCAGGCCTGAGAACTCTAGCTCAGGATTGAAATCCACTATTTATGAAATAACTTTACAATCACTTGCCTTTACTCAGAAGGCTACGCCAACTTCTTGAAATATCGCTGAGGCAAAACTTGGAATTTTCCAAGTGACTTCTTCAAGACTCTTGCACACAAACTTCTAATTGACTCGCACCGAGCACCTTGTAGGCTTGGAAAGTTTTGTGGCTAGTAGATGAGAAGAGTATAGCTCTAAAGGATGTATAGGCTATAGGAGTAGAAGAGAAGATTGTATGATTTGAAATGGGAGAAATGGGTGCCTATATATACTAGTTCTAGGAGACAGAGTTCGGCCAGAATTCTGACCAAAATTTTCAAAATTTTGGCCGTTGGACAACTTGCAATGAGCTGTTTTACTTAACAAAATGCCTAAAATTGGCTTTTAAAAAAAAACTAGAAAAACTACAAGAGTACAAGTTGTTCTGGGAAGTATTGCTATGGAAGTCTGATCTGAGAGCGATCACTTTGTTCCTTGGACCATATGATGATGATGAAGAAAACTGCTTAAAGAAGACGAACAATCGGAAGAACTAAGTCACCAGAAAGGTATCAAGCAATGGCACTAATGGCACAGTCGAATGATTTCCTGCTTTGCTTCACCCTGTTCTTGAGAAAAATTTGAAGAAATGCTTCTAGGAATATCACTCTGAAAGTATGAGTTTTCTCAGAATCTCCTCTCCTGTCTCTTCTGATCTCTTGATCGAGTATTCTAATATACCCCTTCGAAACTATCAAGAAGTCGATTAAACTATTGTTGACCAGGAGTCTGGGATGAGTTGCATCTTGGACGTCGTCCTCTATTGGTATGAGATGCCATATTGACTGAAGCATATGACAACTCATGTTCTTGGTCATTAACTTATTACTGAGGCACATTGTAGCTTAATCGGTCGAAAACTGACCGCTTAGAAATCGAACAACAACATTTGATTACAATCTGGTGGCACTCACAATGATGATTTTCTTTGGGGAGTATCACAGGAGATTTTCTGTCTTTACGCTTTTGTACAAGCAACTCGCGTAAATCAGAAGGAGTGGTGGGAGTAGTCTTCTTGATTACATTCGGGACAAAGAAACGTTTAGTCCCTTGTGTATAAAGAAGATTACTGGCTGCATTAGCAGAACCAAATTGTATATTTTTACGCGCTTGGAGTTGCGTGCATAAATCTTACAATTTTTGTGCACAAAGGACTCCATCAGCATTACGCGTAATTTGAAGGTTTGGTACCTTGCGTAAAGCAGTATAAAAAGGCTGTTGGTTGAAAATTAAAGTTTTACCAACTATAGACCTCTTGTTTTTACGCTGCATGCGTGCAGGCAAATTCACTTTAGATACAAAGGCATCATTGTGAACTTTATCTACGCTGTCACCGACAAGAGATTTACCTTTACGCGTAGAGTGCAAAACATGAGTATCCGCCACGTCACAGATGGGAGATTTTCTTTTACGAGTAGAGAGTAAAGTTTAGGTGTCTACCACGTCACAGACGGGAGACTGGTTTTTACGTGCAGAGCGTAAAAATTGATTTTTACGCGTAGAGCATAAAACTTGAGTGTCTGCCACGTCACAGACGGGAGACTTATTATTACGCACACTGCGTAAAACTTGATAGTCTGCCACGTCACAGACGGGAGAATTATTTTTACGCCCAGGGCGTATTACTGAAGTAGAGACTGCCTCGTCACAGATGGGAGCCTCCACAACAGGAGTGGGAAGGATTTCTTTGCTTTAAGAGACAACAGGGAGATCCGAGGATGCTTTGGACTTAGGAATCCAAACTTTTTGTGCCTTTCGTAATTTCTGAACATTGGAGCAGCGAGTACCACTCCCAGTTTGGAGCATTTTTTTTGTAAGCAGTTTGGTCGAAGTGCACAACCAGAGTCTTCTTTGTCGATCCGACCGACACATCATCATATTGAGCAATTGCCTTCTCATAAAAGGAGAAGGTCTTTTCCAGCAGAGTCGCCATTTTGTTAAGTGAAACATGAGCAAGTCCTAAAAATTAGCTCTTGAAAATCAGGGGACAGAGTTCGGCCGAACTCTGTGTGGGGGCAGAGTTCGGCCCGAACTCTGCCTCCTTGGTGACAGAATGCTCATGGGCAGTTGTAGGGCTTTGGCAGTTTGGCTTTTTGTTTGTGGAGCTTTTGGTTATCTAGTCTATGGTTGAGGTACTCAGTGCGACTCAATGTAAAATAGCCTAGACTCAATAAAAGTATAAAATACAGACTTCCGATTACGAGTTCCAGCAGTATTCGTCAAGCAGTCGTCGATAATGATTATCTGACTTGATATGTGATAGTTGTCTGATTTTTAGCTTGATGATGATTTATGTGTCGGTTGGATCATGTCAAATATTGATTTATTAATTATCAAGATTAGGTTGACTGCGTTCCAGTTTGGGTCAATACGCTCCATATCTTGCCGAACTGAGATGCCATCGTTGTTGTAGCTCTGGTGATATCCCATGTAGATTTAGTGGAGAACTTACATGAAGTGTTAGGTTTCCAGATCAGTGAGTCCAGGCCTGGTCGAGGAGTCAAACCTGCACTCTTAATGGTAGCCACCACATCACGGCCTAGCTCCTGCCGGACCTTGCCCCAGTCCTATGAGTCGCCAGTAAAAAAAGTCAGAGATTAGCCTGTCACCGCCCACCATTCGCATCAGTAGTTTGCCTGATTGCGTCCAGTCCTCCCACGCTGCGCTCGACTGCCCATCCCTAATCTGCATCACCATGCTATTTCCTCCAATAGTTCGAGCCAACAACAGCATTCTCTATATCGCAGTCGTCCGAGACATCTCCGCCACCTGACATTGATGCACTCTGCGGGAGTATTTACACTTAAAGAAGGAGAACCTTAGTACGCCGGTGGCTCTAAACTTCCACCACAGTTTAAGAGAGAAAGTAATCGGGATATCCTACAGATGCCATACGCCCGTACCACATTCGTCGATCGGTCTAGCCACTGTACCCCAGCTAGCCCAGATTCTACGGTCAGCTCTCTCCTTCGAACCCCAGAGAAAGTGAGAAAAACATTCTTTTAATTCTCGAGGTCTCACAGATTGGTGGAGAACATATGTCAAGATTATTGATAGGAATCGAAGCGAGGACATGACGAATGAGCATAAGTCTCCCCCCACATCGAAAGAAACCTATAGTGCCAACCCGATAGACGTGCTGAAATCTTGTTGATCAACGGCTTGTACATCGCGGCCGTACGACGCCTACCGCAGATCGGGACGCCAAGGTAGCCAAACGAAGGAAATTAGATATTAAATCCAGTGATCTCAGATATACTGTCTCTTATCCATATATATTGTCGGGTCGATGATGACCCTACTCTTTGCCTTACGATCACCGCGAGGCCCGACACCTGTTCAAGTGCTGTCAGGATGTCCTTCAATTTGCGAACGTAGCACTTCTGGCTAGAACAAACGACGAGTGTGTCGTCTGTATATCCTGAGTGAGATATCACCAGACAACTGCTATGTGTTGTGTAGGAATTGGCTGGATTCGAAGCAAAAAGTTGTAGGTTTCTACTTAGTGCCTTCGTCGCTATTATAAAGATGGTCGGGGATAACTGGTCTCCTTACCTGATTCCTCGAGAAGAATTGAAAAAACCATAAGGTGCTCCATTAATAATAGCGGAGAACCACAGTTGCTTCTCGAGTGATAAATTAGATCCACGAATTGGTTGTTGAAGTAGAACCTTCTCATAACCCAGATAATGAACTGCCAATCGAACCGATCGTAGGCTTTGGTCAAATCGAGCTTTACTGCGATGTTGCCCCCCTTTGCTTGTTCCCAAGATCTGCCATGAGTTCCTGCGCCAGAATAATGTTATCCGAAATTTTACGACCTTTCATGAACCCGTACTGTTCCGAAGAGATGATCTTGGGCAGAATAGCCGCAAGCCTATTCGCAATAAGTTTAGAGAATACCTTGTTGGTAAAGTTGTAGAGACTTATCGGCCGATTATCCGCAAAGGAGGAGGGATTATTAGTTTTAGGGATGAGAGCGATGCTCGAACTGGATATTGTTCTTGGGTATAACTGACTGGCGAAGAAGAGTTGAGCAGCCTCCAACAGTTCATCTTTCACCAGCTCCCAACAGTACATGAAGAAGTCTTCAGAGAAGCGGGACCGGTCGAGCTACCATTGTCGAGACCTTGGGTTACCCTGGCTAGTTCCTCCATCGTCAGAATGGCAGTAAGGTGGTGGTTATCCTCTTCTGTGATAATCCTAGGAATGGCCGCTAGGAATCCCTCATCAAGCGTGACAATACCCTTCTGTAACAGGACAGAGAAGTAACTGACCGCTTCTTTCTTGATCGCAGTGGGGTCAGAAAGGATCTCGTTGTCGCCCATACAAATCTTCTGAATGTGGAGCTTGTAGAGCTTATTTTTGACAAGTAATAAAAACTGCAGTATTTTGTCCCCTTCATTCTTCCATTTCAATCTTGCTTTTTGGCGCCAATAAGCGGTTTCAATGTCCAACCTTTGTTTTAGACGGTTTTGAGCTTCCAGAAGATGAGCTCCATCGTCGCCATCCAAGGCCTCGGCGAATAGCTGTCCCGCCAAAGTGACGACACGCTCGGCTGACTTGACCTCCTCAAAGATGTTGCCAAAGGTCTAGAAACTCCAAGCTGATAGGGCCTTCCTCGTCGCGGCTAGTCTGATGCCTAATCTGACCAGGCTGTTCATGTAGGTCTT
>JANAVB010021014.1:255000-499835 GCA_029216955.1 Iris pallida | reverse complement strand
TGTAGCGCTTGACCAGATTGCCATTGTACGCCCTCGCACCCTCCATATGGAACCAGGCTCGTCCACGTCTCCCCGGTAGGCCATCGGGGCTCCGCCACCATGATCTCCATCCCCGCGAGCTCGGACTTGACCGAGTCGAGCTGAGCGTCGAACATGTGGTGTGTGTCACGACCCACCCGGATATACGGGTACGAATACGTGGGCCACGCCCAGCCTACGCCGCAGTATCGGCGGTAGAACGCTGTCAAGTACCCGATACTAACTACAACATCTAAAGATCCATAACTAGAAATGTACTCATGTCACATCACGAAAACTAAGGATAAAACAAGAAATAATAGCAATATCACTAGAACAACTAGAATCTACAAGGATCATATGAGACAAGAATAAAACAGAGGGAAACAATAACAAACTAAATAACTACCAGACCTAGAACTCCTGAGAGACAACTCACGGTGAAGAATACCGAGAACCACCCCAGCTAGCAACATCATGTAGTCCAATAATGGCATAACAACTCCTAAAATATTTTCAACATATCCAGTTAGGATGGAACGAGCACAAAATCAAATAACAGTTCTAGTTAGACGATATTAAAATATAGTAGTAATAGAGAAATATACAAAGAATCATGAAATGTACATGTGAGTATCATGGCAAGGTAAGCTGAAATCTAGCTAGAACAGACAAGTAAAACTGATCATGGCATGTACAAAATCAAGAATCATCTATCTAGGTGTGTGAGTACTAGCTACAACATGTGGCCGGCTTGGGTCTGCACAAGGTCTAATGATCCGGCCAATCGTACGTGGAGTGTAGGATTGGCTATTCAACAAGGTCTACAAGAAAAAATAAGATGGATAATGACCATACATCTACACTAATACTCCCCGTCCCTGACTAGTATAGTGGATTCAACCATGACACATCATGACATGCGATTCTCTGAGAGGGTAGCTAGCCTTCATAGGAATCGTGTCTATACAATGCACAAGGAACAAGAAAGACTTGCACAAGATATACCAAGGAAAGCGAGGAATAACATCTCATGACGGGATCCAGAGAAATATTAATCCGTGTGAACAATGTGTCAAGAGAACAAGGATATATACACTAAATACAAGAAATATAGACGATATCATAAAACAAATATTATCAGAAAATGTACTCGCCTGCGATCTGTGGAATATGTCAACTGAGTCCTAGAATAGTGCCTCGAGGACCTATAGGTGGAATACTGTATCAATATAAGGATTTGGAAGTAAAATCAAGTCATACTAAGTCAAACTAGGTCAAGGCAAGTCAAGGGTTGACTTACAGTTGACTTTGGGTCAACTGGTCAACTTCGTCAAGTTCTAATCAATTTTATGCTACGGTTGACTTCGGTTGACTTTTGGTCAAACAGTCAACTGTGGTCAACCAAGGTCAAAACTAGTCTAATCTAGGTCAATGTTGACTCTACTTCGACGTTCAGTCAAAGCAGTCAACCATGGTCAAACAGGGTCAAGGCTAGTCTCTATAAACATCTACAGGGTCAACATATCAATTTCAGTGATTGTGAGATCACTGGAATCGATGGATCTCAAAATACAACAAAAGGAGAAAGATTATAAAATAGGATGAAAACCTATAGATATTGTCGGATGGTGAAACAACCATCACCAACGTGTCCAGAATGGTCGAAATAGCTAGAATAGCCTGCCTATAAGTCCAATTTGGACACAGGGGCAAAAAGGTAATTTCGAGTCAAAACGGTGTCTGTGTCGGATCCGCTTTGCACCGAAAAATGTGCCAAATAAGTCTTCGAAACCTAGCAAAATATATGTCCACGAATCCAGAATGACGATACGAACTCAACGGTATATCCAGAATTGGATTCCGATGACCGATCTCAAATTGGTCCGTTGACTAGGACATTGAAATTTCGATTTGCACGGAAAAGCATGTCGGAGCCAATGTCCTCAAAACTAAGCAAATTATATATCAACGAGTCCAGAATAACGATATGAACTCAGATATGTCCAGACTTGGATTCGATGAGCCGATCTCAAAATGATCCGTTGACCCGGATATTGGTATCCGACTTGTACCGAAATACGTGCCGGAACCAATGTCCACTAAAATCTAGCAAATTATATGTCAACGAGTCCACAATAACGATACGAACTCAACGGTATATCCGGAATTGGATTCCGATGAGCCGACATCAAAAAGTCACGTTGACCCGGACTGTGGAGCCCACTTTGTACCGAAATACGTGCCATGGCCCACGTCCTCCAAATATAACAAACTTTATATGAAAATGTGCCAGAACGACGCCACGAGTCTAGTGGGGTGTCAGAAATTGAATTCGGAGTCCCGGGTTCAAAAATAGAATTTTACAATTTGGAAATTACGAATTTGGACGGCCAACTTTGGCGTCGAATTCAACCAATCAAACATGCTCACAATAAAACGAAATTTAAGGAGTAGGAAGAGGGTTATACCAGCTGCACATAGGAAGAAGTTGCACGTCAGACGAAGCTGCGACGACGGAGTTACGAGCTGACGAAGTTGGCTCCACAAAACTGTCCAAAAATAACATAATTTAAAGCGTCAATTGGTGGCCGATTTTGATCTATCTAACGACAAAATTAACGGATAAAATTTGAGAGGGATGAAGGGGTATATACCGAGATTGTGACGGAGCGAAGAAATCGTCGATCCAATGGTTGGATTTCCCAAAAAATACGTGCGAAGTTGCTGCGACGAGGCACCATTTCTGGATCGTTCGTCCGCGCGCGTCGACGGGATTCCGTGCAAAACACACGAATCGCCTACACGGCACATCCCGGAGGACAGTAGCCGCCACGGGAAGGTGCCCGGCTAAGGGGGCACGGGGGACCGTGCGACGGCCGGCCACGACGGCCCGCGACGGCGGCACGGCGCCGGTAAAGCTGCTGCCGCGCGCGCTTGTGCTGCGCACTGCTGCTGCCTCGCTGCTGCTGCTGCGGTGGTGGCGCGACAGGGCGGCGAGGGTACACAAAGTGGTGGTGGCGGTTCGGGTGATGGTGGTGGTGGCATTTTGGGTGATGATAATGAAGAAGGAGAAGAAGAAAAAGAAATATGAAGAAGAAAATGATGGTGATGGTGTAATTGTTGTAGAAGAAGTGAAGAAGAAAAAGAGAATGGAGAGATGGAGGTGTCGGCTAGGTAGGGGAAGAGGAGAGGGAGGTCGGCTGATGGGAGGGGGTGTGGTTGTGGGAGTGGAGAGAGAGAGAGGGATTAGTATATGTGTGTGAGTATATATATATATAGAAGAAAGAGAGAGATAGATATATATTAGAGAGAGAGGAGAGAGAAAGTAGAGAGGGGGGGGGGGTAGACTGCTCGTACAGAAGGGGGGGTTAAATGATAATAGGAGAGATAGTGTGATGTGAGGTGAGAGAGAGAGTGAGATATTATATATATTATGTATATATTTAAAATGGAGAGAGAAATAGATATTTGTATAAAATTGTGATATTTTTGAGTGGGAAAAAAGAGAAAAATATCAGTTGGGTGTATAGGTAGACATGGAAGGGTCACACTAATTTGAGTTGGATGTTGGGTAAGTTGGACAGGCTTGGGGCCATGATTTAATTAAAATAACAAATTTAAACTAATTAAAATATGGATAAAATGGGAGCAAGAGAGATCAATTTGGTGGCACGCAAGTGGCACGTGCATAGTAGACTCAAAATAGGCAGGTCATATATTGGGTCGACTGGATTGGACCGATGTTGGGCCCGGAAATTAAATTGAAAGTTAAATCACAAATTTACGACAGACGATAAATTGGTCTAATTTGACCCGAAAGTTGTACGAAGCAAATGGAGCACAAGGGAACAAGTTCGAGTGGGACACGATATATCAACATGAAGATAATCTCATCTACTACAAACTTCAAGAAGAAAGTTTCTAGAGACTGACATCCCTGACCCTCCAGAAGTCAAAGGCACGGTGAAGAGCATTTAAATCAAATAATAATCAAATAATACTATTGCAAATAATTGATTTATAAAATTAAAAAAAAATTAGCCATAAATTCAGGGGGCTTACAGTGTGGGTGATCCCGATTCTAGCGTTGGGCCTACCCGCGTTGGACAAGAAGAGGCAGAAGGCGAGGGTCTCCGGACGGGGGTCAGATTTGTAGGCAAAGAACGAGTAGGGGTTGATCATGAACGGGGAGTTGTGGTTGAGGAAGCCGAAAACCACCCGGAGGAAGGGAGGAGCTCTGGAGGAAGGAGGCTCTGACTAGGAGAGGACCGCCATGGTGTTGACGATGGAGATCTAGACGAAGCTCGATAGAGGATTAGCGGTGTAGGCGAAGCGGAGGTTCTACATGGCAGGAGGAGCTGGGTGGAGAGGGAGGGGTCGGCGAGCTCAAAGATCTCGTTACGAAGGAGATTGTGGAGATGGCAGAGAAGGTCGAGTGTCGGATTAGGTGGGAAGGAGAGGGATGTGGCAGTCCCAAAGAAAAAATTAGGTTGTCCTGAGTAAAAATTGGATAAGCCTGGGCTAGCACCAAGTAATGGACTATCGTAAGTAATTTTGAAGTGCCTATAGAATTTTTCCAAAAAAAGAGAGCTAAACACTATAGTTCTCTTAAAGAAAATAAGCTCATATCCTCCCCAAAATGGTCACAAGCCAACTAGTCCCATCTACTTCCCTTGAGCTATCTGATTTGATTAGTAAACATTTGTAACACCACAAATATAGATGTATAGGTACCTATTTATATATTTTATCTATTTTAAAACTCTAAAAAATACAATAAAAAATAATGTCACTCCCCGTTCCCAGAATGCGTATTTTTATACATGTACAACTCATATATATTTATTTAATATTTATCATGCATTATCCTGTATTTAAATTCTTTAATTTATGTTAATTAATTATCTGCATTTTATTTCCTGCTGTTATTCTCTCTTTTAGTCTTGCTTTTAGGTTCGGCCTAGGAGGGTTTTTCTCGGGTTCATGGTGGTTCACATGAACCGAACCCCCACCTACCACCACCCCTTATTTAAAACCCCCATCTCCATTCTCTCTCTTCATAAACTCTCCTTCACCATTACTTCTTCTTCTTCCTCACCACTCTCTCCACCTACAAGCAGTAGGCAAGTACATCTTGCTTCTCCTTCACCCATTTTTATGGATCATTTGTCTTCCTCTCATGATCCTAAGAGAGTTTAGTACTTAGCATTTTTGATTTCTTTGGCTTCTTTCTTCTAGATCTAAGTTGTTGTATTCTCGGTTGTTCATGGGTTTTGATCCACCAAACTGGCGTGCTTTCGAAATAGATAGTTCATGTTGTAGAGCTTCTCTTCTACACCATTCTGAACCATGGGAACCTCATTCTGGCTTGGAACGAAGGTTCCATAAGATTGGAGTTCGGGAGATTTAGTCACGCTCACGTTCTTACGTGCCAGCGTGAATTTTTAGTCACGCACACGTCTTTACGTGTCAGCGTGAATTTTGAGTCACGTTCACGTTCTTACGTGCCAGCGTGAATTTTTAGTCACGCACAGTCTTTACGTGTTAGCGTGAATTTTAAGTCACGCTCACGTTCTTACGTGCCAGCGTGAATTTTTAGTCACGCACACGTCTTTACGTGTTAGCGTGAATTTTGAGTCACGCTCACGTTCTTACGTGCCAGCGTAAATTTTTAGTCACGCACACGTAAGTGCGTGAATCACTTTTCACGCTCACGTTATGAGTGCGTGAATCACTTTTCACGCTCACGCTATGCGTGCGTGAGTTACTTTTCACGCTCACGTTATGAGTGCGTGAATTACTTTTCACGCTCACGCTGTGCGTGCGTGAATTACCCTTCACGCTCACGCTGTACGTGCCAACGTGAACCACTTTTCACGCTCACGCTGTTTATACGCTCACTCCTACCTACTAAACTTGGCGTGACTTGTTGGCCTTAGCATAGACTTGTTGGTGACTTGTTGGCCTTAGCATAGACTTGTTGGCGTGACTTGTTGGCCTTAGCATAGACTTGTTGGCGTGACTTCCTGACCTGGGTGTTCTATTTGTTCTATAATTTATTCATTTAATGGTGGCATGATAATTCTCCTATTATATCCTTACGCCTTTTTTTATGAACTCGATAATCTTAGCATGTTAATATATATGGTTGTGTAGAACGTGCCCTGTGTCTTGATTGGTTTATGGATACCCAGTAAGACTGGAACTTAACCCTGAGGAGTTATAGACTCGACCCCATTTAATACTAATTGACTTTCATGCCTTGTCACCATTGATAATAATGGTTATCTTGACTAAAATTGATCATGCGTTCCTAGTTGGAACTAAGAGACTGGCTAGTCGTCTTATTGAATTAAATGAATGAGACACGTTCATGTTATGAACTATTGTAATCGATTAGCCGATCCGAATATTGACATACAGGCATGTGCAGGCTTCAATTTATTTATTTTTCTACAGAGCAGCATATGTACTTTATGGTCAAGGCATGATTATTCGTGGTTAGTTTTAATTGTTGCATTACGCTATGTAAGACCTACAACCTAACCGCAGGTATCATTGTAGAGTCGGGCATATCGTACTTTGTACGGAAGTACTCATTCTGAATGACCATGATCCACGGCATGGGACTTCACTCAACGTAGAGACTATTAAGTCAAATAAAATAATGATGGCATGGATAGAATGGATTCTCGAGATCTTACATGGCAGCCCTCTTCGGGACTATTAGTGCCCGACAGGCCGGCTGGTTCCACAGATACTGTAAACCTGCCACACGGGCAGGGAGCGGTATCTGCTTATATTATTATTGTATATTGTATATTGATGACGGACGTCCCGCTGGGACTCGTCTAATTCATGATTGGCGCAATTGATTGACTGGATAGACTAGCCTTGCTCGCACATAGTAAGAACTGGGGAATCCCTATTTGCATAATTCCAGGATAACTTGGGACTCACAATAGCAAGCCGTAGGAGTTGATTGGCCGTTCAAGATAATTTGTTTGTGTACTGTACCTACTCTGTTGCCTAACTGAGATGATCAGAATGTCAGGACATGACGGGCCAACTTCTGTCCTTGTTTGGTTGGGAGGTTGGTTCGAAGTGTCGTGATGTTATGTGAATCCTAGTGGAAAGCAGAGATCTATTATTATTCTCTTACTTACTGGTTTAATCCTCCATATCGTGCTTTTGTGGTACTTGCTATTAGAGGTCTAACCTCTCTGGTTTTGCATGGCCAGATTTAGAGCCGGTTCTCGAGGACTCAGCTTACTTCCACCTCCAAGATGGTCAATACTAGAGGAATGATCGCAGGAGAACTCGAGTGGGTTCCTTACTCCACCGCTCGTTTTGTTATTTACTTTATACTTAGCCGTTTGACACCGACATGTTAGTCGGATTGTCTTGTACTTACTTTTACATAATTGTAACTAAGTCAGACTGCAGCTGATAACAATTGTGTATATGTTACTATATCATCTGACTATGTTTTGTAAAGCCAGATCTCAAGAACATTTTGACTAAGCGTTTGGGACGCCTTACTGCTTTATCTTACATGTTCTCTATTTTTGCTTCTTGTTTGAATGATTGAGACAATAGATGTGAAGTGACCATAGTAAGACTTTATGTAGTATGCACCCCTCGTCTGGTTAGACAGCATTAATCGTATTATACGGTATTCATCTACCCGTAATACGTAGCTGGCTGAGTCATTCCCCGCTCCAGTATTCTGGTTCTGGGGCATGACAAGGTTTTAGTGGTGGCCCATGCAGGTGATTTCATACTTGTGGGGTGTTTTGATTTATAGGATGTCTCAATCACACGTGTCCCCCCTTGATCTCATGATTCGTTATTCTCAACCCTTGCTTGACATTCCGGTATCCTTTGACTGCATTGATCCTTCATGTCCGGTTGTTTGATTGTTCTTTTGTCCCTTTTCTTAGGGGCACTTCGTCCGTATCGGTCAGAGCTGGACAACAACAGGGGCAACATGGGCAACATGACCAGGTTGGTCAGCAATAAGGGCCAGTCTCACCTCAGGAGACTATCCAAGAAGAAGTAACAGTAGAACCAGCAGCTGAACCGCAGTATCCGGAAGTTCCAACACCACCCATATTTCCACCTACCCCTATGGAAGTAGACACACCAGCCCTTCTGGAGATCATGAGAGGAATGATGGCTACTCAGCAACATCAGATGTTGGCCCAGCAGCGCATGCACACTCAGCTACAAGAGCAGAATGTGTTGCACAACCAAGGATTGCAGACGGCTTTGGAAAGAGAATAAGGACTGATTCAGGAGCATCAGCCAGGTTTTGCAAGTACAACCCTCGCCATTTCGAGGGCACGGAGGATGCCATCTCAGCAGATGCATGGCTTAAGGATATTGAGGCTATTCTGACAGCAGCTAAGGTACCGGCAGAAGAACGTGTGGATCTAGTGAAGTTTTACTTCAGGATCTCACGGATTGGTGGGAATCAGAGGAAGTGGGCATCAGACGTCCTGTGGCTTGGGACGATTTCACTACAAGATTCAAGACCAAGTACTATGGAGTTGTGGTACGGTTTGAGCTAGAACAGAAGTTTATCAACCTCAGGCAGGCCGGCAAGACTGTAGATGCTTATGCAGCGGAGTTCTGCAGATTGAGTAGATTCGCCCCAGAAATGGTAGCAACAGAGAGCCAGAGGGCCATGAGGTTTCAGCAAGGGTTTTATCTTGAACTCTTGCATTTGATAGAGGGGCACAATTACCAAACTTTTGATGAAGTATTGACGGCGACTCGAAGGCATGAGATCACCATTCAGAGGCTTGCGACAAGGACTGGGGGTCAGAAGAGATCCCACAGTCAGATTAAAGGAGGAGGGGGGCAGGCGCCCCGAAAACAGTACCATCTGCTGGCATTCGTATCCACGATGTGGCGATACGAGGGCCAGCACCACCCAGACAGCAGCAACAGCAACAGAGGAAGAACCAGCAACCCCCGGCAGGCTGCACTTATTGCGGGAAGGTAGGGCACACTAGAGATGTGTGTCAGACATTGAATGGACAGTGTCTGATATGTAGAAATCCAGACCATCAGGTTACCACATGTCCCATGAATTCGAGGTCAGGAGGACCAGGGCAACAGTTTCCTGCTCTGCCAGCACCAGGGGCAGGCCAGTATCGAGGACCAGCGGTGGCAGTAAGGCCGTTGGCACAACATCCGTTAATGCCGCAGGCTCAGATGTTTCGACAGCAGGGGCCGCCGATGCAGCAACACCAACATAGACCACCCCAGCATCATCAAGGAAGGGGCCAGCAACAACATCAGGCTAGGCCGCAGCATGGAAACCAGCAAGGAGGTCGAGGGCAAGCATTCACTCTGTCCTTGGAGAAGGCATTGGCATCGGAAGATGTTGTGGCAGGTAACATTCTCGTCGCCTCATATCCCGCAGTAGCATTGTTTGATTCGGGAGCACCTTTCATTTATATCTGCACAATTTATGGCACGACTAGGAATAGAGTTCGAGGCATTGCCAGGGAGGTTGAATATACTCAATGGTAATGGGATCGTAGGAGTTAGTAGAGTATTTTAGCATGTAGCATTGTAGTTTACGGGCATTCCTTACCCGCCCGGTTGATAGAATTTCCTGTAGGAAATTTCGACGTTATCTTAGGCATGGACTGGCTGAAAGACAGTCATGCGACAATAGATTGTCGTAGAGGGGAGTGTCTTTTGATATTCCAGGCATGAAGCAGTTCACCTTAGTCAGATTAGGGGCAACTCCACAAGAGCAGGGAGTAATAACGGCAATGGAAGAAGTTCAGATTCCGAAGGTAGTTGAAGAGTTTCTAGACGTATTTCCTGAAGAACTTCTAGGTCTACCACCGGTTAGAGATATTGAGTTCAGTATAGAATTGGCACCAGAAACTAAACCGATATCAGATCGAGTTTACAGAATGGCGGATTCAGAGCAGGCCAAGGTATATCATCACATAGAGGAACTGAAGGAGAAGAAGTTCATCCAAGCTAGCATGTCACCATGGGCAGCACCAGTGGTACTTGTGGAAAAGAAGGACGGGTCATCCAGATTGTGCATTGACTATAGGAAGCTTAATGCGGCAACAGTAAAGAATAAGTACCCACTACCCAGGATCGACGACTTATTTGATCAGTTGAGCAAAGCTAGAATTTTTTCCAAAATAGATCTTCGTTCAGGGTATCATCAAGTGAGGGTTCGGAAGGAAGATATTCCCAAGACAATATTCAGGTCGAAGTATGGGCATTATGAATTCTTAGTAATATCGTTTGGTTTGACCAATGCTCCAGCAATATTCATGGATTTGATGAATCACATCTTTATGCCATACTTAGACCAATTTGTCGTTGTTTCTTGACGACATTCTCGTATACTCTACTAGTGAAGAGAGCATGAAGACCACCTCAGGAAAGTGTTACAGGTTCTGAGAGAGAACCAGTTGTATGCCAAGCTCAGCAAGTGTGAGTTTTGGTCGGATCACATTTCATTTTCACTACCAAAATAAGTCATATCAGCGACGTAATTAGTGACGCCAACTTAAAACGTCGCCAATATTTTTGGTTTTAGCGACTCCAGATTTAAACGTCAATACGTCGCTGGTAGCGACATACAGCGACATACTGCGACTACCTATAGTCTAATAAAAATCAACGTCGTTGATTTGTCGGAAAACGTCGCTAGTTTTATCAGTTCAGCGACGTTTAGCATCACAAAGTTTATAATGTCGCCGAATATTTAACTAATACCGACTCTTTGTAACGTATTTCGGGCGTCGCTAATTTCTGCTAAATAGGGTTTCCTCGGTTCCAATTTTCATTTCTCCTCTCCCCAAATTCTTTGTTTCCGCCCTCTTCCCCGACCTCGACGACAGCCCGACCCCCTTCCCTCCGGCGCCGCTCATCCTCCTCCTCCACCGCGAGCTCCTTCTCCTCCCTTCGGCGAGCCCCTTTCCTCCTCCTCCTCCACCGCGAGCCCCTTCTCTTCCTCCACCGCGAGATCCTCCTCCTCCACCACCGCGAGGAGACTGAAGGTAAACCCTAACCCTAATTGAAGTGTTTTTCGTGTCCAAAATGGACACGGAGACACATTACGACCATGTGTTCACTGATACAGTGTGTTCGTGAGGTTTTGGACACTTTGTGTCCATTTGTTGGACACGTGGACACCCCCAAGCTTGTATATATGTGTATTTCATCTCTGTACACTTAATCCCCTCCTCCTCCACCACCGAATGTCCTCCTCCTCCTCTTCCACCACCGTGAGGAGACTGAAGGTAAACCCTAACCCTAATTGAGGTGTTTTTCGTGTCCAAAATGGACACGGAGACACGTTACGACCATGTGTTCACTGATACAGTATGTTCGTGAGGTTTTGGACACTTTATGTCCATTTGTTGGACACGTGGATACCCCCAAGCATGCATATATATGTATTTTACCTCTGTACACTTAATCCCCTACATACACTTGTGTATTTTCGTTTAATTTGGATTTGCATATTGGGTTTGGGTTTCGATATAGTGTTTGATACATTGTTTCACCTTGCAACATTCCTACACTAATTTTAGACAACAAGTATATGAACCAATTAGTCAACATCTATTTGTTGAAGTATGGTACTCCATTCTTCGTAAGTTCTAGCTATATAGTCTCAAGATCCAATACTCGAAAATCCCAAGAAGAAGAAGAAGAAAGAATAAAATGACATCGCTCAACACCCTATGACAACTCTTTGTAGAATTGTGTTAAAGTGTGAGTTCTACAGTATGAGTTCTACAGTATGGTTCTCTTTGTAGGATAAAATGACATTGCTCAACCCTATCGATCCTCCATACAAGTCTTCCTTCATCTATTGTCTTAAAGTGTGAGTTCTAAGTATGGTTCTCTTTGTACAATTGTGTCTTATTTTAGACAACAAGGGTTTCCTATTTTTATAGGTAACATGGCAACATGTGTAAGGGAAATATAGGTGTGTGTTTGTGTTTGAAAGGAAGTGTCACAAGAGTAAGGCGTGAGCATGTGTTAGTATTTTGAGCTGTGAGAGTGTTTGTTCTATTGAGGTTAGTACCAACTGGCAAGTTAGGTTAAAAGAACCTGGAACTATGGTGTGGTTGCATACATCATGTATATGTATGTGTGTGTCTAGTGGGAGAAAGGGGGGAGGTTTTACTAGTACCAGGTATTTGGAGAGGAGGGAGAGTTTATACTAGTATATATAGACTAATATCCTAAAACTTGACTTATACAACTTAGAAATGGCTAGCGTGAATTTTAAGTCACGCTCACGTTCTTACGTGCCAGCGTGATTTTAGTCACGCACACGTCTTTACGTGTTAGCGTGAATTTTGAGTCACGCTCACGTTCTTACGTGCCAGCGTGAATTTTTAGTCACGCACACGTAAGTGCGTGAATCACTTTTCACGCTCACGTTATGAGTGCGTGAATCACTTTTCACGCTCACGCTGTGCGTGCGTGAGTTACTTTTCACGCTCACGTTATGAGTGCGTGAATTACTTTTCACGCTCACGCTGTGCGTGCGTGAATTACCCTTCACGCTCACGCTGTGCGTGCCAACGTGAACCATTTTCACGCTCACGCTGTTTATACGCTCACTCCTACCTACTAAACTTGGCGTGACTTGTTGGCCTTAGCATAGACTTGTTGGCGTGACTTGTTGGCTTAGCATAGACTTGTTGGCGTGACTTGTTGGCCTTAGCATAGACTTGTTGGCGTGACTTGTTGGCCTTAGCATAGACTTGTTGGCGTGACTTCCTGACCTGGGTGTTTCTATTTGTTCTATAATTTTTCATTTAATGGTGGCATGATAATTCTCCTATTATATTCTTACGCCTTTTTTTATGAACTCGATAATCTTAGCATGTTAATATATATGGTTGTGTAGAACATGCCCTGTGTCTTGATTGGTTTATGGATACCCAGTAAGACTGGAACTTAACCCTGAGGAGTTATAGACTCGACCCTATTTAATACTAATTGACTTTCATTGCCTTGTCATCATTGATAATAATGGTTATCTTGACTAAATTGATCATACGTTCCTAGTTGGAACTAAGAGACTGGCTAGTCGTCTTATTGAATTAAATGAATGAGACATGTTCATGTTATGAACTATTGTAATCGATTAGCCGATCCCGAATATTGACATACAGGCATGTGCAAGCTTCAATTTATTTATTCTCTACAAAGCAGCATGTGTACTTTATGGTCAAGGCATGATTATTCCGTGGTTAGTTTTAATTGTTGTATTACGCTATGTAAGACCTACAACCTAACCGCACGGGTATCGTTGTAGAGTCGGGCATATCGTACTTTGTACGGAAGTACTCATTCTGAATGACCATGATCCACGGCATGGGACTTCACTCAACGTAGAGACTATTAAGTCAAATAAAATAATGATGGCATGGAGAGAATAGATTCCCGAGTTCTTACATGGCAGCCCTCTTCGGGACTATTAGTGCCCGACAGGCCGGCTAGTTCCCACAGATACTGTAAACCTGCCACAGGGCAGGGAGCGGTATCTGCTTATATTATTATTGTATATTGTATATTGATGACGGGCGTCCCGCTGGGACTCGTCTAATTCATGATGGGCGCAATTGATTGACTGGATAGACTAGCCTTGCTCGCACATAGTAAGAACTGGGAATCCCTATTTGCATAATTCAGATAACTTGGGACTCACAATAGCAAGCCATAGGAGTTGATTGGCCGTTCAAGATGATTTGTTTGTGTACTGTACCTACTATGTTGCCTAACTGAGATGATCAGAATGTCAGGACATGACGGGCCAACTTCTGTCCTTGTTTGGTTGGGAGGTTGGTTCGAAGTGTCGTGATGTTATGTGAATCCTAGTGGAAAGCAGAGATCTGTTATTATATTCTCTTACTTACTGGTTTAATCCTTCATATCGTGCTTCCTTGTGGTACTTGCTATTAGAGGTCTAACCTCTCTGGTTTGTATGGCCAGATTAGAGCCGGTTCCTGAGGACTCAGCTTACTTCCACCTCCAAGATGGTCAATACTAAAGGAATGATCGCAGGAGGACTCGAGTGGGTTCCTTACTCCACCGCTCGTTTTGTTATTTACTTTATACTTAGCCGTTTGACACCGACATGTTAGTCGGATTGTCTTGTACTTACTTTTACATAATTGTAACTAAGTCAGACTGCAGCTGATAATAATTGTGTATATGTTACTATATCATCTGGCTATGTTTTGTAAAGCCAGATCTCAAGAATATTTTGACTAAGCGTTTGGGATGCCTTACTGCTTTATCTTATATGTTCTCTATTTTTGCTTCTTGTTTGAATGATTGAGACAATAGATGTGAAGTGACCATAGTAAGACTTTCATGTAGTATGCACCCCCTCGTCTGGTTAGACAGCATTGATCGTATTATACGGTATTCATCTACCCGTAATACGTAGCTGGCTGAGTCATTCCCCCGCTCTCCAGTATTCTGGTTCTGGGGCGTGACAAATAATTACAATATCCTAATCAATTATTTATTGTATATATAGTTTAGAAATTTTAAAAATCACATGTGATGGATTGCTACACTCGACAATGGTAAGAAGTCCGCAAAGAGAGATCGACGTTAACCTAACGATGAATTGTTTGATGTGAAAATAGTTTGAGAGAGGAAAAATATGTAAAATAATTCACAAGAAATAAGTTATAAAATAAATATTCTACTTAACGACTTTGATACACTACACCAAAACATGTAATTTATAACACTTTTTTTTATACAAAGTAACGGTTATTACCGTGACACTCTTGCGACGCTAATAATTTTTACAATAGTTAACTAACCGTTACTAAAATTATAATTTTTTTATTTTTGTTATTTTTATAATTGTTGTAACAATTAAAATCGTTATAAATCAATGTGATATCTCGAGGAAATGAAAAAATCCCGACTCCCCCGTACTCATTTTCATTTTCCCTCCTCTTTTCTCACTTCATCTTCCTCTAGCCCTCTCTCACCCTCTCTCTTCCTCTCATTTTTATTTTCCCTCCTCTCCTTTTCCTCTCTCTCTCTCGAGCTTCCTCCAGCCCTCGCTTGCGCTTCTCTCTCAAGCTTTCTCCAGTCTCGATGTTATGCTCATTTTCAGGTCAACTTAACTCTTTTTCACTACCAAAATAAGTCATATTAGACAACGAGTTTAGCGACGCCGAAATGAAATGTCACTATTTTTGTTGTAATTAGCAACGGATAAGAAAGACGTCGCTAAACGTCAATATCAGCAACTTTCAACGTCATATAGCGACATGATTTATTATTAGGAAAGCAGACGTTGTAGTTTTGTCGAAGAACGTCGCTATTTTTTTTTATAAAACATCGATGTTTAGTGACTCGTCAACTTGAGTGTCGCAAGTTTATTAATTGTCAGCGACGTTTAGCGGCTAACTTATTACATATAGGGTGCAGTGCTGGCCGATCGACTTTTTATTTTTCTTCAAAATATTCCCTCGTCTCCGGCGACCCCCTCCTCAAATTTTCTCTCCCCAAATTATCTCTCGTCTCCGGCGACCCCCTCCCCCCGGCGACTCCCCCGACGACCCCCTGCTCCCCAGCGTCTCCTTCCCCGGCTCTCCTCGACCCTCTCGTCTCTTTACCCCGATGCCCCTTTCGACTCCGGCGACCCCTTGCCTCCTCGCCCCTCTCATCTCCGACGGCCCCCTTCCCCCGACGAACCCCTGCCGCAGTGACCCTCTCGACTCCGGCTCAGGTAACCCTAACCCTAACTCCCTCTTGCTGACACGACACTAACACACTCATGTTGTTGACACGATACGATACTGAGACACAGACGCATACTCACTAATACGGTACATATACATACTTATATGACACACGACACACATACCCTATTGTGGACATGACACTGACACACAGACACATACTCACTGACACGACACACATACCCTCTTGCTGACATAACACTGACAATGAACACATACTCACTGACACGACACACATACATACATCGTGTCTGTTATTCTGTTGTGTTTTGTGACTATAATTTAAATCAAGGTACAAATATTCATGATTAAATCTTGGTGTAAATATTTATGAGGGAAACTCTTCGTTCATGTGAAATTTTAACTTGTTCAAATAAAAATAATCGGACATTGGACACAGACACATACTGATTTTAGGTGTATTTCCTAGTTTAGTATGGTATCATGAAAAGATTATAGGTGTATTTTCTACTTTAGGGTGTGAATATAGGCTTGTGTCACATCACCAATGTATATACTAAAAATAAAACATGTTATAGTCGATCGGAAATGAGTAAGTTGTAACCGACACACATTTTGGAACTACTTTCGTGATAATCTAAGGAAGGTTATATGTGTATGATAGGTCCTAAATTTAGGCTATCTAAGGAAGGTTGTATCCTAGATATATTTTAATATCTAAGATACGAAACATACGTGTCCATGTAAGTATATATATGCATCTATATTTATATTTTGATACTAAGGAGTATCGTAGTACCTAGAGTGTATATAGTGAGTATCCTAGTAGTATATAAGATATTTTAGAAAATGGGTACTTTGATGAATGTGTAGCCTGAAATCAAGTGTCCATGTGAGCCATCCTCTCAAAAGGAAATTTACGTCTGCAAGCCTTTTGTGTCGCATTTCCTTTTGAGAGAATGGCTCACAGGGACACTTGATTTCAAGGTACTTTGATGAATGTGGATATTTGAAATTGTATCCTAGTATCAAGATACAATAGAGTATCAATGTGATATTGTGTACCATGGTACATGATATCCACATGATACACAAATACCTAAAGTTAAGGTGATATGTAGGTAAGTGCTAGCTAGGTATCTTAGATACTTAGGTAAGTGTCTGTGTCAGTCCAAAGTCAAGTGTCCATGTCAGCCATTTTCTAAAAAGTAAATTTATATCTGTAAGCCTTTTTTAGGCTTTTAGAGTTGTACAGATTTTCAAAAAATAAGAGAAAAGATAAATAACGAAAGGAGTAAAAAAAATTGAGAAAATAACAAAGAACGAAAAATCCTAGAGAAGAAAAATTATAATACTTGGTCTTTTCTATTATCTTTCGAAAATCTTGGATAACTCTAAAAGCCTCAAAAGGTTTGCAGAAGTAAGTTTTCTTTGAAGAGAAGGGCTGACATTAAACACGTGACGACACTCATTTAATACTCATGTGTATCCATCGATCTATGCATCCATTTGGACAATATACTCGAATATTGTGTATCCATCTTTGCAGAATTATCTTCAAATGGATATGAATTACTATTTGCGATATCGTTTGTGGATGTACAATCATCATCCTATGATATGTTCAGTATACGGGATGAATTTATACAGGGGGTAGAGCAGTTCCTGTAGTACATGGACCGTACCAAAAAAGTATCCATGTGTGAGATGTTGCAACTTAAAATATCATCCAGAAGTAGACGTGACATATCATTTGTACTCGAGAGATTTCATGCCGAATTACTATCAGTGGACCTTACACAAAGAACTTGTGCCTTTAGCATCGGAGCCGGAGCCTAATTTGGAGCCGTATATGGATGACCACGACCACGCCGATTACGACAAAGGGTGGGTGTCACGACCCGTACCCTGTGTAAGGGCACAGTGCGTA
This sequence comes from Iris pallida, assembly GCA_029216955.1. Taxonomy (NCBI): domain Eukaryota; kingdom Viridiplantae; phylum Streptophyta; class Magnoliopsida; order Asparagales; family Iridaceae; genus Iris; species Iris pallida. Next base: position 482,135 of record JANAVB010021014.1, on the reverse strand, counting down.
ACAGCGCCCAGTCTACGTCGCAGAATCGACGGTAGAACGCTGTACAAGGTTACTATCTAAACAACAACTCATGCAAATATATAATGTACTTGTCAAAACTCAACTCCAAACGGAGGACAAGTATAAGATATGATAATACTCGATCACAGTCTAAGCACGATATGATAACACAGAATCGCAAAAGCTATACTAACTCCAAAACAACAACAACTCTAATAAACTACTAAAATAATAATATCTCAAACAATCTCAAAACAAAGTCAAGATCTCAACTTATTACAATATAAGCTCAATATGAAAGTCTAAAGCAAGTCTACTAAACTAATCTCCGATCACTCCTGAGTATCAAGGTCCAAGATAGCTATACCGTCTCCGGATCCCAAGCAAGTAGGGCAAGTGTGCTCAGGACAAACATCTGTAATATTTTCAATAGGTCCAGTCAGGACAGGAACGAGCACAACTCATCTAGAAAACCCAAGTAAATGACAGAGAACTATAAAGCAGTTATAGACAGTTTTATTGATGAATATGGTACTTTATATTCAGGTGATGGTATAGAGAAACAGTTAAGATGCAGGAAAGTAAGGTAACTAAAACAAAAGAAGAATCATGGCAATGAAGACTGTAAAATAAGATTCTGGCTGAACTAGAGTAACATGATAAGTCCAGACAGTAAATATAAGACAAGTGTAAATCCAATGTAAATCCAGTACGAGACGAATCTAATACAAGATGAATCCAGTACAAGATGCTTCTAGTCAGTGATCAAGAATCCAGGTGAGACCAGCTATATTCTAACAGTGTGTTTTAAAATACTGAGATCGACATGTAAATGGCTGTAGGTATCAGGCACATCACTCACTGATCAGGCGAGGGATGGCTATACTTCCAGTAGATTCCAGTTAGGAGATTCCAGATTTGGGGTATGTCTACATGTCTTACTCAATATTTCTCCGCCCCACAATATAAGTGAATCCATAATTTGATACAAGAATCGAGATATCCAGCCAAACATGATGATACCACTAATGATTCCAGAAGGATTCCAGTAATAGAGGCCAGACAAGATGGTATGTGTGTCGTATACATGAATCCAGAAATATCTATACGTGTTGTAACAGAAAATCATATAAAACTAACTAGAACTGAAGTACAGTAATTGACAAGTAAATGAGAGAACTATCAAAGAATGTACTCGCCTGATACCCTGTGCAACTGATGGAAATAGACGTTTGAACCTGAGTCACAATGTCCTAAATAAAGCAATACAGGTTATGATGTATCCAAAATAAGGTAAATAAAATCTATAATACAATCTACATGATTCTAAGCCAATCTAGGTTAACTCTGGTCAACTTTGGTCAAACTAGGTCAACTCTAGTCAAACTACAAGTCTAACCAACAAGTCATATAAGGTAAACCACTCTAAGCCTATATACAATATAGGTACAATACATACATGCATATTCATTACATTCATTATTGCATACATAGATACTTGCATATCATTCATTCATATCCCATATACATGCATACTTCAATTCATGCATTATATTCATTCACATATCATTAAGTTGCATATATATACTTATTTTTATTACATACATGTCATTCATGCATATTACATACTTACATGCATCTATACATTATATACATTGTATACAACATGTAAAAATAGAAAAGAGAAAAAGGGAAAAAACTGAAATGGAAAGGGAAGGGAAAAATGTATGGAAAAGAAAAAACAATGGACATATACATGCTTGCATAATATATTCTACATTACCATACATGCTATCTTTATATATTGCATTACATTAGGTATATATTATGCATTCATATCTATCATTACATGTATACCTTGTATTCATATCTAGCATTCATTATATACTTTTATGCATACATTGTATATCATTCTTTCATTCATGCATTCATGCATTTATGCATTGCTTATATACATTACATTTATTGCATTCCTATATGCTTGCATTCAACCATATATATACATTAATATAAAGAGGATACATATCACATATATATCATTTCGTTTATTTGATATATCATGCATTACATACTCTACATTCATTTAATATCCATACTACATAGGCTTATAGGTTACACAAAATACCTATGTCGTATAGTCACTCTTCTATTTAAAACTAATACTGTACCAATTGGGCCTTAACTAAATTCTAGGATTAAAGTATGTCGTAGCCCTTCATGTTAGCTTTCCGAAACTTCAAACGGATCGCATTTTTGTGTCCGGAAGCTCCCGGAATCGCAAAAACACCGAAACGCATTTGTCTTTCGGACAGCTGACACTCAAATAATTTTACAGAAAGTTCTTTAACGAATTTGGTTTATTAAAATATATATTTGGAAAGCTAACTTCGATACGGTCCTTTTAAAAAAAAGAGAGGAGATTAATCGGAGTTCTAAGCTAAAAGTTCTAATATTTCTAAGTTGCTTTGGTTAATAAAAACGTGGATAAATATTATGACGAATTTGAGTTATTTTAGACAAAAGAAACACATGTAGGCCAAGATACTTGGATACCAACATAGGTATCCAAATGAAACTCATTCTAACCATCCTAACTAAGATCAATCCACTCTCTAACCATTCTAAAACTAAATTTAAATATCTATTTAAACTATTAGCATACATACATACACATGTGGTGTCCTAATTTGGGATCTATCAAGTAGGACACAAGACACATATCTAAAATTCTCAAGAGAGCTCCAAATGGTCTCAAATTTGAATCTAAATGGGGTACATGCATGAGGGTGGATCCTATGGATTCAAAACAAACTAATATGCATAGAAAATCAATTTAGAGGGTTGGTTTACCTATTGGGAGTAGAATCCCAATGATACTCCCAAGGACACGGCTCTGACACGAAGATCTTCCAAAAAGGACACTCCTCCTTGCACTTTGCTCCAAATCTTTGCTAGCACCCTCCCTTGGTAGTATGAGAAGGTTGGATGGAATTTTTCGTGGAGGGATGTAAGGATTTGGAGATAAAATCAAAGAGAGAAGCTCTCTAATTTGGGGAAGAACACTTTGTGAAGGAAAAGAGGCAAGATGGAATGAAATGAAAGGAAGGGAGGCTAACCTACCTACAGTGGCTGCCATTAAACCCTATTTGGGCCTTGGGGGAAAGCCCAATAAGGCCTCAACTAGTCCTCTTGGTTAATTTTAAGTTAGGTTCAAGTTTGGGATCAAAAGGGTTAAATTTAAACCTCTAACTTAACCAATCTAACAAGTGGGATTAGTCTAAACTTATTAACTTAATTAGTGGGGTTGTGGGCCATGACTAACTAATATTAGGGTTCCTTCTAGAGTCTAAGCTACCTGGGTCACTAACACAAGTCGGAACAAAACGAAACTCAAACCCGACTAAACAAATCCCGTAAAATCAATATTAAAATATAAAAATTCCCAAAATATTAAAATATAAAAAATGACCAAAATCATAATACATTAATTTAAATATTATTAAAATAATCTAAAAATTCATCAATTAATCAAAATTCTAAATAATTCAAATGTCACAAAATGACCAAAATACCCTTAGCCTAAAAAGTTGTAAATAGTCATTCTAATCACATGGTTAGGTTCCCATGGTTATGGTTAGTCTCTAGGCTCAATAGTTCTAGGGTTCACTAGCTAACATATCAAAATTATAATTCACCAATTTTAAATAGTATTAAATTAATTAAAAATCTCCATAAATCATAAATCCTATTATTAAATAATAAACTTTTACAAAAGTTCAAAATTATTCTCATTTTAGAAAAGTGGGTGTTACAGTGGGTGAACATGATTTTCGATGCTGCGGGACCTAATTTCGATTCGGACAATCATGATGCGGCTGAGGAGGTATCGAATGCCGATGCTGCAAAGTTTATAGAGTTGCTGGAGAATACAAGGACTCCTTTGTATCCTGGTTGTAAGGATCATTCACCGTTGGAGGTGGTTACAAGACTACTGAGCATCAAGTTCGATTTTAATATGTCTCAAGAATGCTACAACCGAATCATCGAGTTGATTATAGAGATCGTGCCGGAGGTTGCCAAGTTACCTACAGACTTCTACCGATCTAAGAGAAAAGTAAGATCGCTCTGGATGGAATATAATAAAATTGATGCATGTCGCAACAGATGCATGTTGTACTACAAGGACGACAAGGATGAGGACGTGCGCAAATTTTGTGGTGCTGATCGCTATAAGGCAACAAGTTCAAGAAGGACTCCCGGTGCAAAGAAGCCAACCGATTCGATGCACTACTTTCCATAGACTTTGCAGTTGCATATGTTGTTTATGGTAAAGGAGATTGCCGAGAACATGAGTTGGCACAAGCAGGAACAAATCGATGGAGTATTGGATCATCCATACGATGGAGAAGCATGAAAGCACTTTGATCGAGAGTATCCAAATTTTGCTTCTGATTTGCGCAATGTAATATTGGGGCTCTCCTTCGACGGTTTTACCCCGTTCGGACTTTCATGTTCCCAATATTCATGTTGGCTAGTGATTGTCACTCCGAACAACCTACCGCCGTGGATGTGTATGAAGACACCTTACATGTTCCTAATTGTTATCATTTCGGGTCCGAACAATCCGAATAGGAACATCGATGTGTACTTACAACCGTTAATAGATGAGTTGAATCAGCTACAGAAAGTAGGCGCCAATACGTATGATGTTTCCAGAAAGCATAACTTTCAGATGAGGGCCACACTTATCTGGACCATGCATCAACGACTTTCTGGCCTATACAATGTTATCGGGATGGAGCACTCATGGTTGTCTTTCATGTCCGTATTGTATGGACTGCACGAAGGCTTTTCGTTTAAAATACGGAGGAAAACTGTGCTTCTTCGATTGTCATCGACAGTTCCTGCTGAAGGATCATCCGTTTCGGAGGTGTCACGACCCGCACCCGCTTTTCGGGATGCGAATGCGTGTGCAAGCCAGCTACGTATCAAGCGGACTCCAACCCAACTCGAATACGTATAATCTGTCTAGACTATGGTAATATGCCTAATCATGGCAAGACAAAACTATATCTCAATCCACTAGCATATATGTCTCCGTTTAGACTCCAAAAGAATAACACGAGTCTATAAAACTAAGCTAACAAGCAGAATATATCATTATAAGGAATATAAAACACGAGAGGATAACAAAGTAATATCACTAACCAATACGTGGATCCTGCAGATGTAATCAACTACCAACATGATCAGCTAACTAACTCCGTACAATCAACTACCTGAAGAGATCATCAGGATCTCAGGGGACTAGCAAGATACATAAAATATGCCTACTAATATAATAGTACATAACATGTATGGAGGATAAGAACAGTGTAAGAAGAACATCTAAGAAACGACATGTCATATAGAAATGTAATACTAGACTTGGCTATCAATCAATCGAATAACTCCTATAGATTGTAGTACAATGCAAGATACTCCCAATCTATAGTATGTCTCAATTGTAGTACAATACAAGATACTCCCAATCGAGAATAGCCAATCCTAGAATCAATCTCCTCTCCTAAAGGAATACAAGGTCAAGTAAAATTCTATAAACTGTAGTACAATAAAAGATACTCCCAATCTATAGAATATCACAAGTCAAGTCAAGTCAATCAGTCAATATCAAGTCAAGTCGAAAAAACATGGCATAGAACTGACAACTCTATCACAAGACACGGTAAACATGAAGAAGACCGATAAATAAGCAAGGAAATGAATAATATCTTATACGCGCACGTAACTATATATAACAAGTGTAGCATTAGATGATAAACCAAGTATAATATGAGAAACATGCAACCATGTGGAAAGAAATATAACAGGAAAGGAAACATGTAAATACTGTATAAGTTCGACAATGTATACTTGCCTGAGGTTGCACGTAGAACCAACACCATCTAGTCAATCAACCAGCCACAAAAGTCAAACTCTCATAATATTCTCCGGAGGCTGAAATAGATATTAACAATGTGTTCAAAATAGTCAAATTAGCTAGGATAGTCTATCCATAAGTCCAATTCTGGACACAGGAGAAAAATGGTAATTTTGGGTCAAAATAATGTTCACCGTTGGACCCGCTTTGTACCGAAAAGCGTGCCAGTATCTAAGATCTCTAAAGTCATCAAACTATATGTCTACGGATCCAGTTTTTTTATATGAACCCAATCGTATGTCCAAAGTTGGATTCCGGCGGCCCGTGCACAAATTCGCTCGTTGGATCGGGTCGCGGGCCTGCCAAAATAGCGTTTCGGTCGACCTTCTCAGAATCGGACCAAACTTGGCATACTGGACCAGAAAAACCATACGATCCTATTGGCATATGTTTCGTCTCGAGATGACGAACATACACAAAGTAATTGGCTAGTTGGCAAAGAGGCCGATGCGGGGTATCTCGACGGATACATCTCGATTTCGTTGCGCACGTACAACGAAATTGAGTTCCGTCAAATCCTACACGTCGACAACATCCATATGCGTCTTTTGATGCTCTTGGACTGCGACCACGTCACCCGGTTTGTTGGGGCGCACGCCGTATCAATAATTTTTTATTCTGAAAACAGAATTTAAGGTAGTTTTTCTTGATTTTTTGAACACAAATAACTTTGCATTTACTAGATGAAAACAGAAACTGTAAAATAGGTTTTGAAGTCTTATAGGTTGTCTACATCCTATTCAAATGGATTCCTAAATTTCCTATTATCCAGTCCACGATTCCCTTTCTAAAATAGGGTCTGGACTTAGTTTATGTTCTATTTAAAAACTGTTTTTCTTGCCTTGTTCGTGTTAATTTATCGTACAACCTAGGAAATTTGAATATAAACTAATTAGGAGTTTACTAGTAATGTAGGTTGTGAACGCATAGAATCAATCGGTTCGATAAAACTCAGCGAGACGAGGAAGAATTAAACCTGCAAAGTCGGGCTCTTGGCGCACTATTACTGCTGCGACTGTGTCCGCTTGCTGTGCTTCGCCACCGCCGGCGGTGCTCCTGCGAGGCTGGGTGGCGCGCCAGGAAGCGTGGAGGCACCGATGTCGTAGGGAGGTCAGGTTAGGGTTAGGGTTTTAGGGATCAAATAGATCTCCCTCTCTCGTTCTTTATATATATATTGTTCGTATGTAATTAGGGTAGGTGTGGCTTCTATTGTGCGGGTTTGGGGAGTGCCTGGGCTGGGGCTCGAGCTGGGCTAGGTTTTTCTCCTTCTTCCTTTTCTTTTTCTTTATTTCTTCTCTCTCTCTCTCTCTATATATATATATATATATATATATATATATATATATCATACGAAAAACATAGGAGCGCGGATTGCGGAGCTCTGTCCCAGGCAATTTTAGGGCCACTCGTGCGATCGGCGGATGGCAGCATCGTCGGGGGGCTCCGCCCCCTTGGCCCCCTGGCGCTGCCGAGGGTGGCTCAGGCGCCGGCCAGTGGGGGAGGTCGGGTTGCGGGGGGGGGGGGGTCCGCTCCTCTTTGCGGGCCCTCCTCTGGTTCGGACGCGGTGGTGAGGCCGTCGTCTGCGACGGATGCTACGGCGGGGGGCTCCGCCCCCCTTGCCCCCCGGCGCTGCCGAGGGTGTCTCAAGCGCCGACCAGTGGGGGAGGTCGGGTTGCGGGGAAGGGGGTTACGCTCCTCATTGCGGGCCCTCCTCTGGTTCGGACGCGGTGGTGAGGCCGTCGTCTGCGACGGATGCTACGGCGGGGGGCTCCGCCCCCTTTGGCCCCCGAGCGCTGCCGATTCCGGCACCCGTTCGCGGGGGAGGTGGGGTTGCAGGGGGGATCCACTGGTATTGACGCGGAGGTGAGGCCGTCGACGGTTCCCTCGGTCGCGTCGACTCAGGCGACAGGGACAGGCGATGGGAAGAATGGCACGGTTAGTTATGCTGCAGCGGTGGCGGGGCAATCAGTGACGGGAGTGGCGGCCGGTTCGTCGAGGGTATTATATCGTCCAGCTATTGCAGTTGACGGTCGGAAGGTGGTCGTTTTCTCCCCGTCGGATATGGAGGCTCTCACAGTGCCATGTGGTTTGGACCTTATCGGGAAGTTTGTTCGGCGGAGACTCCCGACTGAGGCCATTAAGAAGGACTTTGCTTCGAGGGGATTCAGGGGTTTGATTGAAGTCAAGGCCATTGACGATCGTCACGTCCTCATCCGTCCTCATGAGGAGTGTGATTTTCTTCGGCTTAGATCCAAGGACTGCTGGTTCGTTGGTCGGGTTCCGATGGTGCTATTCAGGTCTTCGGTGGACTTTTCGCCGATAAGAGAGGATCCGCGAGTTCCGATATGGGTTGCCTTCCCCGGGCTCCCACATTGCATGTTTGATACTAATGCAGTTCTCTCCATCGCTTCTGGTCTTGGTACTCCGCTCTATACGGACCGAGCAACAGCTTCATTTTCCAGGCCGGGTGTGGCTAGGGTGTTGGTTGAAGTGGACATCAGTAAACCTTTACAACATGAGGTTTTCTTCCAACTCCCTGATGGAGTCCGTTCGCAGCCGGTAGTGTATGAGCGGACTCCACAATACTGTGTTGCTTGTGGCTTACATGGCCATGTTGAGAGTGATTGTGGTCGACCCCGGGTGGTGACGCCGGCAGTGGACATGGCAGCAAGACTACCCGTCATTGACGCTACTTCCTCTGGCGTTACGGTTGAGGAAAGTGGCACGGTGGGAGGACGTGGCGCCAGCAGGGGCCGTCGGCGACGTCGATCCAGGTATGAGAAGGGGAAAGGAATTCGGCAGGTTTGGAGGCGCGTCCAAGGGCGTGATGTTAGTAGTGAGCCCTCGCAGTCCGGATTGCGGAGGAGTAAAGGCAATCGCGCGAGTTCCGTTCTGCCATCCTGGCACGTGGGGGAGTCATCTTCGGGCCAGCTGGCTCTATGGTCGGATGACGGGCGGCCCATGCAGGAGGGATGCAGCGTTCCGGGCTCTAGTTTGGATGGGCAGATGGGGCTTGAGCGGGATATTGGCCCTATTGTATTATCGGATCTTCCTATCATTATTCATAGCCAGCTGGGACAGGGAGTTATAGTGGCTGATTCTGACACCGAAGAACGCAGCTTTGTGGTGTGGGAGGAGCCCGGCCACGGTTCTTTATCCGACTGGGGTAATGACCCATCTCCGGGAGATGATGTGCTTTCATTGCCTGAGGCTAGACCTTCCACTTCATTTTCTGAGGGACGTGAAGATGGCTGGCAGATGGTCCCATTCAAGAAGGCGGCTGGTAGGCGGAGGAAGTCGATGGCACCTCAGTCGGATCGAATTCTTCGATCACATGCTTCCCGGGTTAGGCGGGACCCCCAGAGGGTCCATGATTAAATTCCTTATTTGGAATGTTCGGGAGACGGCGAACAGATCTACTTTATGCCGTCTCAGGTCCTTGTGTCGGACCAACTCTATTCAGGTTCTTGCTATTATTGAACCCAAGGTGATATCCTCTAAGCTTCTTTCTTATCAACTGAGGTTGGGTTTTGATGCTAGCTTTTGCAATGATAAGGGCAATATTGGTTTCTATGTAAGTCGGGTCTTGGGATCAATTATATTGATTCATGTGATCAGGCTATCTCGGTGCAGATTTCTCTGAGCTATTTTTCGGATCCGGTACGGTTGTCGATTGTTCATGGTGCAGGGACACGACAGGGGAGGAGGAGTATGTGGAGGCACCTTCTGGACGTCCAAGCCAGGGACATTGGCTTGCCCTGGGCGGTGGGCGGGGACTTCAATATTATTGCTTCTCCGGATGAGAAATTTGGAGGTCGACCTCCTGACACGAGGGACATTGCGGACTTCCTCGACTTTCAGTTGGCTGCCGGGCTCTCCGATGTTGGTTTCAGAGGTAGCATCTATACTTGGGTGAATGGGCAGTCGAGGGTTGATCGGCAGGGATCCCGCCTTGATAGGGTACTCGCGATGGGTAGTTGGCTGGATGGTGTCCAGGTCTCTTGCGAGCATCTTAATCGGGCAGAATCTGATCACTCTCCCCTATTGATATCCTGCCAGCCAGTTTTCTTCCCTCAGCGTCGAGGCTTCCGGTTTCTCGACTTTTGGACGTCTCATCCGAATTTTCTTACGGTTGTTGCTCGGACGTGGAATTCATGCTGGCATTATGATGCGCTTGAGCGGTTGGGCATGCGTTTGCGGACGACGGGGCATGTTCTGGCTGGATGGAGCAGAGCTACTTTCGGAGACATTTTTCAGGAGGTCCGTCAGGCCGAGGATGCTGCCTTGGCGGCGGAGCAGGATTATGAGCTTCATCCTTCGGAGAGGGAGAGGGCTTCCTGGATGGAGGCCGTAGCCAGATTGAAGCAAAAGGACCAAGTTGAGGAGTCTTTCTGGAAACAAAAAGCTAGATTGAGATGGGACCTGGAAGGGGATAAGAATACTCGTTTTTTCCATGAGTGCACCAGGAGCAGGCAAAGAAAGGCGGGTATTCAGAAAATTATTCGGGCTGATGGATCAGAAACTGGGTCTATTGAGGAGGTAGCGACGGAGGCTTCTTTATTCTTCTCTAAGCTGTTCAGGGCTGAGCCTATTTCAGATGAGGACACCTTCCTTGATGTCATCCCTAGCATTATCTCTATGGAGGACAATTCTGATCTTGTTCGTTGTCCGGATAGAGCGGAGTTGTTGGAGATTGTTCGGGGGATGGACCCGGCTAGTGGCGCCGGACCGGATGGATTTTCTGGGAGATTCTTCTCTTATTGTTGGGATATTATCGCTGCTGACGTGTAGGAAGCCATTGGTTCATTTTTCTTGGGTGCACGACTTCCGGTCTCCATTTCGGATACCTTCTTATTTCTTATCCCCAAAGTCGAGCACCCGAGGAATCTTTCTGATTTCCGTCCTATTAGTCTTTGTAATTTCTGTAACAAGATAATTTCCAAGATTATTGCTTGCAGGCTGCGGGAATTTCTTCCCAAAATTATTTCTCCGGAGCAAAGTGCTTTTGTTAAGGGGAGAGAGATAGTTGACAATATCATCATTGCTCAGGACATGGTAGCCTCTATGAAGGAATCCAATCATGGTAGAAATGTTGCAATAAAGCTGGACATGCAGAAGGCCTATGACAGAGTCAATTGGCATTTCCTCCTGCGGGTTCTACGGAGATTTAGCTTTAATGAGGTTTTCTGTGATCTTATTTATCGTCTCCTGGCGGACACTCGGTATGCGGTTCTTCTCAATGGCACTCCTACTGATTTTTCCCCGGCATCTAGAGGGATCCGTCAGGGAGACCCTCTCTCACCGGCTCTCTTCATTATTGCTGCGGAGGTGCTTTCTCGGAACCTCAAGCTTCTTCAAGAATCAAATAGGAGATCTTCATTTCACACTCCAATTGGGGGACCGCGTATCTCGCACTTGGCATATGCGGATGATGTTCTTATATTTACTTCGGGGGATATGGCTGGATTGCGTGCTCTCCAGCAGGTATTGCATCGATATGAGGCTGTATCTGGACAGAAGATTAATTATTCCAAATCTGCCTTTTATACTACGACACCATTGGCTGTGGATCGTGCTCGGACTATTTCTACTCTTTTTGGATTTTGTACCGGTACTTTGCCATTTTCTTATTTAGGCTGCCCGTTAATGTGCGGGAGGCGGAATGCGGGGATGTTTAGCTATTTGCTGGATAAAATCCGGTCGAAGCTGACGGGTTGGCAGAACAAGATACTTTCTCCTAGGGGTAAGTTGGTCCTTATTAAGAATGTTCTTTCATCTATCCCTATGTATACATTGGCAGCATGCTGTCCACCCCGGGCCGTTCTCAGGGCGACTGAGAGGATGTTTGCGGCTTTCTTCTGGGGTAGCAAGGATGGGGTTGCTAAGAGGAGTTGGCTGGCGTGGCGGTTCGTTACTCGGACTAAGTCCGAAGGAGGCCTCGGGATCAAGTGCCTGAATGATATTATGGATGCCTTTTCTATGAAGCTATGGTGGAAGTTGCGGCATGGGAAGGGCCTTTGGGTGAAGCTCCTTAAATTAAAATATTTTCGTAAGCGTCATCCATGCGATGCGTTTATGACTTTTAAGTGCTCCCATATTTGGCGACGGATTTTGCGGGGGAGAAAATTGGCGAAACCGTATATTTCTTTCAGACTTGGGCGTGGTGAGGGCTCAGCGAGGTGTAAAGCATGGATTTCGGGGGGTCCTCGGTTGGGTAGCGTTGCTATTCCGGCGGATGAGGGAGTGGCTACTGGGACCGGGCGCGGAACGGGGAGACGAACTCGGGTGTGGAGGCGAACACAGGAGATGGAGCCTGCAGCCTACAGCCAGGTGGGTCACTTTTCGGCCAGCATGGGGGACCGAGTTGGGGGGGAGAGTGCTGATTCGACGGCTTCGCAGCGTCTGGTGCTCCCCTCGGGGCGGGTTCCGCTGGATGGTGGCAATGGGGAGCTCCGGAGGTCGACCAGATTGGCAGGGAGGAGGGTGTTTCTTCTCCATCGTCCGGTGACTGTGAGGGCTCTATCGGATAGGGGAAGGAAGATCCGAGATTCTAGGACGAGGAACTCTGACAATGGAGGGCCGGTTATCCGATCGTTTTGGACAGACAATGGATGGGATTTGTCTCTGTTCTTGGAGCAGTTTGGGGTAGAGGCAGCGAGACGGCTCAGAGTGGCAAATCTGACTTGTACTTCGGCTCCTGAATCATTGGTCTGGGGTGAGCGGAAAGGCTCTTTCTCGCTGGTTGCGGCATGGAGGTTTTGTCGGATCTTCCATCCTACATCATCTTTATTTTTTAATATATGGGGCAAGTGTATTCCGGCAAAGTGGAGCATTCTGATGTGGCGGGTCTGTCATAATCGGCTACCCACTGATGACAATATTCAAAAGATTGGCTTCCATATGGCTTCCAGGTGTCATTGCTGTCAGGCTGGGCATGGAGAGACCATCCAGCATATTTTCTTCCACGGAGATCTTGCTATAGCGGTTTGGTCTGTCTTCCGGGGTTTCTTCAAGGCACGGATGCATAGTGATTTTCTAGTCTTTCTTCAAAGGTGGTGGCGGGGTCAGGGCAGTCACCATCGGAGATCATTGGCCGGTGCGATCATTTGGGTGCTTAGGAAGAACCGGAACAAGCATCGATACGAGGGGCGTAGTGCTGGATCTGATTTCTTGGTTCGGGAGGTGAAGCGACAGTTTCGGAAGTCGCTATCGGGCTGTCATCATCTTCCGTCTATTCCGCATTGGGCTTTAGAGTAGTGTTTTACTTGTATTTCCTTTCTTTATTTTAGTTACCATGAGGTCGGATGTACTCATTACCCTCTTTTTCAATAAAGGTAACGGTTTTTCCAATATATATACTCATTACCCTCTTTTTCAATAAAGGTAACGGTTTTTCCAATATATATATATATATATATATATATATATATATATATATATATATATATATATATATATATATATATATTTTATATATAATACTAACTTGAAAAAAAAAAGAAAAAAAAATATATAATACTAACTTTATATCTAATAACCCCCATATGCATGTATACCCATTACGATTAATATTTAATAAAAACTAAATGAAATCTTAATAGTATTTTTCTAGGGTAGAGTGTTATACATATACATATATACCTACGATTAATAGATATTTTCTAGAAATATAAAATAACCAAATAATGACTGTATTCGATAATAATTATAATATCAATAATAACAACAAATTTCAGTAAACCAATAATATGAGTAGTATTGGGTGACACATATATTAAACAAACATAAATGAAAACTTGTCATGGTATTTCCAAAATATTTACTACTTGGAAAAAAATAATATATTTTTTATATAACAAATTTTTACTGGACTATTTAAAATAAAGTACCACTTATATATACACACCATATATATCAATATGGACGTCTTGGGCACGTAATATCTCTATATGGGTTGGGGCTTGGTTCGGGTCAAGTCCAGGTTGAATTGGCACAACCGGGTCTTCTAAAATTGTTAATATTAATAAATAACTAATTAAACTATTTACAGGGGTCAAGTCACAACTTAGCATGGTTTTTCTAGTTAGGACACCGCTGTGGCTCGACCTTCTCTACCCTGGCTAAAACACTATCCAAGGCACGCCACTACACTATCCGTGTCACGATTTCTAGTCATCTTGTACTCCAAAACCTAACCATGACTAAAGTATTCTATCGTAATAACTATTTAACTAAATACTTATAAAATTCCCAAAAATACCTTTTAATTCAAATAAATAATAATAATAAATATTGTCAAAATTTCCGGAAAGGATTTTCAAATCTACCCACATTAAAAAAAATTTGCGCTCAAAATTTGAATTCAAAAATATTCCTTAAAATTCAAAATTTAAAAAGTAAGTCCACTCTTGCCTTAATCTCCTCAAATTTTAATAAACCAAAATTTATTCAATAGATCATATTTCAAAATTTAAAATTTCAAATTCATAGCCTTCAAAATTTAGATTCAACTTCTAACCTCCAAATTTAATTGATGATCTATCCCTCAAAGTTAAAAAAATCCTCTACTTGTAAATATCTTAAATCAAATCTATGTAAATATTCAGAATTTTAAATTCAATCCTTAAGACACTCTTCTGAAGTCAAATCGCTATCCTCAATTTTCTTCTATTGTACATGATAACCTGACTTATAATAACCTTCTCAAAGTTTAAATTGAATCCAATCCCTTCTCTTTCAGGTTTCTAAATTCCTAATAACTTCATAAATTATTTCAATCATTAATTTACCATCTATGAATCACATTGGACCTGGAGGACGTCTACCCACCTTTAGGCATAGTACTCCCTCAAAACACATGTCACTAAAATTCTATAACCTTCCAACTAGTTGCTAAAATTAATACCAATATATACCTGTGGCAAACGACATCCCCAATATCCTTTATATCTACCAAAGCAACCAAAATTTAACAAGCAACTAATTTATACAACTAGCCAAGAAATATTGATACATTCTAATAAGCACGATCATTCGTCACTTCGAAATAGGAAGGGACGAGAATAAGTGGTACGGGAAGGCAAGAAAGAATAATCGAGAGCAAATACGAAGTTTCAAGGACGGTAGAGAAATTTCTAAGAGAATTTTTAAAGTAGTGTGGATTGAGATTTCTAAGGGTTTAATCATATTCGCAGGCTCGTATCAGTACAGTTACGTAACCGATACGATATGCTCTGACCTACATGGGCCACCAAAAAAACTTGTCACGACCCGTACCCGCTTTTCGGGATGCGAGTGCATGCGCAAGCCAGCTACGTATCAAGCGGACTCCAGCCCAACTCGAATACGTATAAGTTGTCGAGACTATGGTAATATGCCTAATCATGGCAAGACAAAACTATATCTCAATCCACAAGAAGAATACAAAATCAGAATGAACGTTATGGTTCATAGTCTGCAGCCCACTAGCATATATGTCCGGTTAGACTCCAAAAGAATAACATGATTTTATAAAACTAAAACTAAGCTAACAAGCAGAATATATCATTATAAAGAATATAAAGCATGAAAGGATAATAAAGTAATATCACTAACCAATACCTGGATCCTGCAGATGTAATCAACTACCAACATGATCAGCTAATTAACTCCGTGCAATCAACTACCTGAAGAGATCATCAGGTCCTCAGGGTACTAGCAAGATACATAAAACATGCCTGCTAATATAACAGTAAATAACATGTATGGAGGATAAGAACAGTGCAAGAAGAACATCTAAGAAACGATATGTCATATGAAAATGTAATACTAGACTTGGCTATCAATCAATCGAATAACTCCTATAGATTGTAGTATAATGCAAGATACTCCCAGTCTATAGTGTGTCTCGATTGTAGTACAATGTAAGATACTTCCAATCGAGAAAAGCCAATCCTAGAATCAATCTCGTCTCATAAAGGAATAAAGGGTCAAGTAAAATTCTATAAACTGTAGTACAATGAAAGATACTCCCAATCCATAGAATATCATAAGTCAAGTCAAGTCAATCAGTCAATATCAAGTCAAGTCAAAAAAACATGGCATAGAACTGACAACTCTATCACAAGACACGGTGAACATGAAGAAGATAAACAATCAAGGAAATGAATAATATCCTATACGTGTACGCAACTCTATAAAACAAGTGTAGCATTAGATGGTATACCAAGTACAATATGAGAAACATACAACCATGTGAAAAGAAATACAACATGAAAGGAAACATGTAAATACTGTATAAGTTCGACAATGTATACTTGCCAGAGGTTGCACATAGAACTAACACCATCCAGTCAATCGACGAGCCACAAAAGTCAAACTCTCATAATAGTCTCCGAAGGCTGAAACAGATATTACCAACATGTTCATAATAGTCAAATTATCTAGGATAGCCTATCCGTAAGTCCAATTCTGGACACAGGGGCAAAATAGTAATTTTGGGTCAAAACGATGTCCTCCGTTGGATCTGCTTTGCACCGAAAAGCGTGCTAGTATCTAAGATCTCTAAAGTCATCAAACTATATGTCTATGGGTCCAAAATTTTGATACGAACCCAACCGTATGTCCAAAGCTGGATTTCGGCTGCCCGTGCATAAATTCGTCCATCGGATTGGGTCGTGGGTCCGCCAAAATAGTGTTCCGGTCGGCCTTCTCAGAATCAGACCAAACTTGGCATACAGGACTAGAAAAATGATACGGTCCTGTTGGCCTAAGTTTCGTCTCGAGATGACGAACGTGCACAAAGTAATTGGCTAGTTGGCAAAGAGGCCGATACGGGGTATCTCGAAGGATATGTCTCGATTTCGTCGCACACGTATAACAAAATTGAGTTCCGTCGAATCCCACACATTGACAACATCCATATGCATCTTTCAATGCTCATGGACTGCGACCACGTCACCCGATTTGTCAGGGTGCACACCGTATCGGTGATTTTTATGATTTTGAAAACATAATTTAAGGTCATTTTTCTTGATTTTTTTGAATGCAAATAACTTTGCGTTTACTGGATGAAAACAGAAATTGTAAAATAGGTTTTGAAGTCCTATAGGTTGTCTACAATCCTATTTAGGTGGATTCTTAAATTTTCTATTATCCAGTCCACGATTCCCCTTATAAAACGGGGTCTGGACTTAGTTTATGTTCTGTTCAAAAACCGTTTTTCTCGTCTTGTTCGTGTCAATTTATCGTACAACCTAGGGAATATGAATATAAACTAATTAAGGGGTTTACTAGTCGTATAGGTTGTGAACGCATAGAATCAATCGGTTCGATAAAACTCAGCGAGACGATGAAGAATCGAACCTGCAAAGTCGGGCTCTTGACGCACTATTACTGCTGTACTGCTGCGGCTGTGTCCGCTTGCTGTGCGTTCGGCCACCGCCGGCGGCGCACAAATATATATATATATATATATATATATATATATATATATATATATATATATATATATATATATATATATAAAATATATATATAGATATATATATATATATAAAGTTAGTATTATATATATATATATAATACTAACTTTATATATATATATATATATATATATATATATATATATATATATATATATATATATGTATATATATATATATATAAAGTTAGTATTATATATATATATATATATATATATATATATATATATATATATATATATATATATATATATATATATATAATACTAACTTTATATAATACTAAATATATATATATATATATATATATATATATATATATATATATATATATATATATATATATATATAATACTAACTTTATATATAATATTAACTTTATATATAATACTAACTTTATATCTAATAACCCCCATATGCATGTATACCCATTATGATTAATATTCAATAAAAACGAAATGAAATCTTAATTGTATTTTTCTAGGGTAGAGTTTTATACATATACATATATAGCTACGGTTAATAGATATTTTCTAGGAATATAAAATAACCAAATAATGACCGTATTCGATAATAATTATAATATCAAGAATAACAACAAATTTTAGTAAACCAATAATATGAGTAGTATTGGTTGACACATATATTAAATAAACATAAAGGAAAACTTGTCATGGTATTTCCAAAATATTTACTACTTGGAAAAAAATAATGTCTTTTTTTATATAACAAATTTTTACTGGACTATTTAAAATAAAGTACCAATATATACACACACACCATATCAATATGGACATCTTGGGCACATAATATCTCTACATGGGTTGGGGCTTGGTTCGGATCAAGTCCGGGCTGAATTGGCACAACCGGGTCTTCTAAAATTGTTAATATTAATAAATAACTAATTAAACTATTTACAGGGATCAAGTTACAACTTAGCCTGGTTTTCCTAGTTAGGACACCGCTATGACTCGACCTTATCTACCCTGGCTAAAACACTAGCCAAGGCACGCCACTACACTATCCGTGCCACGATTTCTAGTCATCTTGTACTCCAAAACCTAACCATGACTAAAGCATTATATCGTAATAACTATTTAACTAAATACTTATAAAATTCCCAAAAATCACCTTTTATTTCAAATAAATAATAATAATAAATATTTTCAAAATTCCGGGAAAAAGGAGTTACAGGAGGAATATGAATGCTTTTCGTGCCGGCGTTGTGAAGAAGGTCAATCCACCACCAAGGTGGACTGGAGACACGATATAGGAGGAGCTCAAAGATTTTCCAAGTGCTATCAAAGAGCCAACGAAGGGGTACAAGTGTGATGGATTTGGTCTTACTCATAACTGGACGAAAATGAGTATATTTTGGGACCTGCCATATTGGAACACCAATCTGAACAGACATAACCTTGATGTCATGCATATCGAATAGAATGTGTTTGACAACGTAATTAATACTATGATGGACGTAAATGGAAAGACGAAAGACAATCCGAAGGCCAGGTTGGACTTGGTAGATATATGTAGACATCCGATATTGTATTTGATAGAGGAAGGCAATGAGAAGTATAAGCAGCCTAAGGCAATTTTCTCACTGGTCATGGAGGATAAATGAAGACTTGTAGGTGGATTCAGGGCCTAAAATGTCTTGACGGCTATGTGTCAAATTTGAAAAGATGTGTCGACCCGAAGGAGAACAAACTGATGGGTATGAAGAGCCACGACTGTCACGTAATTATGGAGAGGTTAATTCCGATTGTAATTCGAGAATTATTACCGCCAATTGTTTGGGATCCGTTGATAGAGCTGAGCATATTCTTCAGAGATTTTTATTCTACTAAGTTGCTTGTCGATCGTCTAGAAAAGCAAGAGAAGGACATTGCGGTAACACTGTGTAAGCTTGAGAGGGTGTTCCCTCATAGGTTTTTTGACTCCATGGAGCATTTGCTAAATCATATTTCCTGTGAGGCACGTGTTGGTGGGCCCGTCGGTTATTGGTGGATGTACCCATTTGAGCGGCATTTGAACCACCTAAAAAGAAAGGTAAAAAACAAGGCTCGGGTCGAGGGTTCTATTTATGAACCCTATGTTCTCGAGGATATTACAAACTTCTACTCGATGTATTTCAAGCCACATGTTGGTACTAATAGAACAAGAGCTCCGAGAAACGACGATTGATATCTTGAATCTAATGATGCAATACTGAAAGTCTTCAATGCTTTCGGAAAGCCTTCGGGGAAAATAAAGAAGAGATATCTGAATAACGAGGAACTAATGGCTACTCAGTTGTATATATTACTCAACTGCGATGAGGATGAAGTGGAGAAGCTCGAAGGGTATGTAACTAATACGTCCACATTTATGTCATCTATAATAGTATACAATATTATTATTAGACTAATTGGCCGATGTGTTGTTGTTTTCAGCATATTTAATGATGATGTGAGGTCAAGTAGATAGTACATAATAGATGAAAAACTAGAACAAGAAATGAGATGTCATTTCCCTTCATGGTTGAGTGCATATGCAAGGAGCTCGGTAATTACTTTTTCTATATGCACTTTATACAGTAATTAATGGAACGTTGAATTTAATTTCTTATCTTGTGGTATTTAGGTCGATCATCCAGATGCAACACTAGAGAATGAATTTATTAGAACTCTAGCCAAGGGACCAATTTATTCCATTAAAATCTGGCCAAGCTATTGTGTGAATGGGTTTAGGTTCAAGTCAACAAATGCTCCGATCAGAGAGACCTTTTCGGATCTTGATTCGACAAAAAATAGTTGTTTGTGTATCAGATCTACAAACTACAAAGATGTCGATCCATGCAATAATTTCTACATGGTCTTGTAGATATTAACTACCAGCGTCTATATCAAGGATACGAAACATTTGTCCTAGCAAGTCAGGCTCAGCTCGTTTACTTCACTACTTATTCTAGATGGGGAATAACGAGGTTAACTAGTGGGCAGTAAGCAAGACTAAAGCCAGAAATACCTATGATGTTGACAAAATAGCTTATCAGGAGGACGAGCTACCTCTTGTAACATATATAGTTGATGTTGACACAACGGAAGTTCCTCATTACACGTCTAATCGTGTAGAAGAGGTAGAAGTATCCGAAGAGGAAAATGAAGTAGATGAAAGTGAAGATGAGGAGGAAGAGGAAGATAAGGACGAGGAAAACGAAGAAGATAAATTTTCAGAAGATGATTGAAAAGAAAATAAAATGTAAAATATGTTTAACCACTAATTAATCTCCAAGTAATAACTATTTAGATTTATGAAATATACTGTCATTTTATTAACTCCTAATTAATCTCTATATTTTTATGAATCTTACTAGATGGCACCCATAACCCGAGCACGTCGCTTCAGAGAGGCACAAATGGCTGCTGAGGAGGAAGTGGTACCTCCTACTGCTGAGAAAGAAGTGCTATATCCTGCTGCTGAGGAGGTGATACCTAAAGCAGAGATCAAGGTTAAGAAAGAAGTGCTACCTCCTACTATTAAGGAGCAGGTGATTCCTAAAGCCGAGATCATTGTGAAAGAGGAAATGGCACCGGGAGTTCCAGTCACCCAGCTCCTATAGCTGATCTTGATCACCTGGACCCTTCTTATGTGCGATGACTGAGGGAATGGTATATGCTCCAGCATAGAGCATAGAGTTATATATATGATATGACTTTTGACCGAATTTGTCTCCGATGGACTTATTTCTGGATTAGACTTGGATGATTTTGTATAACTCTGGATGTTTCTTATTATTTTCTAGACTTGGTTATTATCTAAACATGGATGTTTCTGGATACTTATTGTTATTATCTAGACTTGGTTATTATCTAGACTTTGATGTTTTTGGATGTTATTATCTAGACTTGGTTATTATCTAAAAATTCAATAGAGGGTTTCTCCGGGTCTATTTTTTATAAACTGTGATATAGTAAATGCATGCAGATTTTATTTACAATATGTATTACATTTCTTATATATATCTCTTTTTTCATCATATGTTATTATCAGGTATGTCAAGACGAAGATGATCATACCTCGGAGCATCCCGTCCTGGTAGAGGAGCATCCCATGCCGGTAGAGGTTCCACTGGTGGACGGAGTGCTCGTCCGTTATCGAATGATGGTTCCAGACCCTCGTCTCCTAGTACTCCAGTGTACCGACCAGTCACATCTTCGACTATGTCGATGATACGTGGCAGTACTCCTGGGATGGGCAGTCCAGGCCTGGGACTACCTCGTCCAGCGTTCCTTCTATGGACGACCCTATGGAGACGGAGGAGCAAATGGCGGAGGTCGAACCTACTCCTTCTCCATATCAAAGCGATCCCCCATGCGCCCCTCCGGACGAGACAAGGATGGAGATTTGGTCCGACGGGCCTACCAAGTAAGTTAATTACTTAATGTAGCTCCCCTTCCCAAATTTTTTTGAAATATTTTTATATTATTTATTTGATTTAAATGTGATTTTTAGAATTTTATAAATAATTAATTAGTTAATTATTACGGTAGATAACTTAAGTCCTTGTGGAGTTATGGAGCACAAGACGACTAGGAATCGTGGCACGGATAGTGCAGTGGTGTGCCTTGACTAGTGCTTCAGCCATGACAGGGAAGGCCGAGCCATAAGTATGTCCCAACTAGAAAAACCAGGCTAGGTTGCGACTTAACCCCTATAAACTAATTAATTATATATTAATTAAGATTATGATATTAGGATGCCCCGGTTATACCAATTTAGCTCGGACTGGACCCGAACTGAGCCCAAGCCCATGTAGGCATCTAGTGTATCCAAAGATTCCATGTAGACATATGCTAAGCAGATGCAATGCCTATTATTGGTTATTATATTTGGTTTTATTACTATTATTATTATTATTATTATTATTATTATTATTATTATTATTATTATTATTATTATTATTATTTGTTGATACTTCGAAGGAATTTATTGTTCATGCTATAATTAATATAAAATACCTTTAGTATCGATTACTTATGTTCTCAGGAAAATATACATTATCGTGTAAATAGATTTTATGTATAGACACTATCCATGAGAAACGTGTTATTAGGAGTCATTGGTGTCACTGAACATTTATGCATATATAGGTATATATATCTATTGATATACATAAGTAGATATAAATTATAGGCATAAATATATTTGTATAGGCATGTAAATATATTTATATTTTATTAATGTATATACATATATACATATATACATGTTATATATATTTATAGGCATGTGAATATATTTTATTAATGTATATATATATTTTTAATATATATATATATATATATATATATATATATATATATATATATATATATATATTTTTTATATATATATATATATATAAATATATATATATATATATATATATATATATATATATATATATATATATATATATATATATATATATATATATATATATTATATATATATATATATATATATATATATATATGTATAGGCGTGTAAATGTATTTATATTTTATCAATGTATACATATATATACATGTTATATATATGCATAGGCACGTAAATATATTTTATTAATGTATATATATATATATATATATATATATATATATATATATATATATATATATATATATATATATATAATGGGTGTAAATATATATACATATATAATGGAATATATAAGAGAAGAAAATTATACTAAAACAAACAGCCAGCCCGGGCCCACAACTGAGAAATCCCAGTCCAGCGCGTAACAAAAGCCCTCGGCTCGAAACCGAGCGTCCAACTATATATTTTTGAGAGATCGAGATCGGGAGAAGACCATACTCCAAACCCTAGCCGACCAGGCCGAGCCCCCAGCCACCCTGGGCGACACTCCCTAGCCCCGGGCGCCGTCGCACGTGGCCACAAGCTGGCTAGGCCGCGCCAGAGTGCGCGGATGCACCGGCAGTGACAGCAGCAGTAACCCAGCGGCGAGGCCACTTCGCGCGCAAGTTTCTTCCATGTTTTTCGATCATAGTTCGAGCTACGAACTCTGGTATGAACCTCTTATGATCCTCTTTAGATCCCAGTAAATAACTTTGATAATCGTAGAAAAACTCGTCTGTAATATCGACACGAAGTCGAGCAGAAATGGTACAAAAATAGAACACTAGTACAGTCCAACACTCAACTTGGAAGGCCGTTTTTGAACCATGTATTAGATATTTTTGAAAACAGATTCCAGAAAGTCGTAGTTAACTTATACAGGATTGAAACCCTTCAAATAGAATTATTTTTCCTCATTTATGCAAGAAGTTATTCACCATTGAAAACTAAGAAAAACCTATTTTTAAAACTGTCCAAAACATTGAAATTCTTCCGATCCAACGTGCGTCCTGCCAATTCGGGCGACGTGGTCGCGAACCGAAAGCATCGAAAGGTGCATATCGGCTTCGTGGACGTGTGGTCTTTGACGAAATTCAAATTGGTTGCGTGTGTGTGACAAATTTGATGCGTATCCGTCAAAATTCACTGTATCGGCCTTTGTGCAAAATTTTTAATTACTTTGTGCATGTTCGTCAAATCGAGAGAAAACTTACGCCAACAGGACCGTATCATTTTTTTGTCCTGTATGCCAAGTTTGGTTCGATTCTGAGACAGTTGATCGGATCGCCGTTTTGCGGGCCCCACGGTCCGACTCAACGGACAATTTTGTGCACGGCCCGCCGGAATCCAACTTTGGACATACGGTCGGGTTCGTATCAGAAAATCGGACCTGTTGACATATAGTTTGACAACTTTAGAGGCCAGACTTTGGCACGCTTTTCGATGCAAAGTGGGTCCAATGACGGACACCGTTTTGATCCAAAATTACCGTTTTGCCCCTGTGTCCAGAATTGGACTTAAGGACAGGCAATTCTAGCTAATTTGATTATTCTAAAAATGTTGGTAATATTTATTTCAACATCGAAGACTTCTGCATGTGTTAACTGATTGTAGCTCATTGAGTGGTATAGTATTATCGGTTTCACCAGCATAGGACCTCAGGCGAGTACATCTCTCATAGTTTTTATATCTGATTATCTCTATGAATCATGTATGTAGTAGTGTTTTACATTGACATTCCATTGGTTCTTGACATAATGTTACACGAGATAGTAGTTGTGGATTCATTACATGTTGTTCGTGACCAATCTATTACCGTGTTCGTGACCTGTGTGGATCCATGAGTACTGGTCGGGCGGGAAAATACTCTAGACATGTAAACAAACCCAAAATTATTCTTGCCTAATAGCAGTCGCACACCTCACGTGTGGTATGTTGGATCTTATTCTTGCCTAATAGCAGTCGCACATTTCACGTGCGGGGTGCCGGATTTAGCCTTAGCCGTTTACATGTCGAAGTATTATTTCAACTCACTAGATAGGTACAATGTCTGGTTCTACATCATACATTGCTAATTACAGGTCTACTCTGTTTTAGTACTCATTTGCCTTGTTCACCATGCTCAGTTTCTGTCATGATTCTATACTTGTCTTTTCGTCGTGTATTTCATTATTATTTATAAATTTATGGATTTTGTCATTTATTGAATCTATTGTGAGATTGTACTCGTTCCATTCCTGACTGGAAATCAACATTTTTCAGGTTAGCTGTGGCTTCACTTAGCATTGGGAGATACGGGTGTACTTGCCGACAGAAACCTGGGTATGCTGAGGTCAACTTAGAAATAGATAGCAGTTGTATCATTTTCATTAATTATGGGAACTTTGTATTTTCTTTAAATATAAATATTGTAAATGTTGTAATCAAATTTAGAAATATGAATGAGCATTAAAGTTTATTTTGAGCATTTATTTCTTGTGGACTTGACAGCGTTCTACCGCCGACTCTGCGGCGTAGGCTGGCTTGGACATGTCTCGTATCCGAAAAAGCGGATGTGGGTCATGACAAGTTTTTGTGGTGGCACATGCAGGTTAGTTTTTACAAATTGTGCGAACTCGTGGTAGTACCATATTAGTCGTACTACTGCAAGCCTGCGACTAGGAAATGCTCATTCACAACTAGGAGTAAATCAATTTTAAGAGAATGGTTAGGACTAGGAGTCCCTAATTTAAATTGACATTTGGATAGTTAAGGTTGCTACATAGGTCTCACTAGATGACTTTCCTAGGAGGATACACTATCGCATTTTGATTCGACGGTATTTTTAAGAAGGGTAGATTCGTAACCCTCTTTCCGAAAGTTTGGAAAATACCCTTTTATTTATTCGTTTGAATTAAAATGTGATTGTTAGAATTTTATAAATATCTATTATAGAAGGCCTTAGTCACGGTTAAGTTTCGGAGTGAAAGATAACCGAGAATTTTGGCACTGAGAGTGTGGTCGAGTGCTTTGACTAGTGTCCTAGCTATGGTAGAGAAGACCGAGTCATAGGTGTATACTAACTAGGAAAACCAGGCCTAATCGTGACATAACCCTAGGGATAATTTAATTACTCATTATTAGGATTATTGGCATTTAGAAGACCTAGATGCTCCAAACTAGCCCGAACTCAACCCAAGTCTTGGTGGTCATGTAGTGCGACCAACGTCGTCCATGTAGATATATAGATGTTGGTAGTCCATTTCTAGTATTGTGAATAATTTCTATAAATTATATATTGAATATAATATATGTATTATTGCTATTTAAATTTATATTTTCTTGGAAATAGGATAAACTTCTCTTAGAATGATATTTTGGAATTTTTGGGATTTACTTAGGCTATACATATATACTCGTGTATAAATATATTCATAATAGGTAGACATAGTGCTTTTTACATATTTTTCTTCGATCTTGAATATTAGAGAAATATAAATTCAAGTTTATATTTCTTTTGCCTTCGGTCGTTTTCCTCCCTAATCATAATCATTTGTACAACTTTATCTTAGGTCTTTTCTAAACATCGCCATATCATAAGTTCTTATCACTTATATTCTTTTCTTGGACCTAAGTAATTTTTTTAAAATAACTTCTCACTCAATTGTCTATTAATCTCGAGTCAAGTTTTTGGATTCAAAAGTTTTCTCTCAATCATGGAATCTTGAATATCCGTGAAATAAGGATTATAAGATTTTACTTATTTGGCTTCGATCATTACCCTTCCTAATCGATTGTTTTCTTTTCAAGAAGCTGATCTTATACTTGAAGAACAGATACTTGCACTTTTTCTCTCTTTATTAACTTGTATGATAATTTAAACTCCTTTGATATCCTTGGAGATATAGTTGGAATAATTTTGATGACTTATGATGGCAGACAGCCGCGCATTGTCGCCACTTATTTGACTTATGGAGACTGTGGGTTCACTGCAGCCAGCAGCGCACTGGCGAGGCATGATCCCTAAGTTAAAATAATTTCAAGTAAGCGTGGGTGATCGAAATTATTAAAATTATGTCTTGGTCGTCTTATTTCATCCTTGAGTTGTTATGTCAATATTAGATAGAGTTGATAGGGTATTCGTTACTGCAACATAGCTTGAGTTGTGGAACTAAGGGTTCAATGTAGCTAGCTGTACACTGGCGAGGCATAAATTCTTGGTAAAATGACTTCGATTATGTTTACGAGTTTCGAATATCATAAGGACTATGTCTTATTGGCATATAACTATTGAGTTTTTAAATTGATTTGTGCTTATTCCTAGTCACAATCTTCCCGATAAACCGATAATTATTCCTACCTTACCCTTCTATTTTTCAGATTGTCATTTTTAATATAATTTCGACTGGATTCCTAAACCTATCTAGATTTTGATTCTAAACTCGTGCCTAGATAATTGTGGATAAATATTTTAAGCATATCGAAATGATTTTGGAGTTGATCATCCTTGAACAATTTCGATCATGACTAGACCCCTTTTATTATAATTCGATCAAGTTAATTCGTATCCTTTCCTAGGTTTGATTCTATGATCACGCCTACACAATCGTTCGTGTTAGAACGATTTCGATTGGATCATCCTTAAAATACTTTTTGATCACGACCAAACTATTCGATTCTATTTCGATCGTGCCAATTCGATTGTCATCCTAGAATTCAATTCCATGATCGTGCCTAAATAATTTTGTTTAACTAGTTGTTCGTACCAAGGTGATTTCCATTTTGATCGATATTAAACCATTCTTATCGAGACTAAATCGTAACCGTGTCTATAATTTCAACTAAATCATAACTAAGGTTATACTTTCGTTCCAACTACGGTCATGACTATTTTGATCATGATCATGCTCGTGCCAACTTCCTATTTTCACCCTGCTTGGATGACTTGCACGATTAGCCTTGATCGTGACTGCCTCTTAAATGCGACTAAAATCCTATTTAGATTTCATCGAGAACCTTGGTCATTCCTTAAAAAGCTGGTAATGATTCAACCATGCTAACCATAGATTGTTCGTGCCCAACCATTTCACCCTTGATCGTTCTTAAAAACATTTACTAGTCAACTAGACCATTTGATCGAATACTGGTCGTACCAAATCACACTCTCCTTTTGTCTACTATCTTTATCATTTTTACGCGTGACTAATTAGATCATGAATTATATCACTCCCTTAATTATACCATTCGTCGTTTTATTCATATCAATTAAAAATTTGGTTTCTGATTATTCTTCATAGTCATGCCAAATCGTGCTCTTTGAAATTTTGAAGACGAAATATTCTAAGGTGGGTAGAATTGTAAACCCACATCCCTGCTTTCAAAAATTTTATTTTTTTGTTTTATTTTAATAAATTTTGGTTAGAAAATAGATTTTATTTATAACCACTATCGAATATATTTTGATGACAGCAGAATTTTTGTCAAACCATTTTGGATTTAGAATTTATAAAATATCGTTTAAATTATTTGATAATATTAATTATCAATTAAATTCATTTTGCTATATTATAATTAGATTGATTCAGTCTTGGACTAACAAAGATATATACTGTTTAAATAATATATACTATATTTTCCAAATCATTTGATAAACATATTATTTATTTAAATTATTATTGCATCATGTTTAGATTCGATCAAATGCATTTATTTTAATAAAATCTTGAATTATTTTTAAAATTATTATGGATTGGTTTTGATTTATTAAATCCAATATTTATTTAAATCTTAGAATGATTTGATCATCCTAGTCCTTAAATTTGAGGACGAATTTATTTTTAAGGTTGGTAGATTTGTAACTCCCCTTCCCAAATTTTTTTGAAATATTTTATATTATTTATTTGATTTAAATGTGATTTTTAGAATTTATAAATAATTAATTAGTTAATTATTACGGTAGATGACTTAAGTCCTTGTGGAGTTATGGAGCACAAGACGACTAGGAATCGTGGCACGGATAGTGCAGTGGTGTGCCTTGACTAGTGCTTCAGCCATGACAGGGAAGACCGAGCCATAAGTATGTTCTAACTAGGAAAACCAGGCTAGGTTGCGACTTAACCCCTATAGACTAATTAATTATATATTAATTAAGATTATGATATTAGGATGCCCCGGTTATACCAATTTAGCCCGGACTGGACCTGAACTGAGCCCAAGCCCATTTTGGCATCTAGTGTATCCAAAGATTCCATGTAGACATATGTTAACCAGATGCAATGCCTATTTTTGGTTATTATTACTATTATTATTATTATTATTATTATTATTATTTGTTGATACTTCGAAGGAATTTATTGTTCATGCTATAATTAATATAAAATACCTTTAGTATCGATTACTTATGTTCTTAGGAAAATATACATTATCGTGTAGATAGATTTTATGTATAGACACTGTCCATGAGAAACGTGTTATTAGGAGTCGTTGGTGTTACTGAACATTTATGCATATATAGGTATATATCTATTGATATACATAAGTAGATACATCATAGGCATTGCATCTGCTTAACATATGGAGATTCTATTGATATACATAAGTAGATTACTTATGTTCTCCTCGGGGATGTCCTAGGGTGTCTCACCTTGCATATGCGGATGACTTGCTTATCTTTACTGGCGCGGACAAACGCTCTGTTCATATGCTATTGCATGTCATTAATAGATAGGAAACTAACTCGGGTCAGCGGGTTAATGCCATGAAGTCTGCTATGATGCTTTCTGATAAGATCTCTCTCCGTAAGGCTAATGCACTTCATCAAATGACGGGATTTCAAATTCACAACAGTGCCATGATCTATCTGGGTTGCCCGGTTATGTCTGGCAGATGCAATTCCATGATGTATGATGAACTTGTTGGTAAAATTCAAGCGAAGATCTCAGGATGGAACAACAAACACTTATCTTATGGTGGCAGATTGGTTCTTATTAAGGCTGTCCTCACCTCTATGCCCATTCATTGTTTATCCGCTAGTAACCCGCTTGTCTCGGTCCTCAAACGTATCGAAAGTATGTTTGATAGCTTCCTCTGGGGATCGAAAGATGGCATGCCTAAACGGTCATGGCTTCGGTGGGACAGGGTAGCCAGGCCTACGATTGAGGGAGGCCTTGGTGTTCGTCGCTTGGGTGACGTACTGGATGCTATGACAGTTAAGCTCTGGTGGAAGCTTCGTTCAACTAATTTGCTTTGGGCTGATTATCTGAAGACTAAGTACTGTTCTATCTATCATCCACAAGATGTCGAGCTCACGTCTGCTGCGTCTCATGTATGGAAGCGTTTGATCCGGGGTAGAAGACTGGGCGAGGACTTCATACTTGAGGAGCAAGGTAATTTCTCCTGGACTCCTAGCCCCTCCAATAAATTCTCCATATCTTCGGCTTGGAACCAAATTCGTGAGCATTTTCCTCAGCATGTGTACTTCAAAAATATTTGGAATAAGTGCATGCCGTCTAAATGGTCGATTTTACTATGGAGAATCATTTATAACAAGCTTCCTACGGATGATAATATCCAAAAGCTTAGATATTCTATGGCTTCTGCTTGTCACTGCTGTGCTGACCCGAGTGGTGAGTCTGTGCTTCATATTTTTGGAGATGGAGATTTGGCTTCTATGGTTTGGTGTCACTTCCGAACTGTTCTTGGTGTACGCTCGAGTAGAGGTGATTTGCTTCAACGGTTCCAGAATTGGTGGAGGAGGTGCCAGAAGCATGCCAAACAGATTGTT
Organism: Iris pallida; assembly: GCA_029216955.1. NCBI lineage: Eukaryota > Viridiplantae > Streptophyta > Magnoliopsida > Asparagales > Iridaceae > Iris > Iris pallida. The sequence continues at coordinate 451,546 of JANAVB010021014.1, read as the reverse complement.
GTGGGCGCCATATGCTGGGTTTTGTGGAAAAACCGCAACAAATGGCGTTACGAAGCCTACTCCTTCACTCATTGCCAACTGATTTCTGAAGTCAAAAGACAGGTGAAGAAGGTGTTGATTAGATGCTCTCATACAGAAGACCCTCTCTTTTAGCATTTTCTTAGTTTATAGCTCTTTGTACTTGAACTCCTCCTTTTGTAACCTGAGTTGGTACTCCCTTTTGATCAATAAAATCTAGTGTTTCCAGTAAAAAAAAAAAATAAAAAAATAAGTAGATATAAATTATAGGCATAAATATATTTGTATAGGCATGTAAATATATTTATATTTTATTAATGTATATTTGTTTTATATTTTATTTTATTCTATTAATGTATATACTACATATATACATGTTATATATATATGTATAGGCATGTGAATATATTTTATTAATGTATATATATACATGTTATATATATGTATAGGCATGTAAATATATTTATATTTTATCAATGTATATATATATATATATATATATATATATATATATATATATATATATATACATGTTATATATATATAGGCACGTAAATATATTTTGTTAATGTATAAAAAAAAAAATATACATGTTATATATGTCTAGGCACGTAAATATATTTTGTTAATGTATATATATATATATACATGTTATATATACGTATAGGGGTGTAAATATATATACATGTATAATGGAATAAATAAGAGAAAAAAATTATACTAAACAAACAGCCAACCCGGGCCCACAGTTGGGAAATCCCAGCCCAGCACGTAACCAACCCCCCCAGGCTCAAAACCGAGCGTCCAACTATATATATTTTCGAGAGATCGAGATCGGAAGAAGACCATACTCCAAACCCTAGCTGACCAGGCCGAACCCCTAGCCAGCCTGGGCGACACTCCCCAGCCCTGGGTGCCGCTGCATGCGGCCATAGGCTGGCCAGGCCGTGCCAAAGCGCGCGGATGCACCAGCAGCGACAGCAGCAGTAACCCAACGACGAGGCCACTTCGCGCGCTGTTTTCTTCCACGTTTCTCGATCATAGTTCGAGCTACGAACTCTGGTATGAACCTCTCATGATCTTCTTTAGATCCAAGTAAATAACTTCGATAATCATAGAAAAACCCGTCTGCAATATCGACACAAAGTCGAGCGGAAACGGTGCCAAAACAGAACACTATTACAGTCTAGGCACTCAACTTGGAAGGCCGATTTTGAACCATGTATTAGATATTTTTGAAAACCAATTCCAGACAGTCGTAGTTAACTTATACAAGATTGAAACCCTTCAGATAGGATTATTTTTCCTCAATTATGCAAGAAGTTATTCACCATTGAAAACTAAGAAAAACCTATTTTTAAAACTGTCCAAAATATTAAAATTCTTCCGATCCAACGTGCGTCCCGCCAATCCGGATGACTTGGTCGCGAACCAAAAGCATCGAAAGGTGGGTATCGGCTTCATAGACGTGTGGGCTTTGACGGAATTCAAATTGGTTGCGTGTGCGCGACAAATTTGATGCGTATCCGTCGAAATTTACCGTATCGACCTCCGTGCAAATTTCTCAATTACTTTGTGCACGTTTGTCAAATCGAGAGGAAACTTACGCCAATAAGACTGTATTATTTTTTGGTCCTGTATGCCAAGTTTGGTCCAATTCTGAGACAGTTGATCGGATCACCGTTTTGTGGGCCCCACGGTCCGACTCAACGGACGATTTTGTGTACGGCCCGCCGAAATCCAACTTTGGACATACGGTCAGGTTCGTATCGAAAAACTGGACATGTTGACATATAGTTTGACGAATTTAGAGACCATAGACTTTGGTACACTTTTCGGTGTAAAACGGGTCCAACGGCGGACACCGTTTTGACCTAAAATTACCGTTTGCCCCTGTATCCAGAATTGGACTTAAGAACAGACAATTTTAGCTAATTTGACTATTCTAAAAACGTTGATAATATTTATTTCAGCATCCAGAGACTTCTTCATGTGTTGACTGATTGTGGCTCATTGAGTGGTATAGTATTATCGGTTTCACCAACACAGGACCTCAGGCGAGTACATCTCTGATAGTTTTTATATCTGATTATCTCTAGGAATCATGGAAGTAGTAGTGTTTTACATTGACATTCTATTGGTTATTGACATGATGTTACACGAGATAGTAGTTGTAGATTCTTTACATGTTCGTGACCAATTTATTACCGTGTTCGTGACCTGTTTGGATCCATGAGTACTGGTCGGGCGGAGAAATACTCTAGACATGTAAACAAACCCAAATTATTCTTGCCTAATAGCAGTCTCACACCTCACGTGCGGCGTGCCAGATCTTATTCTTGCCTAATAGCATTTGCACATTTCATGTACGGGGTGGCAGATTTAGCCTTAGCCGTTTACATGTCGAAGTAGTATTTCAACTCACTAGATAGGTACAGTGTCTGGTTCTAAAGTATACATTGCTAGTTACGGGTCTACTCTGTTTTAGTACTCATTTTTCTTGTTCACCATGCTCAGTTTCTGTCATGATTCTATATTTGTCTTTTCGTCGTGTATTTCATTATTATTTACAGATTTATGGATTTTATCATTAATTGAATCTATTGTGAGATTGTACTCGTTCCATTCCTGACTGGAATCCAACATTTTTCAGGTTTAGCCGCGAACACTCTTAGCATTGGGAAGGATTGGGTATGCTGAGGTCAACCTAGAAATAGATAGCGGTTGTATCATTTTTATTAATTGTGAGAACTTTGTATTTTCTTTAATTATAAATATTATAAAGGTTGTAATCAAATTTAGAAATATGAATGAACAATAAAGTTTATTTTGAGCATTTATTTCCTGCGGGCTTGACAGCATTCTACCGTCGACTCTGCGGCGTAGGCTGGCTTGGACACGTCTCGTATCCGAAAAGCGGGTGCCGGTCATGACAGTTAACATTAATTTATACATATATCTATATATTGATGATATAATTATCGTTGTATAGATATCGCCCCCCGTCGGTTCAGAGGGCATTGGGACTATTTCCGAGGTCCAACTACGGTGGCTTTTGGATCAACTATTCAGATGCCTCGGACGAGAGGAAGGTATTCTGGTTTGCCCACTTCAAGGTAACTAAAGTATATTGCTTTTAGTATCAATAATCTTTTATGCATATTATATATCTAACTATTTTAATTCTTGTAGAAAATATATTTTTATCCACCACACCGGGCTGAGATGACCGAAGCAATTTTCTGTCATTGCCTCCAAGTTTATCCATGATGTGATCGACGACCATAAGGCTCGATAGCGCTCCAGAAAACCGATCCAAGGTTAGATCACGCCCGAGCAGTGGACTACGATGAGGGCTAGATTCGACGATCCGAGGGACAAGGAACAGTCGAAGAAGGCGAAGGCGGCTAGGACAAGGGCATGAAAGTGGTGTGGTAGCTCGATTCCTATGACAGAACATTTTCATCGCCTGGTATGTATTTTACTGAAATATATTATTTTAATAAAAGTAGGAATAAAATGTTTAGTTTTAATAACAAATAAATTATTATAACAGATAATGAGGGGTGAGGACGCTAACATGATGACCATCGTCCTGACCACCCATTGGAAGGACGAAAACTCATCGATGATACGACAACGCAAAGCTAGGTAAGTATTACTTTACGTTTCACTAACTTTAATATAACTTAGAAAATATGTAATATATATCCATATAGCTATTAGTAAGTACCTTATACATTAGTAAGTACGACTTAGACATTGGTAGTAAATATTATGCTTATCGAGATGCATACTTTTCTAGGATGAGTATCTTAGGCTAGAGCATGAGAGTGCTAGTGCACCTACAGAGGGAGGGACTGGTACTTTCCCGTAGCCCCCTCCGGCTCAGTCGTTGGACGAGCTTTGGAAGACTGTCGTTGCTGGTCTTCAGAGGGGTACTACTATGGTTCATGATCCTACGGTGCCTTTGTGGCGACGCAGTCATCCAGGGCCCCCTCTAGTAGTGTGCATTCCCCACAGCCCTCACATGAGTCAGCCTGAGTGGAGGACCTGTGTCGCCAAGTTGCAAAGCTGCATGACGAGCTATTACGGAGGATTGTGGAGCAACCCCAGACTCAGCTGCAGACAAACGATGCGGTGCTCACCGCACAATTTGATATGCTCGAGCGCAATATAAGGGAGACGAGAGAGAGGACGGATCATGCCATTCAGGCGGTGCAGGGGTTGCAGGTGGCCATGGACGATCAGCTTTCAAGGCTGACGGCTGTTATAGATTTCTGCAACTCTTGACTGCTAGCCATGGAGTAGACGCTTCCTGATCGTGCATCGGCATCCACACCGACTGTATTGGTTCCACTGCCTCCTCCTCCTGCTATTGATGAGTCATCATCGGTGATGCTGACACCAAAGCAATATAGATTCATGCGATCCCAGATGCAGGGCCGTACTCCTCCTCATGCTGACCATGCGTATTCTTTTATTGGACTTATTTTCATGTGTTGTGTTGTTGTTTGCTGACCCATTGTTGGGTCTTTATGTATTTATTTGATACATTTAGTAACAATTTATGTTATGTTGACCCATTGTTGAAACATTATTGGACAAACTCCTTTTATAGCTGTTTGGTAGTGAATTTGTTTTCATCCGGCTATTTCATGTCTTTCTTATTGTTTGATTCTATTTGTTTGATTATTGGTAGTTACTTTTCATTGTTTCTCTCTATATTGGTTTACCAGTGTTGAGTGTTCCACCAAACTTGCGCCTAGTCTATTATTTGTAAACTGTAACTTAAAGTACATGTAGATTCTGGATGGAAAAGAAAACAAAATTCTATTTTTTAGTATTTTAGCGACGTATAGCGACATTTAGCGATGACTAGCGATGCCAGCTTATGTTGCTAAACATGTACTCGAACGTCGCTAACCTGTACCGAAGACGTCGCAGACAGTCGCTAGACAACGCTAATTTGTTGATATGGCAAACTAGCTATGTCAGCAAAGTAGTCAAGAAACATCGCAAATGACATCGTTAAACATGTATCTGAACGTCGCTAGCCTGTATATTAGACGTCACTAATGCGCTGACATGTCAAACTCGCCATGTCATCAAAGTAGTCACTAAACGTTGCAAATTACGTCGCTAACGACTGAACTGACAGCGACATTTAGCAACGAATTAGTACGTCGCTGATTAGCAACGCCGCGTCGGTAAACTTCGCTATCCACTAAAAATATAGCGACGTCATTACGTCGCTAATAAACGTTGCAATAGCGACCAATAGCGACGTATCATGTGTTAGCGACCCTGAAATACGCGATAAGGAAGTTTCGTCGCTAATATAGAATAACGACGTTTCCTTTCACTTTTGCGACGTTTTTAGGCATCGCTAATTTGACTTATTTTGGTAGTATTTTCTTCTTCTTTGTATGAGATATAATTTTCTAATTTCTCGAGTAATAGGTTTTCCCAATTTTTGAAGATTTACTTCTTTAATTTATTTGCTATGTGAATCTAATTTGAAAGTGTTATCGAAGAATTTCACGTCCTATTAATTTGTTAGGGTTTTGTAAAATTTTATATTTTGGACATGAAGAGGTGTACGAGACTTCGAGGTCGCAACCCCAATCTCGTCTTCGATGAGAAGGAGAAACAGATATGACCTGATGGACGAGGTCCCCAAGGAGGAGGTCGACATTACTGATTTCAGATCTAGCAGCCTAGAATATTTTGTTGGTTTAGTTGGATTTAGATCAGGCAACTGAATGGTAGGTTCGAATACGAGTGATTTTATTAGCTTCAATAATATATAACCTGTTTTCTTTCCTACAAGTATTGGCCATAAATCGCTGTCCCAACTCATTAGTCACACTTACATGCTATAGATTTTTCAACGAGTTCATGGGTTCTCAAGTATGTTTCTGATACCATTGTATGCTTCCTTTATCTTTCTTACTTACATTTAATTGTATTATGTCCCTTTCTTGACCTTTCTATATGTATGACATTTATTTGCAATCCTTTATGTACTTATTAAGATTGAAATTGATTCACAAATGAATTTGCCAATTCGTAAATGTATACAAAGTTTCTTTCCTTAATAATTGTTGTATTGGGAAGTATTTTGGAAACTCTAAAACATTTGCAAGTATTATCTTTGTGTTGCTCTTCAGGGAAGTGACTCAATTTAAGCATAAGTATGCCAATGTTATGGACATTAAAGCTATATTGGGTGACTCCTTCAATGAAGTCTATATGCCTTATATTCACTTGGAGGAGTATACTAGTTACTCTTTGATAAATATTTGATTTTCCAGTTTTGCAGTTGTTAGTAGGAGAGTGATCATGATGTGTCGCTGCCACCATGGTCCTGAGAATATATAGATCATATCTTGTTTATGTTGGGTTTTTTTGGCTTTCCTTTTAGAAACTTTAGTCCCACATCGGAAAAACCAAATAGGTTGTATCTCTATATATTAGCTTTGCTAGTTTAAGAGATGCACATGAGGTGTGGAGGTGCACATGGGTGTGCCATGTGGGATTATTTTCTAAATGGGAAAAAGGCTAAAATTAACAATTAAAGCATTCATGCTTTTTGCTCTTGGGAAATTTATTTCCATAGGAGCTAAGCCCCGTAGGGGCTTAGCGACTCGGACTCGGACTCGGACTCGGGCTCGGGATCGGACCCGGACTCGGGCTCAAGGGCTCATGAGGCGTAATGTGGCGTTTTGTTGGCGCACTTAGCACGTCAGCACGTCAGCATCGTCGCTAGGCGCATAGTGCGCTTAAGTTGCGCTCGTTGCGCGACCACGTTGTGCGGCCCGTTACGCTGGCCCAGTTATGCAACCCAGTACGCCCAGTACGCACAGTGTGCGCAGCGTACGCAGCGTGCGTAGAGTGCGCAGTGTACGCAGCGTACGCAGTGTGCGTAGAGTGTGTAGTGTGCGTAGGGTGCAAAAAGGGGCTGTGTGCGTAAAGTGCAAATTACACTGGTGGCACAACTTTCAGCAGAACGTGTCCTAGCATGTTCTGAGCGGTTGCTCCATGTTCGGGGTGGTTACTACCACGTCCCTAACATTGTGCTAACCTGACAGTTGTTGCAGGGGCTTATATAAGGCCTCCTCCTTCTCTCTCACAGGTTAGAAACTAATGCATAGGTAGTAGACAGAAAGTTTACAAGTGCTTAGAGGCTGTGAGAGAGAAGAGAGGAATTATACCAGCGTTACTTTTTGCACAGGAGTTCAAGTTCATCCGAGGAGTCAGAAGAGCAGAGTGTTCCAAGTTCTCCGACGAACTTGCTGGTTCCTGGAAGCTATTCGTGTGGGGCGAATAAAGCTTTGAGCAACGATGATCATTCACCCCAGCAGGAGATTTTCCACCTTTCGTCTGTCACTTTCTTTGTTGGTTCTATCTGGATTATATTAACGCACCTTCGGTGAAGTGTTTGCGTTGATATTGTCAGAATTCTATTAGCGTACCTTCTGTGAAGAGTAGCACTAATTGAATTTTGCTTACGTACCTTCTATGAAGTGTTACGTTCTGTGCATCTTCTGTGAAGAGTAGCACTAGTTGAATTTTGCTTACGTACCTTCTGTGAAGTGTTACGTTCTGTGCATCTTTTGTGAAGAGTAGCACTAGTTAAAATTTCTCTTACGTACCTTCTGTAAAGTGTTACGTAATAACGATTGTTTATACAATTGTTACGAAATTTCAGTTTTCCATCGAAAAATTGTGCCCCGGCAATAACAATCTCAAAGCTTTATTGCTACGATGGAAAATGTTAATGTTTCACTCTTCAATTCTGACTTTTGCAAGTTAGAAAACTTTGATGGGGAACATTACCAAGTCTGGAAGAGAAAGGTATATCTCACCCTTCAACTCAAAGACGTAGATCACGTGCTTTTGGAGGAAGAACCTGCTGTTCCAGATGTTGGGTCTGCTGCCGCAATCACCGCGGCTACTAAACTGCAAGCAAAATGGAGAAGGGAAAGTTGTATTTGCAGGCTGCTTATCCTGAATGCTATGGAAGATTCCCTTGCAGAATCCTATTCTAAGAAGAATATAGCTAGAGACATATGGGAGTCTCTAGAAAAACTCTACGAAGAAGACAAGAACCGCAGTAAAATATTTGTGGTTGAAAAATATCACAAGTGGTTTTTTGAGGACGAAAAGTCTATGCTGCCGCAGGTGAAGGAGTTCCTGAAACTGCGACAGAAGCTGGAAGACGAGGCGATGCCCCTCCCCGACAAGTTTGTCGTTGGAGGGATTGTCTCAAAGCTCCCCGCGGGGTGGAGCAAGTTCTATGCAAACATGCATAGGAAGAAGCTTGAGATCAGCCTTGAAGATCTCTTGCAGGAAATCTATGTTGAGGACCAGATGCGGGCTCAACTGAAGGTGGACACACTGTCCAAGCAATTGGCTAACGCCAATCTGGTTCAAACCAAGGAACCAAGGGGAAAGCAGGCGGCTTTCCACAGCAAGAAGAAGGACCCTGACAATCTAAAAGTCAAGGGAACTTCTTTCAAGAAAAAGAAGCCAAAGTCTCAAATGCCTTACTTCAAGTGTGGCAAGAAGGGCCACTTTAAGAATGAGTGCAAAGCAAAGACCAAGCAATCAGAGCAAGGAGAGCCTAGTAAGGTATCTATGATCACTGATGTTGTTGCAATGATTGTGCAGGTTGATGCGGTAGGGACTGATGCTGACTAGTGGGTAGACACTTGAGCCACCTGCCATGTTTGCTCCAGCAAGGAGTGGTTCACCACCTACACCCCTACTTCTGATGCGGTTATAGTGGCGAACCAGGCGCAAGCTGAAGTGCTCGGGATTGGGACGGTGGTATCGAAGCTGACTTCTGGCAAGTCTCTGACGCTTCAAGGCGTGAAGCACGTACCTGCTATCGCCAAGAACCTGATCTCAGGAGGCCTACTCTGCAAAGCAGGCCTCAGGATGGACATCAATGCTGGCCAGATGGTGATGTCTATCAAGGGAACATATTTCGGAAAAGCTTTTTATACCGAAGGAATGTTCAAGATTCAGCTTGTTAATCAGTCCAATGTAATTAATGAAGTCACTCATTCTGCTTATACTCTTGAGTTGTGACATAATAGGCTAGGACATGTTCATTGTAAACGAATAAACAGAATGTCTAGTCTAGGACTTATCTCCAAATATGGGGGTAAGGTAGAGAAATGTGAGGTTTGTGCTCAAACTAAGATCACAAGGAAACCCTTTCCTCGGGTTAATCGAAGTACAGATCTTCTGGAGTTAGTACACTCAGATATCTGTGACTTCAAACAATTCTCTACAAAGGCCGGGATGAAGTATTTCATAACCTTCATCGATGACTTCTCAAAGTATGCGTTCGTCTACTTGCTGAAGGCTAAAGACGAAGCATTCGAGAAGTTCAAGGAGTTCAGAGCCGAAGCTGAGCGGCAGACTGGACAACAACTCAAAAGAATAAGAAGTGATCGAGGTGGGGAGTACAGGTCTCATGAATTCGCATCGTTCTGCAAAGAACATGGAATTATCAATGAGACTACGGATCCGTACTCTCCTCAATCAAACGGAGTAGCAGAGAGGAAGAACAGAACGTTAACAGAAATGATTAACTCAATGTTGTTGACTGCTGGCCTTCCTAAGTGCTACTGGGTGAAGCTGCATTGACGGCCACTTTTATTTTAAATAGAGTGCCTCATGCAACTTCAGACATTACTCCTCATGAACTCTGGTTCAAGGTCAGACCTAACTTGAATGTCATTCGAGTGTGGGGGTGTCTGACATATGTCAAGCTTCCAGATCTGAAGATTCAGAAGCCTGGGACAAGGACTACTAAGACGATCTTCTTGGGGTATGCCGAGAAGAGTGATGCTCGGAGATTTCTTGATATTGAGTCAAATCATATCATTGAATCTCGCGACGCAGAATATTTTGAAGACAAATTTGCAAGGCACAAGAATATTGTTCTTGCGGATGTACCGGAGAACAATGAGGGTGCGCAGCAAACTGAAGTCTTCAATGAAGATGTGGTCCAAGAAGATGTTGTTGAAACAACGATTGAACCAGAACAAGCTGAGCCGTCAGCTAAGCGTGTGAGGAGGCCGAAGGACTTCGGAAGTGACTTTGTCACCTATCATGTGGAAGCAGATCCGCTTACATATGATGAGGCGATGAAGGCCAGAGATGCAGTTTTCTGGAAGGAGGCGATTGACAATGAAATTGATTTCATCACCTCAAATAACACTTGGGTGTTGGTTGATCTTCCTGAAGGAGCTAAACCCATCGGATGCAAATGGATCTTCAAGAAGAAGATGAAAGCAGACGGAACTATTGATAAGTTCAAGGCTAGGTTGGTAGCCAAGGGTTTTCTCAGAAGCAGGGGATTGACTATTTTGACACATATGCTCCAGTTGCCCGGATGACCACTATCAGGATGTTGATTGCTCTTGCAGCAATACATAAGATGGTGATACATCAGATGGATGTGAATACGGCTTTCCTAAATGGCGAGCTGACCGAAGAAATTTACATGCAACAGCCAGAGGGATTTGTCGTCAAGGGTCTTGAAGACAAAGTTTGCAAGTTGGTAAAATCTTTGTACGGTCTTAAACAGGCTCCCAAGATGTGGCATGAGAAATTTGATAAGGTTATAAGGGCAAATAGCTACATGGTCAGCGAGACGGACAAGTGTGTTTACACCAAGTTCGCTGATGGAAGAGGTGTGATCGTTTGTTTGTACGTGGACGACATGCTCATCCTAGGTACAGATATGAGCTGTGTCACGGAGACAAAGAGGTTCATCTCGAGCAAGTTCAGTATGAAGGACTTGGGGGAAGCTGATGTGATCTTAGGGATCAAGATCATCCGGACAGACACTGGACTAGCGCTGTCACAGTCTCATTATATTGAGAAAATGATCACTCGTTATGGGTATCAGGATCTTCCAGGGATCGATACGCCGTACAGGTGTGATCTGAAGCTGAAGCCTAATTCAGGGGAAAGCGTCAGGCAGTTGGAGTATGCAAGCGTAATCGGAAGTTTGATGTATGCTACTACTGCCACAAGGCCTGACATAGCTTTCACCGTGGGAATGCTGAGCCGTTTTACGAGCAACCCAGGTGTTGAACACTGGAAAGCTGTGAAACGGGTTATGAGATATCTCAAGAAGACTCAGACATATGCACTGTACTACAGCGGAGATCCACAGGTAGTGGAAGGCTTCAGTGATGCCAGCTGGTGCTCAGATTTGGAGAGCGAGAGGTCCACAGGTGGATATATTTTCACAATGGGTGGAGCTGCTATATCATGGAAATCGAAGAAGCAGACTATACTCTCGCGGTCATCTATGGAATCTGAGTTCTTTGCACTTGATACCGCAGCCGAGGAAGCAGAATGGCTTCGGGAGCTCATGTATGATCTTCCAGTGGTTGGGGCGCAAATACCGGCAATACCGATATACTGCGACAACCAGGCGACTGCGGCGGTGGCATCAAATGACCTTTTCAACGGAAAGAAGAGGACTGTGCGGTTAAAGCACAGGGCAGTACACGATCTTATTAAGAGAGGTGTAATTGCAGTGATTGATGTTCGGAGTCAGAAAAATCTGGCGGATCCGTTCACCAAGGGCCTCAAGCGCCAGCTGGTCGATGACTCAGCATGTAAAATGGGCTTGAAGGCATTCTGATATTAGTTATTGTATTCCTACCATAAAGTTTTATGCTATTAGTTCAAAGATTTATCTACTAGGCATCTAGCTTTTGGTTCAAGGGAGGACCATTAACTGGAAGAGTATCAGGAACGGTGGGTACATGTTCTAATGGGCATGGAAAGGTTACGGATCTACAACCACTGTTGTTTTCTGCGGAAAACGGTTCCTGTGGGAAGGTTGGCTTAATTGCCTTAATGAGTTCTCAGGCAGAGTGAATGCCTGGTGTGCTTTACAGGAAGCACGATAGAGCAGCACTACAAGGAGTAAAACTCCATGCTACAGTGGGGTGACTCCACAATGAGGTTCCTATATGTGGGGTGTTGCCCAGGAATAGGATAAAGCCTCGGCTTTGCAAGCCAAGTCACAGCGGCGTAGCACCGCAAATAGGCAGTTAGCTTAATGCTGTATGTTAAAAATAAAGAGGGATGTAGTCAGCACTACAAAGAGGAAGAGTTCCTCATGTTACAGTGGCACGACACCACGATGAGGTACCCGGTTAGGGATAAAGCCTCGGCCTTGCAAGCCATGTCGTTGCGGCGTAACACCGCAAGGGAGCCTAAGGCTTCAAGCTGGGTAGTTTGGCACTACAAAGAGGCGGTTGCCTCATGGTACTGTAGTATGACACTACGATGAGGTTCCCGGTACGGGGTAAGGCCTCGGCTTTAAGCAATGTCATAGCGGCGTAGCACCGCAAGGGAAGCGCAAAGCGCTTCATGCCATGTCTCTTTATATTGAACTCATCTATAGTGTATGGACAAAGAGATTTCAGGCCGTCTCTTGAGGGTAAACTTGTAGACGCCCAAAATTATACACTGAAACCAGGCTGGCACAGGTCCTTTAATGTGTAGCCAGAAGCACACGTAACTACATTATGTGAGTGGAAAGAATTTCAACTATGATGCAGAATTCAAGGCTTAGTCCATTCTTGTATTATAGTCTGATTTTTGACCCATGCGGGAAGATTCAAGTCGTCAGCGACATCTCTCCTAATGCATGATGGACAGTTACTGTGCGGAACACTTATACCCATATATAGAGATATGTGGGAGATTGTTGGGTTTTTTGGCTTTCCTTTTAGAAACTTTAGTCCCACATCGGAAAAACCAAATAGGTTGTATCTCTATATATTAGCTTTGCTAGTTTAAGAGATGCACATGAGGTGTGGAGGTGCACATGGGTGTGCCATGTGGGATTATTTTCCAAATGGGAAAAAGGCTAAAATTAACAATTAAAGCATTCATGCTTTTTGCTCTTGGGAAATTTATTTCTATAGGAGCTAAGCCCCGTAGGGGCTTAGCGACTCGGACTCGGACTCGGACTCGGACTCGGGCTCGGGCTCGGGCTCGGGCTCGGACCCGGACTCGGGCTCAAGGGCTCATGAGGCATAATGTGGCGTTTTGTTGGCGCACTTTGCACTTAGCACGTCAGCATCGTCGCTAGGCGCATAGTGCGCTTAAGTTGCGCTCGTTGTGCGACCCACTTGCGCGACCACGTTGTGCGGCCCATTACGCGAGCCCAGTTACGCTGGCCCAGTTACGCAACCCAGTACGCCCAGTACGGGTAGTGTGCGCAGCGTACGCAGCGTGCGTAGAGTGCGCAGCGTACGCAGTGTGCGTAGAGTGTGTAGTGTGCGTAGGGTGCGTAAAGGGGCTGTGTGCGTAAAGTGTAAATTACGCTGGTGGCACAACTTCCAGCAGAACGTGTCCTAGCATGTTCTGAGCGGTTGCTCCATGTTTGGGGTGGTTACTACCACGTCCCTAACATTGTGCTAACCTGGCAGTTGTTGCAGGGGCTTATTTAAGGCCTCCTCCTTCTCTCTCACAAGTTAGAAACTAATGCATAGGTAGTAGACAGAAAGTTTACAAGTGCTTAGAGGCTGTGAGAGAGAAGAGAGGAATTGTACCAGCGTTATGTTTTGCACAGGAGTTCAAGTTCATCCGAGGAGTCAGAAGAGCAGAGTGTTCCAAGTTCTCCGACGAACTTGCTGGTTCCTGGAAGCTATTCGTGTGGTGCGAATAAAGCTTTGAGCAACGGTGATCATTCACCCCAGCAGGAGATTTTTCACCTTTCGCCTGTCACTTTCTTTGTTGGTTCTATCTGGATTATATTAACGCACCTTCGGTGAAGTGTTTGCGTTGATATTGTCAGAATTCTATTAGCGCACCTTCTGTGAAGAGTAGCACTAATTGAATTTTGCTTACGTACCTTCTGTGAAGTGTTACGTTCTGTGCATCTTCTGTGAAGAGTAGCACTAGTTGAATTTTGCTTACGTACCTTCTGTGAAGTGTTACGTTCTGTGCATCTTCTGTGAAGAGTAGCACTAGTTGAAATTTCTCTTACGTACCTTCTGTGAAGTGTTACGTAATAACGATTGTTTATACAATTGTTACGAAATTTCAGTTTTCCATCGAAAAATTGTGCCCCGGCAATAACAGTTTATGTGATCTTTGTTCCCTCTATATCATTGTGTTTCTTCGGATTGCATCCAAGAGAGGGCTACCCTTTTTCTTATAAGGGGTCCCCATTAGGTTGTCTTCGGGGTAGATCAGTCTTATATTCGTATTTGAACCTAATACACCAATTGAGGAATGCCTCGTATATGCATATCTTTTTTTTTCGTATATGTTTTTTAATATTACCAGATTTTGGTATGTTTTGGTGAATAATAGCTTCTTTCTTAGGATTTTTTATGCTAAGAAATATGGTTAAGTACTTGACTGATTCAGGGTAATACTAAAGTTGTTTGGAGGAAGGACATCGTCCAAGTCATTGATTTCCATAAGGAAACGTTGTTGTCTCACACATCTGTGACCGGCTTTGTAAATCTCATCACAATTACAACATTACCATTTTTCTCTTCTAACTTTCTTTTTTTGCAGGGGTTAATTTTATTGGAGGGAATTTGTTGGTGACTAGAGAGGAAGTTTTTGTGCGGGGGTAGTGGTGGATGTGTTTGTACTATAAGTGGAATGAAAAGTAATAGGCTTGATGAAGCGTTGGAGGGAGGTGAAAGATTTTGTAAAAGTGATGGCTTTGGGAATGGTTTGTTTTTCGTAGTAGCTGAGTCAACATGTTCTTGCATATTATCTAAGAAAATAGCATGCTGGAGTGTTTGAAGTCATGTAGAAATGTTTCTCTTCTTTTCTTTCCCTAGAAATATAACATTTGTTGATTTGCTTCATTAGTTTCTATTTCAGTTTCAAAGCACTTCAGTTCTTCTCTATATGTTAATTGAAAGCATTGATTATTAGTAAACCTATAATATGGCATAATCAAGGGTTGGTTGGTTACGTGGTCAATGAATTTATGTGGTTATCTGTATATATATAGTAATTTATCTTTTTTGGTCATTGGATTTAGGTATTTACTAGAATTAGCCTAATAATAGAAGCGTGTATTATCAGTATTTTAGAGCTATACAATTAGCTAGAAGCCTTAATTTTTGTTTTCCTGTTCTCATAGACCATATATATCAATATAATCTATTCTTAGATGGTAAAAGTAATACCACATTTGATCAGAGATTGTCATACTGATGTCTTGTTCTCTAAAAAGAACCTTCTTATTGTTAATTTTCATGTAAGCAGGAAGAACATAAATTTCTTACTAATATTGTATTTTTCTTTAAAAATAGCTTTATATTCTCAGGGAATCTTGTCATGTTTCCCCTGTAAACTTCACTAAAAGTGTGCTTACCTGTGAAAATGAATAAGATAACCAAGATGATGAAGAGAAAGGAGAAAAACAATAGGAAGTACTTGCACTTTGTTAACTACTTGACTAATTCAAGGTTCTTTCTTTTGAGAGATATAGCAACCATCGACGCAATATTGGATTGTTTTCTTTTATTATGCCTAACCTTGTATGTAATAACACTTTAAAAAGAAACATGACAAAGGTTCTTCTTTATGACTATGGATCATAATGCAGCGACTAGCATACGAGTACATGAGGAAGAAAGCAAATCTAGTATCAGTTGGAAGAGAGAACACCCTCCGGGGCATAAGGGAGAACTCTTATTTTCTGGGTGCCAAGCATGTTCTCGTGATGGTGGCTAATGTTATCAAGAAAGAGGACTGTCGAATGTTCATTGGGGACACTGTAAATTATTTTGGTCGATATGAGTCTCTTCATATCTCTGCCATATGATAATTTTATGACAAAAACAGTTTGGTAATAGATGAATTTGCAGTGAGAATGCCAACATTGCAAAATTATTTTCTTGGAATGATTATAACTAGTTTTAAGAACCTGCCATACTCTTGCATGTATTGTGTAAAGTTCTTTGGTTCATATGGATTATCGTTTGATTAGATTATGTATAGTTTAATTTATTAAATATACGTTTTAGAAATATTAAGTAGAAATTTGATGAGAAAATGATATTCCAAGAACGTGATTCCTCAATTTAAGTAGATATGTAGATTGTAGAATACTTCAAAAATAATAACATTCAGTTATTTAGCAAGTAGATATTGTGATATTATTTGAAAGTTATTGTTTTATGTTTGATGGTAGCAAGATTTTCGATTGTCTGGTGTTTTGTTCTGATCTTGTGACAATGGATGACATGTGAACACTGCAAAGTGAAAGATGATGTTGGAATTACTATCGGCGCCCATGGCTGGATCAGTAGCGGGATGAAAAGAGGGAAATGATTCTCGAGGAGGGATTAGACAAGCAATGGAAGCTAGAGAGGGAGGTAAGTGCTATCACAATTGGTTATACAACTTAATGATGCTATACGAAGACAACTCTTTGTTTTTCTTTATAGAGTTCTGAGAAAATACATTTAGCAGACAATGATTCTTCTATTATCAGTGATGAAAATGTGAGTTCCAATTCCTTACTACTTGCCAAAGTGGTATATATTATATAAATTTCCTAATACACTTCCATTATAGAATTTTTGAAGAATATTTGCCAACTTTCTTTTATGGTAGATGTTGTTATATATACAATTTTATTTGAATAATTACACAATAGTTCATAAAGTATTAAGAGGGAATATCATCATTGATCAATGTTGTCATGTATTATAGCTTCATATATGATATATGCATGATAGTTTCATAATGAGTTATATTTCTTTCACTGTTCTTTTTTTAATGTTTTCTTGCTTTCATGTCTCGCTGAAGGTAAATTTATGATTTCTTTGATAGGGTGATTGTTTTTGTGTGCCATAATTTAAGTTGTAATATACACAACATACATATGATCAACTTGACATAAACTATTAAAACATGTAAACTATATCAGGTTAAAATTAAAGCTTTATTCAAAGTTCAGAAAAATAATCTTTTTATAGTTATCAACCAAGTTATATGGTTTTCTTTTGTTTTTGTGTCTAAGGTAGGAGCATCATACTATATATGGGCCAATTTGATGAAAACCTTCGACCTGAGATCATTTCTTGTTATGAAACTGTACTTCCCTCTATTATAATTGCCCTTGAAGATGTTTCAGATGAAAGTAATTTTCTTTTTTCCATACTCGAATCTCTATTTATTACCATGCCATTGTTGGTAGAGAAATCATATATTTTTAATTAGCCAAGTAATCCAGCTAATTAATAACAAGCATGGACCAAGCCCATAAAGAAAACCATTTAAAGTGCATGCAAGTATCAGTATAGTGGATAATTTTGTATCAAACAGAGCTTGACTTTGTAGCCTTTATGTATTTTCTGCTTTGTTACTATGCGTTATTGATCAGGTCTATGATCAAACTAGAAAAAAATGGTTCTTCAGAAAGGGTTATTGCTTGAGTTCGGAAAGAAACATAGAAGTTGTTACTAGCAGTTACCCAAAAACTAGATGGAAATAAAAATTGGATAGTCTATGATCAGGTCTTAATATAAACAACTATCTTGGCTTATGTAATTGGTTGCTTGATTTTCATTTGTTGTTTTAAATTATTATGCATGCATTGTTGTTTCCTCGTACTCTCCCTGATTGTTTTTCTCTGATTTCTCAAAGTAGAATGGGACTGTATCATCAACAAAGCCCCCCTGAACAAGTTACTTGTACATGGTATAGAAGATTTTGACTATGCAGATATTTTTGGATTTATTCATAAAGCTCATGACCCTTTGGTAAGAAACAATATTTGATTATTTAATCTCGTTTGTATCTAAGGATCCTGTAATTCTCTATTTTACGTTTTTCCAAAGGATCCAATAATTGTCGAATGTGCTTGGGGATGAACTTCTAGAAAAGAAAACCCGTGACTGCTGAGGAATTAGCAGAGGTATAATTTTTTTGGACTATATTTTCCACATTTTGTTATAGAGGACATGTCCCTTAACTAAGCTGAAAGGAAGAAAATGATTCAAACAGACAACCACAACCTTTTGAGGTAAAAGTTTTGTTGTTAAGTCTTCATATTATACCTTGGATTAATTTAAGGTATAATTTAAGTTATCATATTGTTGTTGTTAAGTCTTCCATATGATACCATATATTAATTTAAATATGATAATGATTTTTGCATCGGATTATAAATTTTACATGTAGTAATTGGTTTATGGTGGCGGGCATCGCCAACTAGACATGCTGATTGCAAATTTATTTTATACATGCTCACCAAATTGGACCACTCAAGAGGACATAAATATTAGAGATTTGCAGGTTATTAATTCATATAGAACTTGGATTACCATGGTTACTTAATGATAAATTTGTGCTTTCAAAATTTTCAACTATTTGTAGAATTAGAAGTTTTTTATGTTCTAGTCAGTCATTTTTTTTCCATTTGGAATATCTAATGTTGCCTGGGTCTCTTGTTACTAAATTTTAGTGTTTTCCCTCATTACAAAGCTAAGCTCAAATTGGAGTTTATGGTCATAATTTTACTGATTGTAGGATCCTTCATAGCAGACCTCAAATCGAAGATGAAAGATCTACTGCTTCTTGATGGCGGTGAATAGGCTTCTTGAAGGGATAATGTAATTCTCCAGAACAAAATTGTAGTTATTTTGAAACTTGCTTTCTGATTCAGTAAAGATCATGTAATTATCTGATTGTAATTCTCTAGTGTTTTCCCTTTTGTTGTATGTATTATTTTGGAAATTTCAAAATATGAACTGATGGGTATATTATAATCTAAAAATATTGTTCTGTGTGTTATCTTTGGAAGCATAACTGAATATCACATATTTATGCATTCTCAAAGGCTATAATTTATGATTATAGCTTTATATATCTCCTGAAGATCTGGTTATTGGTTACTATGTATCCCCAAAGCACATTTATTGATTCTCCAATATTATGATGTAGGCGAATTAAATATAGTTTTGTTGTGAAGCTGGGTGATTGCATGTTTGTGGTTCAATTTTTTTTTTAAATATTGTATTTGTAGGTTATAACTGTTACAATAAGTGGACAATAGTGACAGAAAAATACTGTGGTGTTACAGTAATAATTGTGACCAAAAAATATTTTGTAACATTAATAACCGTGGCAAATAATAATTTCCTCATGGTTATTACCGTCATGAATTATATTTTCTTCACGGTTATTACTGTGACGAAAAAATAATTCGTAAGAGTTATTACCGTTACAAAATACTTACCACAGCTATACGGTAACAGTTATTACCGTGACAAAAAATATTTGTCATGGTAATAACCGTGGGCATTCGCCTACTATGGTGTAGTGATAGGAAAATTTGATCGATGCATTCGACGAAGACTAAATTGAAGTTACAAGAGAAGATTATGAAAAAGAAATTAATTTAGAACTTGCAACTTAAGAAATAACTTATCATTAGCTTGACAACAAGTTGAGTTGTTGGAAATCGAGGGATAAGGATCAATAACGATTGTCGAAGAATTAACAGCGGGTCAAGAGATAAAAGATGGTAAAGATTAAATTCTAAAAGCATACCATTAGGGGAGTAGGTTAGAGTATTGTCACGCCATAGTTCCAAAATACGTAGAATATGACGAGAATATGCCAGCTAATACGATCTAAAATAATTTCCCAATTTAATAGATTTAGTCCAGATGTACTATGCTGTAACGGTAAACTAAACGTACTCTATCTCAACTATATCTTAATCCACAATAATGAATAAAATCAAGAATAATAAATATATGTGATATGGTCTGCAGCCCACTAACATATATGTTTGAATAAACCTGAGGAACAATATGGATCTATAAAACTAAGCTAAGCAGAAAGCAAGTAAAATACAAAATCATAAAAGATACCTGGATAGAAAATAACAACACCATCACGACCAGCGAGCTAACTCAGCACAATTAACAACGTGGAGAGATCACCAGGTCCTTAGAGGAACGTAACAAGATACAAAAGGACATGCCATAATATGAACTAAATAAATATAAAGTAATAACCTGGATCACAATACGGTCCAATATCTCATCACCGAAATAGTGAACCACATCCACAACCAGACAAGGACAAGGGTGACACACTATTCCACGATAAGGCAATGTCCCAAGCTATGAGCAGGCATAAGTACAGGACCCTAACCATTCGATGCGAATGCATGTTGAAGACGACTTTGGGCGTATGGGTAGGTAATAAGGATATAGCACCAAATCACAGGCCGATGTTGGATCATGTGTCAATTCCTATAATAGGGCAACAAATAAACCAAATAGGTAACCATAAACCTACTAGGTAACACTGAGGTTAGTGACTCTGCAATCTTCTTCGATGATTATGAAATCTAAGTAGGTAGTCCCATACACCTACTAGTAGTCTTTCCTGCCCATAGACTTGCACAAGTCATAACCATGACTCGGACCAACCATATCTCGATGCAAAGTCATCCTACTTAGACGCAATCTAACTATGCAATGAGTCAATGCACTGATGGCCAGTCAATGCACAAACATCGTGCATATAAAACCTCACTCATTGTGTCGTGTAGTACTACATGTCAAGACCATATAAGTTATATCCACAAATTCACAACTAAGGTAAGTCCACTAACTCTAAGTCTCACACCCACTCATATACACACACACCTCATATCGATGCCACCATCGATAGCACCAAAGTCATACCTGGACGTTACGTGGAATATCGAAAAGAGTATATAACAACGGTCCAGCTCCAACCACTACAGTCGTACTGTCACGGGATCCTATAATATAAATAAAACTAACAATCAATGACAACTTAATGACATAGCAACCACTATATACATACATACATACCATATATAGCCGAAACTAGCATAATCTAACTAAACTAGTTCATAACCATGTTTATAGACACATCTACTATATATAGTATCATGTCACCATGACAAAATATTATTTATAAAATAAAAGTATAATATTTTAATTCTAGAATATTTACTAAAAAATATTTATAAACAATTTTAGACTATAATATTTACAAGAAAACAAACATCAAATTACTATATCAAGCTAGTAGCACTGTTGGCCAACTTGTTGATTCGTTTGGAACTAGAAGCAAATAGGAAATTATCTGTTTTAAATTCTGAAATGAATTAGGAAAATATTAGAAAAACAGGATTTTATAACAAAAAGTACATGACATGTATCATAGAAAAATACTACGAAGTTTAGAGTTCAAAAGCAATAATAGATTCAAATAGATTTCGATGTTCGATAACTCGTACCATGAAAACAGATGCACAAATATATGAAAAACTCATTGAGATCATTGTAGAGCAATATAGGATGATAGAGGGGGATGTTAGGATCATTACCAATAATTTTTTGATTTCAGAAAGTGTCACAAGTCGCCGAAATCAACCGTACACAGAAATTGGTTCAACCTAAACCAACTTTCCTAAACCGTTGATATCCACACGAGATGGAAATTAGATATGATAGAGAACACATATGGGTACATATTAGCATTGGGTTTGTGGAGGATGGATCGATAAAACATAGATAAACAAGGGTTAGAAGTGGATAAACCTGTTGTTTGGATTTGTCGGGTGTGCTGAATATAGGGCTAAAGTTTTGCTCTCTACTGACCAAATGAGCGGTCATAGCTCCTTGGAGGATTGATAGGGTTAAAGAGGGGAGTCGTCGTGGAGGTGGTGACTCAATGAACGGAGGTCAGAAAGGGGTTGAGAACTGTTGTGGACTAAAAAGTGCGCACGGCTGAATGCTATAGGAGGGGGTCGATTTCGTGAGATTGAAGAGGGGTGGCCATCCATATTTTGGGCATCTATATATAAAGGAAGATAGGGGAGAGGGTTATTTTTTTTATAGAGATTGGTTTGAGGTAGTTTGGTTCAGTTTTGGTAATACAATCAATAGATATGGCTAGGTGCATCTCAATAGATTGAGTTGGTTTCTAAAATAGGAAAGTGCATATTGAGTGGTTTAAATACTGATTCCAATCAATATTGGCTCCACTATAGAAATCAATCTAAAATGAATCTACTAGGTTAGGACAACCTAGAATACAATCAAAGCTTGTTGGACTAGTTTTGGACCGATCGAATTATTCGAGTCAAAATAGGTTCCGAAAGTCTATTAAATAGTTATTGTGTGACATTTGAATATAAGTATCACATGGGAACTCAATTGTGTGGGACACTAGTAGCATGTATGTAGTAGGCTCAAAATAGGTCAAAATCATATATTGGCTCGAAGGCCCTGGATCGAAATTGAGTCTCAAATTTAAATTGGAAAGAACATCAATATTACGGTAGATGTTAGAAATGGCCATTTTGATCCAAAAATTTGTAGGACCGTTGAGCACCTCTAGAGAAATAAATTTTAGTAAAGTAAGAGTCAAGAAGATCAAACTCAGTGACACAATGATATATACTGGTTTTCCTCTGAGAGGACTAGTGCAGTCTCGAGTACTCTTGCTCGATGTTAATCCACTATGGTACAAGCTAATTGGGAGCTTGTAGTCTTTTAGAACACCATGCTTGGTGACGAGCGCATGACCGACTCCACAACACCATGCTTAGAGACGAGCGCACGACCGACTCCATAAGGTAAGTTGAAAACTGGAACGTTTTCTTGAATACAGCCTCCGATACAACTATTCACAACCAAACTCTAGACTAAACAGAACTTGTACTAGCTTGGCTAAGAGTGCTATAGGCTAGATTTGAAAGTGTACTCATAGAAAACACTTAGAAATGAATAGAGAAGAGAAGGAATGAATGATCTGAAAATGTGAAAGTTCTTCTCTATTTATAGTGTTAGCGAATTCGGGCAGAGTTCGGATGCAGAAATCTCGCATTCGAATGTTAGATGCAGATTTTGAGGGAATTCAAAATTCAGTTCAAACTACCCTGACCGAACTCAGGCCGAACTCGGACCGAGTTCTGGTCGAGTTCTGTCAGACCAGTTTTGGGCCAAATGGTTGGGTTTTGGGCTTTTTAGTATGTGAACTTTTTGGATATGAATATATGGATAGGTAGGCTATATTTTTGTGGACTGAGAATAGCTAAGGCAGTACCGATCCTGATCAACCTTATATACTTTTCTAGACTCAATAAAGTATAAAATATAGAACTAATATGAAAACTAATAACCCTTTTGATGACGCCTTTTCCTTGACATTTGAGCAGATTTAAAGACGCCTTTTACCTTGACGGAAGTTGTCCAAAGATAAACAGATATGAGAATCTGTATAACGCCTTATGTGAGGTCCCAGATAGGTCGTTGGGCAGTTCAGAAAAATCTTCTTGTAAAATGTCGTCTTTGGGCCATCAATAATTCTTCATTGCATATGTCTTGGTTTGATCATGCTTATTGCTTGTCTGCAAGTACATGTTAGATGAACAAAACAATATGATGCAGTATGATACAAGCATATCAATATGATATAGTGAACATTTAGGACAATGCTAAGTTTAAGTAGCAACATGTAGTGATTGATGAATATTAGTGAAAATTATTATATTAAACTTAATCGATTAGCCATATTCAAAAATATGATATAATTATTGTGTTAACAAAATTATGCAATAAAAATAGAGCACAAGAAAACATGTTTGAGTGTGATATGATATGCCAAAATAAAGATGGACTCGTCTAGATCAAGAATATAAAATTACTTAAGAAGAATTGGCAATTATTGTGCTCCTAAAATCAAAGCGATGATAAAGGATATTTAGTGATAAAAATAATAGTAGAAAAAATATCTATTAATCAATAAATCCCATAAATTTTGGGGGACTTACAACCTACCCATTTTAGAGAATTTTACCCTCGAAATTAGACATATAATAATATAATGACACACAATGTTAATAATAATAAATAATCAGTAACAATAATATACCTAGTCCCGGCAGAGATGGCCTCGGAACTTCCTACTTAGCTTCGTCTTGACGCTTTGGACACTTGGTAACCTGATGGTGGTTCTACCTGCACTTCAAGTGCCGGAGCGGGGCATTACATCAAGCACTATCCTAACTTTTTTCTGCAATCCTTCTGAACATGTCCATTCTTGCCACAAAAGTGACAACTAGGTAGCTCCTTTGTCTGGTACGGGATGACTCTTTGCTGAAGATGATCCATCCTGGTGGCTCCTCCATGTTGTCCGCAAACTTGTATTAAAGCCAGGTATAAGGGAAACTAGTTGAACATGATTTCTAGAGAACGTTAATACCAATCTGATCTAAGTTTACGTAACCGACCAAAAACTAAGGTACCCTCATTTCTAGATCTATCCTAACTTATATGATGACAACAACTAAATTAAGGTCATTATCCTACTAACAAGATTTTCTGGAGCGGTACAATCTTCTAGATGGAATACAAAACTTATGTATTATGAAATGGAATCAAGGGCCTTCTAAGGAGTCCTAAGCACCTTCATGTTGCTATTGATCAATGACTTAAAAAAATTATTACTAATTCGATAATATTCCTATATAGGTTAGGTCTTCAACAAGATAGAAGAAAATCAATACTCTACTCCTTCTAACTATCAATGAGCTATACAATTCTTACAAGTACACATAACCATTTTATACCTATCCGCTACGTAAAGGTCAAGACTGAGTTAAACAGGTGATCAGATCTAATACTCCTGACATAGCATAAACTTATTAGTCAACCTTTTAGTCCTAGTCTTTTATAGATCATTTCAAGGCTAGTCTCATACTATATAGAGATGACCGTTTAGTCTAACGTGGACCTTCATACTCTATCTAATGCTTCTAGATCACATATCTGTAGGACCGTTGAGCATCTCTAGAAGGGGAAATAGAGTGTGTGCGTGTGCAGCGGAATAAATCTCATAATTAAAAATTATAAACTATGGCAAGTAAGAGCAAATAAAATAGCAGTAAATAACTTACAATAGAAGTAAGAGTTAAGAAGATCAAACTTAGTGACACAACGATATATACTAGTTTCCCTCGTAGAGGACTAACCAAGTCTCGAGTACTCCTGCTCGATGTTAATCCACTATGGCACAAGATTTAACTGAATGCTTGTAACTCTTACAACACCGTGCTTGGGGACAAGTGCACGACCGACTTCACAACTCCATGCTTGGCGACGAGTGCACGACTGACTCCAGAAGGCGATTTGAAAACTGGAACATTTTTTTGAATTTAGCCTCCGATACAACTCTTCAACACCAAACTCTAGATTAAACATAAAATGTACTGGCTTGGCTAAGAGTAATATAGGCTAGATTTGAAAGTGTAGATCGTAGAAAGTACTTATAATAAATAAAGAAGAGAATGAATGAGGGATTTAAATTGTGAAAGTTTTTCTCTATTTATATTATTTTTGTAAACGAATTCAGGCAAAGTTCGGACATAGTTCATATGCAGAAATCTCGCATTCGAACCTTGGATGCAAATATGGAGGGATTTCAAAAATTTGTTCAAACCACCCTGACCTAACTCGGGTCGAGTTCTGGCTGAGTTCTGTCAGAACTATTTTGGGCCAAATGGTTGGATTTTGGGCTTGTAACTCCTTTTCCCGAATATTTTAAAATTTTATTTATTTGTTTATTCTATTTTTCGTATTTCAAAATAAATCCTTTTTGAAACGTAAAAATGTTATTTTGCTATTATGTTTTCATTTCAGAAACTAGTTAACAATCATGGTTTAAAAAGTACTAATTTATTTTCGTAATTTTCATATTTTTATTCTTGGAATTATAGAAGATGTTTTGATGATTATTTTGGACTTTCAAATGATTTGATTTCGAAAATAGATTTTTAGAATTAAAAATATTTTATAGACAAAAGGAATTGCCAAATTATTTTCAAATATAGTTTTGAATACCTTAGATTATCATGGTAGTATCAAGATATTATTTATGCTATTTTTGATAATACTAAATTTTACTTAAAGGTTAATATGATAATCAATTATTTGATTTATTTAAATTTATACGATTTAAATTGTTTTGATAACATTAAATATTATTCTAAAGTTATTACTTTGATCTCTTATTTTATATTGAATTTATATAAGATGACTATTTAAATTGGTATAGTTATCTACTAATAGATTTCGATTAGATTGAATTATTTTAAATTTAATATTGATTTAAATTAATATCATTATCTACTAGTAGATTTGACTAAATTAATTTGTTTTAAAAAGTTTATTTGATTTTAAATAAAGGGAAGGCTTTATCTATTAGGAATTTTAATCCTTATCCAATTAGGAGTTTAACGTCCAATATAAGGAGAATTTCTTTTCACCTTTTCTCACATCCCAATAATTCATTAACACACCAATGGTGACGTGCATCGTGTCTGTGCCGACAAAATTCTCATTCCATTATTTTACATGTACATTTTCTCTCTCGTGTCCGACAATTTCGGATACATCGACATAAATCCCCGACGAAGCCCCACAATCCCGTCTTCGCATCTCTTGCCACCGGCCGTACTCACCAGTCCACCACCGTCCAGTCCACCATGGCAGCAACCGCCACCATGGCCGCCGTCCCCGACAACACCACCTGGCCCATCCTCTGCCTCCCATTCACTACTACCTGCCGACATCACTACCCTTTGCTCACCCCGGCCAACCAAGGCCAGACAACGCACAGCTTGGCCATCCGCCACCCACCAGTGACAACACCAACCCCAGTCCCTCTCCCGGCCAACACCGCGAACCCCTTTCCCCAGTTTTAGCCAACAGTCTTCACCCGCTTACAACCACCGCCGACACCATCAACAATATCACCATCCCCAACACCTCCATCTCCTTTCCTGTCTCCCTAACCTCCTCACACCCCATAACCTCCCGACAAAATCTGAGCCGATGAGACCCCATCATCACCTCCACCACTAACCACCCCATCCCCTCAAACCACCGGTCAGACCCGTCCGACCCGGTGACAACACCAGAAAAGGAAAAAGAAAGAGGAAAGCCCTAACCTCCGTCAGAGTCAGAACTCTAGCCCTTGCCTCGATCCTCCACCCTCTACCGCGATTGAGCACCTCCCGATCCCGTCATGTCACGCCCCAAAACCAGAATACTGGAGAGCGGGGGACAGACACAGCCAGCTACGTACATTGAAGTGAATCCCACCTCGCAATACGGTCACGATTGTCTAGATGCATGAGGGTTTACTACAAGCCAACAGTCACTTATGGTCAAGAACAAGCCTAGTGTCTCAATCTCAAGTAAGCAAGTAATGTACAAGATGGTAGATCATCATACATACAAAGTAAGATGTCCCAAACATTACATATTCAGATGATCATGAAGCTAGTCATACAAAATGCGAAAACTATCAAGAGTTTAAGTCAAACATGATCAACCCTAGGATTTGTCAATCATGTTATAGCCCTTAGGCAGACAGAAATGTAAATTTAACATGAGCTAACACTGGCTCGGCGGTTAAACGCCTCAAAAGAATAATTTACAATAGAGTGGGGGAGCAAAATAAAACTCACTCGTTGCCAGGGTTGCGTCTAGTGTGCACCATCTGGCTGGAAGGCTGGAAGATCCTCGGGTGCTACTCCAAAATTTGGCCATACAAAACAGCTGGGTCAGACCCCAGAAAGAGCAAGTGCCACAAGGGAGGCTTCACTTAAGAACTAAAACCAGCATATTAGCACATGAGACATAAAGGATAATAAAAGACATGAGTTAAAGAAATCAGGATGATAAACGATAAGGTAACTAAGGAACTATTTCGGTAACCAAGTTACAACCCGTAAACCAGACAAGGACCGGGGTTGTAACCCTTCTCCTGAACAGAACTTAGTCCCTGACCGATTATCGATAAGGTAAAGCATAACAGTAAATGTACTGAAGTAACCATGTACTGGCACTGTCTAGACAAGACTAAACGGGACTCCATCCATCAATCACGGCCAAGCAATGAGTACGGCTTGATACTTTAGCTAACTAGGGTTATCACAAGCCTAATTACTAGCAAGATGCATCGAGATGTTCCAACAGCCATAAGCCCTGCAGTCTTAATCCAGGTTATCCGGTCACAAGTTGAGAGAGTTGGATTAGGTGACTTGGGGGTGCAACACATGACAGTGTGCTGGAAATGTGTCCTACTCGACGGCAGGCTACAAGTCCAATTAGAACGCCCAGATAACGGGACTGTCTGTAGCTGGAAAATCTCTTCATGGACTACTTGATCAATCTAGTCATTATCCTAGTCAGATTTAGTATGAATCCCTAACCGTGGTAACCAGAAATTCATGTCCTAGATATGATGCAAGACGAGACATATAGCTTATACAAGCACAAACACCCACGGTGTTAAGACAAGAGTTACTTAGCAAGTCAAGATAGCCGTCACAACAGCATATCAAGATTTTCATGTTAGGTTTACTTATCAAGAGTATGCCACGACGGGCCACGATCATGTCATGTTACTTGTCAAGAGTGCACCACGACGGATCACTATCAAGAATCATCATGTCAAGTTACTTGTTACTTGTTAAGAGTGCCCCTTAACGGGCCACTATCGTGTCATATCCTTATATTATCATGAATGAGAGAAACTTGCATAAAAATAGCTAGTAACATATTCTTGAAGCCAAGGAAAAGATCTACAACTTTCATGTTAGAAGTTGGAGAAATTTTGGCTACAATTCAGCCAAATAGGACATAAAACAACCAAAAACAGCCAAAATAGGCACTATGCGGCATTCTGCGGCACTATGCAGCCTTCTGCGGCACTATGCAGCCTCCTGCGGCACTATGTCGCCTCCTGCGGTACTATGCGGCCTTCTGCAGCACTATACAGTCTTCTGCGGCACTATGTAGCCTCCTGCGACACTATGCGGCAGGCTGCATCACCATACGGCACTATGCGGCAGGCTGCACTATGCGGTAGGCTGCACTATGCGGCACTATTTATCGTCCCTGCCAGATTTAGGACAAATGAACTAAAAAATGTCCAAATCTTATTTTGGCCATAACTTTCTCAAAATAAGTCGAAATCTAACTTTTCAAAGGTCCATTTTGAGTAAAATCGAATTCTCTACAACATAGAACAATCAAAACTTGAAAATAAAGAAGTTTGGTAGATCAAAACCCAAGAAAACTGAAAAAGGCTACAAACTTAGATCTACAAAAATTCATCCGTCCAAACCGAAAATTCCAAGTCCTAAAGATGCTTGGAATCATGTGGAGAAGAAAGAGATAGAACAATAAAATGGAAGATCCATCATGAAGCAAGTTACACTTGCCTAATACTTGGTAGGTGGGAGGAGTAAATAAAGAAGATGAAGAAGTAAATATAGAAATGAATGAGCAGAGAGAGAGAGAGAGAAGGAGTTGGGTAATATATCATCCCTCTCCATCTCAAACCAAACCAAACCAAGTCAAATTGAACCGAACCAATCAAGTAAACCAAGTCAAGATTAAACCAAGACTAGGCTAAGCAAAACAAATCTAACTATGGTCCACGTGATAAATGCCAAAAATCTTATATACGTATACGAAAACACGTATAACGGGAAACAGGAGTGACAACTCTACCCACCTTAAAAGAATTTTGTCCTCGAAATTTAATCAAGAGGCTAGAGATGTCGGGGCAAGCTATATTAATCATAAGCAAGCTACAACTAGCAGTCAATCAAGCAATCATTCATGCAAGCAAGGAAATATAAGCATAAGACATAAGGAAGATATTATACCTTATGAGTCAAACATGTGTGGATATCGCGAGCGGATATCATCCTCACGCTCCCACGTTGACTCACCCAAAGAGTGGTGACCCCAAGCAACACGGACTAAACTAATAGTCTTGTTCTTGAGTACCTTTTCTCTTCGGTCTAATATAGATACGAGCCTTTCCTCATACGAAAGGTTGGTACCAACAACCAATTCCGAATGATCAAGGACATGGCTCGGATCTGGGATATATCGTCGTAATTGTGATACATGGAATACATCATGCACATCACGTAACGATGGTGGAATAGCGAGATGATAGGACACATCACCTACTCGCTTAAGAATATCGAACGGCCCTATGTACCTAGGACTAAGCTTTTTCCGTACGCCGAATCGAATGACGCCACGGGTAGGCAAGATCCTAAGGAACACGTGGTCGTCGACTGAAAACTCAAGGGGACGCCGATGAGAATCGGTCCAATGGTGCTGGCGATCTTGGGCAACTCGAAGATGATCTCTAACTTGTATGACCACCTTGATTATCTGCGTAATCATCTCTGGACCAAGCATTTGTCTCTCACCGACATCATCCCAAGCTAAAGGTGATCTGCACTTCCTGCCATACAATGCTTCAAAGGGTGCCATCTGGATACTGGCCTGGAAACTGTTGCTATAGAAGAACTCCATGAGATGCAGGTGATCTTCCTACGAACCACCAAAGTCAATTGTACATGATCGCAACATATCTTCAAGAGTCTGGATCGTGCGTTCTGACTGACCATCTGTCTGTGGATGATAAGCTGAACTGAATTTGAGACGAGTCCCGAAACTCTCTTGAAGACTCTGCCAAAAGTGCGATGTGAACCTTGAATCTCTGTCTGATATGATACTAACTGATACTCCATGCAATCTGACAATCTGCCTGAGGTACATATTTGCAAACTGATTTGTCGACTGACCAATTCTGAAAAGGATAAAATGAGCTACCTTGGTGAGTCTGGCAACTATAACCCAGATAGCATCTCTTCCAGCTGGGGATTTAGGTAATCCAGTTACAAAATCCAGGGTAATGTGCTCCCATTTCCATTCTGGGATCGCTAAAGGTTGAAAAAGTCCAGCTGGTCTCTTATGTTCAGCCTTAACTTGTTGGCAAACTAAACAACGAGAGACAAACCGGGCTATCTCTCTCTTCATGCCATTCTACCAGAAATGCTGACGGATATCTCTGTACATCTTCGTACCACCGGGATGAATTGAATACTGAGAACTGTGAGCCTCTGCCATGATCTCCTGTCTGATATCACCACTAGGTACACAAAGACGTCTTCCATGTCGGAGAGTACCATCTTCGTGAATACTTAACTCTCCTCTCCGTCCTGTTTCACACTCTGCTCTAAGTCGCTGAAGCTTAGAATCTGATGATTGTGCCATCTTGATCCTCTCAACTATGCTGGACTGAACTTGCATGCTGGCTATCAATGCCACATTGGTAGGGAGAGCTATCTCAATACCCATCTTTTGAAGATCTGCTAATAACTCTAGCTGTGCTATTAGGAAATAAACTCCAGCTCTTCTACTCAATGCATTTGCTACTACGTTGGCCTTCCCAGGATGATACTGCAGGTTGATGTCGTAGTCCACGAGTAGCTCTAGCCATCTCCTCTGACGCATATTAAGATCCTTCTGGGTAAACACATACTTCATACTCTTGTGGTCGGTAAAAATCTCCACCCGATCTCCATATAAATAATGCCTCCAAAGCTTCAATGCAAAAACTACAGTTGCTAATTCCAAGTCATGGGTAGGATAATTCCTCTCATGTTCAAGAAGCTGACGTGACGCATAAGCGACTACCTTACCATGCTACATCAAGACGCATCCCAATCCTCTGCCGGAAGCGTCACAATAGACTGAAAATCCTCCAGTCCCATCTGGAAGCGTGAGAATGGGGGCCATCATCAATCTATGCTTCAACTTCTCAAATAAACTCTGACACTCTGTTGTCCAAGCAAACTGCACAGCCTTGCGGGGCAACTGCATCAATGGTGCTGAAATTCGAGCGAAGTCTGATACAAACCGTCGGTAATAGCCAGCCAATCCTAGGAAACTCCGAACTTCTGCGATGGTACTGGGAGCTGGCCATGACTCTATAGCCACTATCTTCTGGAGGTCCACTTCTACTCCACCTCTGGTGATGATGTGACCTAAGTACGAGATACGATCCATCCAAAACTCACACTTATTGAACTTCGCGTACAACTGGTATTCTCTGAGAATCTGAAGAACTACACGAAGATACTGCACATGCTCTGCCTCACTCTTTCTATAGACTAAGATGTCGTCTATAAACACTATTACAAACTGGTCCAAATAGTGCATGAATATACGATTCATGAGGTCCATGAATACGGCTGGAGCATTGGTTGCTCCAAATGGCATAACAAGGAACTTCCAATGCCCATATCTGGATCTGAATGCTGTCTTTGGGACGTCTTGCTCTCTGACTCTGATTTGATGGTATCCTGACCGCAAGTCAATCTTCGAGAATACTGCCGCTCCTCTGAGTTGACCAAATAAATCATCTATCCTTGGTAGAGGATATCTGTTCTTGACTGTTACAGAGTTCAAGGTACAATAATCAACACATAATCTTTACATACCATCATTCTTTTTCACAAGAAGTATCGGGGCTCCCTAAGGTGATCCACTAGCACGAATGAATCCCTTGGTTCTGAGTTTTTCAATCATCTTGTACAAGATCTCTAACTCTGAAGGTACTGTAGACTCTCCCTGTGTCACGCCCCAGAACCAGAATACTGGAGAGCGGGGGCAGAAATAGCCAGCTACGTATATGAAATGGAATCCATCTCACTATACGGTCACGGCTGTCTAGATACATGAGGGTTTAACTACAAGCCAGCAGTCTCCTAAGGTCATGAACAAGCCTATTGTCTCAATCACAAGCAAGCAATAGTAATTACAAGATGTCAGAGCACCAAATATATAATAGCAAGACGTCCCATACATTACATATTGGATGATCATGAAGCTAGTCGTACAAAATGCCAGGACTAGCAAGAGTTCAGTCATACATGATCAACCCTACGATCTGTCAATCATGTTACAGCCCGTAGGCAGACAGTAAATAAAGATGCAATCGAGCTAACACGTGCTCGCCGGCTAAACGTCTCAAAAGAATAATTTTTACAAATAAGTGGGAGGACAAAAAGAAACCCACTCGTTGCCAGGGTTCCGTCTAGTGGTCACCATCTGGCTGGAAGATCGGTGGATCCTCTGGAGCTGCTCCGATATCTGGCCACACAAAACCAGCTGGGTCAGACCCCAGAAAGAGCAAGTGCCACAAAGGAGGCTTCACTTAGAAACTAAAACCAGCATATAGTAAGGAACATTAAAGTTAAATTATCAGAAATAACAACAATAATTGAGTACGAGTAAACCATTCAAGTAGCCAGACTACAACCCTTAAACCAAACAAGGACCGGGGTTGCAATCCTTCACCTGAATGGAAATCCGTCTCAAATACTATGGATAAGGTAATAAGACAATAAACGAAGAGAAGACACAGAACTGCTCCGGGAGCCAGGTTACAACCCTTAAACCAAACAAGGACCGGGATTGTAACCCTTCGCCTGAACAGAACTGGACTCCTGATCTTTATTGTTAAGGCCATTATAGATAATCATGTTGCTGAAGTAAGATAGAACATGACAAGCATGGCACGGGTTACAAATAAGACAATAACCGAAGGGAAGACACAGAACTGCTCCGGGAGCCAGGTTACAACCCTTAAACCAAACAAGGACCGGGGTTGTAACCCTTCGCCTGAACAGAACTGGTCCCCCGATCGTTATTGTTAAGGCAAGCATCAATAATCGTGTCTTGTCACGATCTTGCACAGGATCAGGATAAGACTAAGCTAGAATAACTTCATCCAAGCAATCACGGCCAATCAAGAGTACGGCTTGATACTTTAACTAGCTAGGGTTATCACAGGCCTAGTTACTAGCAGATGCAATGAGATTATTTCAACAGCCACAAGCCCTGCAGACCATCCAAGTTATCCAGGTCGAATGTCCATTTATGAAGGATGCACCACATGACTGTGTGCTGGAAGTGTGCCCTACTCGTCGGTAGGCTACAAGTCCACTTAATGCGCCCAGATAACGGGATTGCCTGTAGCTGGGAATCTCTTCATGTCTACTGAATTATTCTAGTTTATTACTCTTAGTTAATTACAGTAGGTATCCCTGACCGTGGTACTCAGGGATCCCATTCTAGACATGATGCAAGACAATACTGGTTTATTGTGCAAACGCAATCATCCACGGTGTCCAGGTTAGTCATTCTTGTCAGGTCATGTCACGTTAGCCGTCGCAACCGCAATTCGAGATAATCATGTCAGGTATGCTTGTCCTGCCATGCCGTGTTCAATTATTATTAACAAACCTATTAAATAAATTCATGATTATCAAGTTCATGACAAAAGGCGTAAGGATATAAAATGGGCGTAAAATATGTAATAAAATATCAATATACAGGGCTATAGAAGAGCCAAGCTTAAGGAAAATAAAACCAAAGTGACATGCTGACATAAGACCAAGTCAGCCAAGGCCATACGCTCAGTGCAAAAGTCATACGCTCAGGTCAGGCTACGCTCAAGTCAAGCTATGCTCAGGTAAGCCTACGCTCAGGTAAGCCTACGCTCACAAAGGGCAGCGTATGAGGTCCATACGACCCCTTGTCACACAAGTGAGCGTATGCGAGTCATACGCCTCCAAAAAGGCAGCGTATGAACTTCATACGACTCCTTGTCACACAAGCGAGCGTATGCGAGTCATACGCCTCCAAAAGGCAGCGTATGGACTCCATACGACTCATGGCTATCCAAGTGAGCGTATGCAAGTCATACGCTCCAAAAAGGCAGCGTATGGACACCATACGACTCCTTGTCAAGCAAGCGAGCGTATGCGAGTCATACGCTTCCAAAAGGCAGCGTATGGGGTCTACTGCGCTGCGCTAAAGAGCGCGCACAGCTCAGTGACGCAAGCTAAAAAGCTCGCGCACTGCTCAGTGTCTTCTCCAAACAGCAGGAACTCCATGGTTGAACCCTAAGCTCCCAAAGTCCATAACTTGGTCAAAACAAGTCCAAATCCAACTTTCCAAAGGTCAAAATTGGGTAGAAGGAAATTCTCTACCACATGGAACCATAAAAACTTGAAAACAAGGGAATTTAATAGATCAAAACCATGAAAATCCGAAAATGACTAAATTCTAGATCTACAAAAATCCAAGCTTCAAAATAGAAAATGACAAGTTCTAATGTGGATTAGAAAGTTGCAAAGAAGAGGTTAGAACAATAAAAATGGTGGATTTCTTCATGAAGCAAGATTGCACTTGCCTAGGCTAGGGTTTTATTGGTTGGTGGTGGAGAGTAATGAAGAAGAAAGGAAATAATGAGGAGAGAGAATGGGAAGAGGTTAATAAATGGGGTTGGTTGTGGTAGGTAGGGGGTTCACCCTTGGTTCATGATGAACCAAGGCTAATCAAGCCTAGCCGAACCAACCCAAGCCAACCCAAACCAATATGAACCATGACCAATACGAGATAAAATACGTACACGTATTCTTAAATACGTAATACGAACAACAGGCATTACACCCTGACACTGGTGCCGTCCCTGGAAGCAAATCAATGGTGAACTTTATCTCTCTCTGGAGGCATACATGGAAGCTCTTCAGGGAACACGTCTGGGAACTCTTCAACGACTCTGGAAAACTGAACTGCCACTGCTACTGCCATCCGCAATACTGGAGAAGAAGGTTCTACTTCACCCCTGGAAAATAAAAACTCTGGATCGTCGGGAATACCAAAAATAATCCTGCCAATATGGCAGTCTATTCTTGCATATTGCTCCTTCAACCAATCTATTCCTAGGACCACATCATAATCGGCCATCGGAAATTCTATCAACCTAGCGGAAAACTCTCTACCGCTAACTACGATTCGACACGAAAAAAACACTCTATCTACTCCCACAAGACCATTACCAGTAAGTATATTGAGCCTTACTGATAATGACTCGGGCTTCAGTCCTATCCGTGTTGCAAATCGTGCAAACATAAATAAATGCGATGCACCCGAATCAAATAATACTGATATTGAAAAAGAGTTGACAAGAATGGTACCTGCCACCACCTCACCTAAAGCTAACTCTTCTTCTACCATCAGAGACATAGCCTGACCTTGTCCTCTTGGTGCTGGTCCCCTCTGTCTGTTCTGAATCTGAGCTTGGGTCTGGACATACTACTGGGCCTAAGACAACAATGGCCTCGGAGGCTGGTACTGCTGCTGCACTGGTGCTGGACCCCTAACCTATGGACTGGTTAGGTTTGATGATGATGAACTGGCTCTATTCGGACATGACCCTATCTTGTGATCCGGTGCCCCACAAGCCAAGCACAATCCCTGTGCTCTACAACACTATGATACTACATGTCCTGGCATCCCACAATGAGTGCAGCCCATTGCGGAAGACTGCTTCTGCTTCTGTTACTGAGGATACGCTAGCGTCGAGTGCTGAACTGACGAAACTATGGTCGCCTGCCTAGGAGCTCCAATAGTCAAAGCCCTAGCTGCCGGGACTGGTGCTGAAGACTGGGACATCTGCCCATGAGACCTCTTCCGTCCTCCACTTCTATCTACAATCCTCTGCGAAGTATACTCATGCCTCTTCGCTGCTCGCAAGACGGCATCAAACATCTGGTGCTCAAACTGCTCTACTGATATGATAATCTCTAGTAGAGCCCCTACTGGAATCGCTGGGCTCGATCCAACTCGGTTGCCACCAAGGTTGGAGCAAACCGACTGAGTCTAGAAAACTCGGCCGCATATCCATCGACCGTCCTGCCCATCTGCTTAAGATTGGTGAATCTCGTCTGCAGATCATACCGAGCTACTGTGTCGAAGTACTTGGTCTGGAACTTGTTGCTGAACACCGCCCATGAGACAGGCGTCGGTAATCCAACTGCTAGCATCGCCCACCAGCTACGGGCTAAGTCCAATAACTGCAGGCGCACAACGGCCACCTTCTCTTCCTCAGGAATCCTAGCAGCTTTCAGGATAACCTCGGTGTCCTGAAGCCATGCATCAGCAGCGATAGCATCTTCAGTGCTGTCAAAGAAAGGAGGGTTCAGACGCTTGAAGCTGTGGCCGTATTGTTCCCTTGGTAACCAACTCTGCCCATGGCATCTTGTACTGTCTGGTGTAGGGCATCGTCCCGACGATCTTGAGATGCAAGCAATTTCCTGTTGAGTCACACCAGGGTTCCATTGTCAGGCTCTGCAGGCTGGACTGGCTGAATTGGGGGCTCTGGATCCCCGGAATGCATGACTCGGGAGGCCACTCCAGAGTGTTGGGCTTGGTCTCCAGGTTGCTGCTGGTCTACTGGAGGTGCTACGCCTTGCTGATCGGTAGGACCAGGAACAATACTGCTGAAAAAATGACATGGGGAACAATAAGGAAGGACCATGATAGATCGAGGATATAAACATGTGATCAGGTCAAGATTTAAGAAAGATTAGAAGACACGAGTAGAGATCAAGGGCGAGTGTTGATTGAGACATCTATTCAGTGAAATCCTCACACATCTTGGTTTACAATACCTGCATGAGCCACCACTTAGACCGTGTCACGCCCCAGAAACAGAATACTAGAGAGCGGGGGACAGACACAGCCAGCTACGTACATTGAAGTGAATCCCACCTAGCAATACGGTCACGGCTGTCTAGATGCATGAGGGTTTACTACAAGCCAACAATCACTTATGGTCAAGAACAAGCCTAGTGTCTCAATCTCAAGCAAGAAAGTAATGTACAAGATGGTAGATCATCAGACATACAAAGTAAGGCGTCCCAAACATTACATATTCAGATGATCATGAAGCTAGTCATACAAAATGCGAAGACTAGCAAGAGTTTAAGTCATATATGATCAACCCTAGGATTTGTCAATCATGTTACAGCCCTTAGGCAGACAGAAATGTAAATTTAACACGAGCTAACACTTGCTTGGTGGCTAAACGCCTCAAAATAATAATTTACAATATAGTGGGAGAGCCAAATAAAACCCACTCGTTGCCAGGGTTGCGTCTAGTATGCACCATCTGGCTGGAAGGCTAGAAGATCTTCCGGTGCTACTCCAAAATCTGGCCATACAAAACCAGCTGGGTCAGACCCCAGAAAGAGCAAGTGCCATAAGGGAGGCTTCAATTAAGAACTAAAATCAGCATATTAGCACATGAGACATAAAGGATAATAAAAGACATGAGTTAAAGAAATCAGGATGATAAACGATAAGGTAACTAAGGAACTATTCCGGTAACCAAGTTACAACTCGTAAATCAAACAAGGACTGGGGTTGTAACCCTTCTCCTGAACAGAACTTAGTCCCTGACCGATTATCGATAAGGTAAAACATAACAATAAATATACTGAAGTAACCATGTACTGGTACTGTCTAGACAAGACTAGACGGGACTCCATCTATCAATCACGACCAAGTAATGAGTACGGCTTGATACTTTAGCTAACTAGAGTTATCACAAGCCTAATTACTAGCAAGATGCATCGAGATGTTCCAACAGCCACAAGCCCTGCAGTCTTAATCCAGGTTATCCGGTCACAAGTTGAGAGAGTTGGAATAGGTGAGTTGGGGGTGCAACACATGACAGTGTGCTGGAAATGTGCCCTACTCGACGGCAGGCTACAAGTCCAATTAGAGCGCCCAGATCCCGTGACTGCCTGTAGCTGGAAAATCTCTTCATGGACTACTTGATCAATCTAGTCATTATCCTAGTCAGATTCAGTATGAATCCCTGACCATGGTAACCAGGAATTCATGTCCTAGATATGATGCAAGACAAGACATGTAGCTTATATAAGCACAAACACCCACGGTGTCAAGACAAGAGTTACTTAGCAAGTCAAGATAGCCGTCACAACAGCATATCAAGATTATCATGTTAGGTTTACTTATCAAGAGTATGCCACGACGGGCCACTATCATGTCATGTTACTTGTCAAGAGTGCACCACGACAGGTCACTATCAAGAATCATCATGTCAAGTTACTTGTTACTTGTTAAGAGTGCGCCTTAACGGGTCACTATCGTGTCATATCCTTACATTATCATGTATGAGAGAAACTTGCATAAAAATAGCTAGTAGCATATTCTTGAAGCCAAGAAAAAGATCTACAACTTTCATATTGGGAGTTGGGAGAAATTCTGGCCACAATTCAGCCAAATAGGACATAAAACAGCCAAAAACAGCCAAAATAGGCACTATACGGCATTCTGCGGCACTATACAGCCTTTTGCAGTACTATGCAGCCTCCTGTGATACTATGCGACCTCCTGAGACAATATGCGGCCTTCTGCGGCCTATGTAGCCTTCTGCGACACTATGCAGCCTCCTGCGGCATTATGCGGCAGACTGCATCACCAGGCTGCACTATACGACAGGCTGTACTATACGGCAGGCTGCACTATGCATCAGTCTGTACTATGCGGCAGTCTGCACTATGCGGCAGGCTGCACTATGCGGCACTATTCATCGTCCCTGCCAGGTTCAGGACAGATGAACTAAAAAATGTCCTAATCTTATTTTGGCCATAACTTCCTCAAAACAAGTCGAAATCTAACTTTTCAAAGGTCCATTTTGAGTAAAATTGAATTCTCTATAACATAAAACAATCAAAACTTAAAAATAAAAAATTTTGGTAGATCAAAACCCAAGAAAACCAAAAAGCTATAAACTTAGATCTACAAAAATCTATCCGAAAAACTCCAAGTCCTAAAGATGCTTAGAATCACGTAGAGAAGAAGATAGAACAATAAAATGGAAGATCCATCATGAAGCAAGTTGCACTTGCCTAAGACTTGGTAGGTGGGAGGAGTAAATGAAGAAGATGAAGAAGTAAATGTAGAAATGAACGGGGAGAGAGAGAGAGAGAGAGAAAGAAATTGGGTTATATATCAACCCCCTCCATCTCAAACCAAACCAAGCCAAGCCAAACCAAGTCAAATTGAACAAAACCAATCAAATAAACCAAGTCAAGATTAAACCAAGACTAGGCTAAGCAAAACAAGTCTAACTACGGTCCACCTGATAAATGCCAAAAATCTCATATACGTATACGAAAACACATATAACGAAAAACGGGAGTGACACGTCCAGCTCCTCCTCTGTTCGATGATGCCGCCTTGCTTGACGGAGCCCGATCCCAGTAAGTCTGCCAGCGATCGCCAGCACCGATCCGCCAGAGACAACCTTTCCTCCGTGCTTTACAGCGTCATGTCCCCGAAGAGCGCACAAAGTGCCTCCAGTCGTCCTTGGGCCGCACGTCGTGAAGTCAAGCTCGATTGCCACCACTTGGGAGGGTGAGCTCTCCACTCGAATTCTCTCGTTTCCCCAAATTTTCTTCTCTATAACTCTTTTTTAAATTTTTGATACTGTGGTAACACAGTATATACAGAGAAGAATAGTAAGTGTTTTGTTCTTTTATTATTATTAACGTATTAATTGGGGGAAGGGGAGGAGCAGTTATTTAATGTATTACTATTACTACTTTATAATGGATGTAAATGTATTATTTATTAAGTACAATATTAATTGTATTAATGTTATTAGTTATTGTTAGGGTTATTATTATTATTATTATTATTATTATTATTATTATTATTATTATTATTATTATTACACTTTTTACAAATAGAGCAAGCAACAATGGGCCATTAGTGAATAATAGGTCGGCCCCTGGTTTTGTTTTTCTAAAATAAAAGGGTGGATTTTATTATGAAGAATTGGGCTATTTTAGTAAAATATGGTTTTATTATTATTATTATTACTACTTTATTATTATTATTGTGGAAAAATAATAGTAATCTTGGGCTGTATTTGACTTGGGCCTAGAAAAATTAAAATAATTATTTTGGGCTATATAAATTTATGAGCTTAAATTGGGATATATATAGTTATTAGTAAATGTATTTGGACTTGGGAGAAATGGTTATAATTTGGGCCTTCATGAATACTAGTAATAGATATTTCATTAGTTTGGTTACATATATATACTGGGCTTATATTAAATAGAACCGGGCTTTATATCATATAGAAATAGTTTTGGGTATAATGGATTATTTATATTTATTTTTTGGGTTTTATTATTATTAAAGGTTAAATGTATTTCATCTGGTTAAAAAGGGATATTTTGGGCTCCTAAAATAAGTATATTGGGTTCAAGCCCAATAGTTTTCATATATTAAGTTGTAGTAAACCAAACATTTATTATTTTGGGGCTTTGTTTTTGTAAATATTTTTTCCTAAAATAGGCATATATATATTTTCTAAAGTAAGGATTATTTTCTAAGTCAATCCGCTTTGACTTAAATAATTTTTCAATCCCGACTAATCGTATTCTAACTTTTCTTTCGAATACCAAAATCCTTCACATCGGCCCTAGTCAATCAGACTATCGTGGACCCAACGGGATTATCGGTTTCACCAGCTAAGGACCCCAGACGAGTATATTTTCTGATAGTTTTCATATTTGATAACTTCTATGATTCATGTATTTAGTATTGTTTTACATTGATTTTCTGTTGATTCTCGACACGATGGTTACACGATGTAGTATTTTATGGATTCCTTACATGTTATATTTCGTGATTACTGTGTTCGTGACTAATATATGATTTTCGTGTTCATGACATGTTTGGATCCATTAGTACTAGTCGGACGGTGAAATACATTAGTAGACATGTAAATATACCCAGAAATATTCCATTGGTCTTACATGGAGAATAGCAACCGCACACGATACGTGCGATTGGCCAAATATTATACCTAGTCGTTTACATGTCGAAAATAGTATTTTAACACACTAGATAGGTACAGTTTCTGGTTTCACTTTATACTTTGCTGGTTGCATGTCTTATCAGCTTTACTACTGTTCTCACTTGTCATTATTACCATGCTCATTTGCTTTTACTCTATGTTCAGTTCTATGTTTCTATGCTTATCTGTTCATCATGTATTTCATTACTATTTACTGTTTTATAGACTTTGTCAATTATTGGAACCGCTGTTAGAAATGTATTCATTCTATTCCTGACTGGAAACCATTTTTCAGATTAGTCGCGACTACTTTTTGTATTGGATCTTTGGGGAGATACGGGTGTATTTGAAGGCCAAAACCTAGAAACTAGTTAGATAGTTGAGTTAGTTGTTTTCTGTTTTGTGAGACCTTGTATTTCATTCAAATGTAATCTTTAAATATTGTAAATTAATTTTGCAAATGAGCAAATAAAGATATATTTTATGAGCACTTCATTTATTGTGGGCTAGACAGCGTACTACCGCCAATACTATGGCGTAGGCTGGACTTGCACACGCACTCGCATCCGAAAAGCGGGTATGGGTCGTGACAAGTTTTTTGGTGGGCCATGTAGGTATGTTTTCACAAAATTGTACGAACTCGTGATAGTACTTAATTTAGTTGTATTATTACGTGCCTGCTATTAGGAACTGCTCATTCACAATTAGGATTAATTTAATTTTTAGGAGGATGACTAGGAATAAGAGTCCCTTATTCAATTGACTGTTGGGTAGTTGAGATTGCCACATAAGTCATGTGATTTAGCCAAGGATTCATTGTATTCTAAAAACCTATTAGATGACTTTCATAGAAGGATAACTATTGTATTTTAATACGATGGTATAACCAAAGGTGGGTAGACTATTCGCATAGGCTTCCTAGGATTAAATCCCTAATCTTGATTATTTGTGCAATTTTATTTTAATCATCACCATATCGTACGGACCGTATTGCTTATTTATTCCCATGACCATAAGTAATTGTTTTTCCCTAAAGAGTCTATAGTTTATTTCCATCCCTTGACTTTTGATCTTAACATGATTCGATTATCCATATATTAATTTTGAGTCCGTTTCTGAAATTCAAGATATATATGATTTACATTTCTCTTGCCTTTGATCGTTTTATTCCTAACCAATCGTATAATTTTTAAAACTTATATTTTCCTTCAAGGACATATACTTATATCTTTCTATCATGATCAACTTGTTGAAATTCTAGGAGCTCCTTTAAAATTTTATGGATATAGTTGGAATAGTTTTCGATGACTCATAATGGCATGGCAGATGCGCACTGTCGTCATTTATTTGAATTTTGTAAACTGCGGGTTCACTGCAGCCAGTAACGCATTGTGCGAGGTATGACCCCTAAGTTGAAATAATTTCAGGTAAGAGTGGGTTATCGAACATTATATTAAAACTATGACTTAGTTGTCCTATTTTGACCTTAATTATCTTTATGTCAATATTGGATAGAGTTGACAGGGTATTCGATACCATATCATATTTGAGTCATGAAACCAAGGATTTACTACAGCCAGATGTATACTGGCGAGGCATAAATTCTCGATAAAGTGACTTCATATATACAAATGATTTTCGAATATTATATAGACTACGTCCTTTTTGGCATGTGACTATTGATTTTCATTGTTCGTAATTTTATAAACTCTCGCTTAAAATTTGATTAGTTCTTGTCCTTTCATTTCTCGAACCTTTCTTTTTATCTTTTTATTTTTCTATCATTATTAGGTTTCCTAGAAATCATAAACTATTTTGA
Organism: Iris pallida; assembly: GCA_029216955.1. Lineage (NCBI taxonomy): Eukaryota > Viridiplantae > Streptophyta > Magnoliopsida > Asparagales > Iridaceae > Iris > Iris pallida. The sequence continues at coordinate 408,039 of JANAVB010021014.1, read as the reverse complement.
TTCCATTATACTAGATTCATAATCATAATCATGGCTATATTTCAACTCAATTATTGCTAATGTTTAGATTTTTATTCCACTATGATTATGACTACTTTGACCACGTTCGTGCTCGTGCCAACTTTTTAATTTTGATCAAACTTGGATGACTTGTATGATTAACCTTGATCGTGACTGCATCTTAGTTGTATCTAAGTGATTTTTAACTATGTTTAGACTTTGTCTAAATTTTCATTGTTGACCATGCCTATATAATTCCAACTGTAGTTAATCGTTCCAAACGACTTTTCCTTGTTTAACTAATCCTATTTCGATTATATCCTTGACCATTGTGACCAAACCCTTTTGACTATACCATAATCATGCCGCGTGGTATTTTTCTTAAAAGTTCGATTAATTTATGATCATACTTAACTTATTTTGATCATTAATCATATCATATCCTTAATCGTACCTAATTGTATCCTTTAAAATTTCGAGACAAAATTTTTCTAAGGTGGGTAGATTTGTAACTCCTCTTCCCGAATTTTTCAAAATTTTATTTATTTATTTATTCTATTTTTCATATTTCAAAATAAATCTTTTTTGAAACGTATAAATATTATTTTGCTATTATGTTGTCATTTCAAAAACTAGTTAACAATCATGATTTTAAAAGTACTAATTTATTTTTGTAATTTTCATTTATTCCTAGAATTATAGAAGATGTTTGATTATTATTTTGGACTTTCAAATGATTTGATTTCAAAAATAGATTTTTGGAATTATAAATATTTTATAGACAAAAGGAATTGCCAAATTATTTTCAAATATAATTTTGAATACCTTAGATTATCATGGTAGTATCAAAATATTTTTTATGTTATTTTTGATAATACTAAATTTTACTTAAATATGATAATCAATTATTTGATTTATTTAAATTTATACGATTTAAATTGTTTTGATAACATTAAATATTATTCTAAAGTTATTACTTTGATCTTTTATTTTATTTTGAATTTATATTAGATGACTATGTAAATTGGTATAGTTATCTACTAATAGATTTCGATTAGATTGAATTATTTTAAATTTGATATTGATTTAAATTAATATCATTATCTACTAGTAGATTTGATTAAATTAATTTGTTTTAAAAAGCTTATTTGATTTTAAATAAAGAGAAGACTTTATCTAGTAGGAATTTTAAGCCTTATCCAATTAGGAGTTTAACCTCCTATATAAGGAGAATTTCTTTTCACCTTTTTCTCACTTCCCAACAATCCATCAACACACCGATGGTGACGTGAATCGTATCTGTGCCTACAAATTCTTATTCCATTATTTTACACGTACATTTTCTCTCTTTCGTGTCCGATAATTCTAGACACATCGACATAAATCCTCGACCAAGCCCCACAACCCCGTCTTCGCGTCTCTGGCCACCGGTCGTACTCACCTATCCACCGCTGTCCAATCTACCATGGCAGCGACCGCCACCATGGCCACTGTCCCCGACAACACCACCTGGCCCATCCTCTGCCTCCCGTTCACCACCACCCTGCCGACAATACCACCCTCCATTCGCCCTGGCCAACCAAGGCTAGACAACGCACTGCTTGGTCATCCGTCGCCCACCGACGACAACACCAACCCCCAGTCCCTTTCCCGGCCAACGTCGCGAACCCCTCTTCCCTATCTCGGCCAAAAGTCTTCACCCGCCTATAACTACTGCCGACACCATCAACAACATCACCATCCCCAACACCTCCGCCTCCTTCTCTGTCTTCTCGTCGTCCTCACACCCCACAACCTCCTGACGGAATTCGAGCCAGCGAGACCCCATCGTCACTGCCACCACTAACCACCCGTCCCCTCCAACCACCGGTCGGACCTGCCCGACCCGGCGATAATACTAGAAAAAGAAAAAGAAAAAGAAAGATGAAAGCCCTAACCTCTGCCGGAGTCAGAACACCAGCCCTCGCCCCTATCCTTCGCCCCCTGTCGCGATTGAGTGCCTCCCGATCCCATCCAGCTCCTCCTCTGCTCGACGATGCCGTCGTGCTTGACGGAGCCTGATCCCAGCAAGTCCGTCGGCGATCGCTAGCGTCGGTCCGTCGGAGCCAACCTTCCCTCCACGCTTTGCAGCGCCGCGCTGCCACAGAGAGCATGGAGAGCCTCCGGCCGTCCCTAGGTCGCACGTCGTGAAGTCGAGCTCGGCCGCTACCACTTGGGTGAGCTCTCCACTCGAATTCTCTCATTTTCCCTAATTATTCTTCTCTCTAACTCTCTCTCTCTCTAATTTTTGATACCGTGGTAACACAGTATATGCAGAGAAGAATAGTAAGTGTTTTGTTCTTTTATTATTATTAATGTATTAATTAGGGAAGGGGAGTAGTAGTTATTTAATGTATTTTTTTTTTTTTTTTTTGACATGCAGTTATTTAATGTATTACTATTATTACTTTTAATGGATGTAAATGTATTATTTCTTAAGTACAATATTAATTGTATTAATGTTATTAGTTATTGTTAGGGCTATTATTATTACACTTTTTACAGATGGAGAAAGCAATAATGGGCCATTAGTGAATAATAGGTCGGCCCCTGGTTTTGTTTTTGTAAAATAAAAGGGTGGATTTTGTTATGAAGAATTGGGTTGTTTTAGTAAAATGGTTTTATTATTGTGGGAAAATAGTAGTGATCTTGGACTGTATTTGACTTGGGCCTTGGGCCTGGAAAAATTAAAATAATTATTTTGGGCTATATAAATTAATGAGCTTATATTGGGATATATATAGTTATTAGTAAGTGTATTTGGGCTTGGGAGAAATGGCTTTAATTTGGGCCTTTATGAATACTAGTAATAAATATTTCATTAGTTTGGTTACATATATATACTGGGCTTATATTAAATAGAACCGGGCTTTATATCGTATAAAAATAGTTTTGGGTATAATGGATTATTTATATTTATTTTTGGGTTTTATTATTACTAAAGGTTAAATGTATTTCATCTAGTTAAAAATGTATATTTTTGGCTCCTAAAATAAGTATTTTGGGTTCAAGCCCAATAATTTTCAAATAATAAATTGTAGTAAACCAAACATTTATTATTTTGGGGTTTTGTTTTTATAAATATTTTTCCTTATATATATATATATATATATATATATATATATAGAGAGAGAGAGAGAGAGAGAGAGAGAGAGAGAGAGAGAATAAGGGAGGTAGGGTGCCACCTTACGGGAGGGTGTCTACTTGTCACCCCCCATGCTATCATCATGCACATGGGTGCATGATGATAGCATGTGGGGTGGGGGTGACAAGTAGACACCCTCCATAGTGTGGCACCTCACCTCCCTCATCCTATATATATATATATATATATATATATATATATATATATATATATATATATATATATATATATACATATATTTTCTAAGTCAATCCCTTCGACTTAAATCATTTTTTAATCGCGACTAATTGTAATCTTACTTTTCTTACGAATTCCGGAATCCTTCACATCGAACCTAGTCAATCAGACTATCTTGGACCCAACGGGATTATCGGTTTTACCAGCTAAGGACCCAGACGAGTACATTTTCTGATAGTTTTCATATTTGATAACTTCTATGATTCATGTATTTAGTATTATTTTACATTGAATTTTTGTTGATTCTCGACACGATGGTTACACGATGTAGTATTTTATGGATTCCTTATATGTTATATTTTGTGATTACTATGTTCGTGACTAATGTATGATTTTCGTGTTCATGACCTGTTTGGATCTATTAGTACTAGTCGGACGGGAAAATATATTAGTAGACATGTAAATATACCCAGAAATATCCCATTGGTCACGTGGAGAATAGTAGCCGCACACGACATGTACGGTTGGCCGGATTTTACCCGTAGCCATTTACATATCGAAAGTAGTATTTTAACACACTAGATATGTGCAGTTTCTGGTTCCACTATATACATTGCTGGTTGCATGTCTTATCAGCTTCAATACCGTTCTCACTTGTCATTATTACTATGCTCATTTGCTTTTACTCTATGTTCAGTTCCATGTTTCTATGCTTATCTGTTCATCATGTATTTCATTACTATTTACTGTTTTATAGACATTGTCAATTATTAGAACTACTCTTAGAAATGTACTCATTCTATTCCTGACTGGAAATTATTTTTTAGATTAGTTGCGGCTACTCTTTGCATTGGATCTTTGGAGAGATACTGGTGTATTTGAAGGCCAAAACTAGAGACTAGTTAGATAGTTGAGTTAGTTGTTTTCTATTTTGTGAGACCTTGTATTTCATTCAAATATAATCTTTAAATATTGTAAATTAATTTTGTGAATGAGCAAATAAAGTTATATTTTATGAGCACTTGTTTATTGTAGGCTTGACAGCGTACTACCGCGATACCGCAGCGTAGGCTGGACTTGTGCACGCACTCGCATCCAAAAAGCGGGTGCGGGTTGTGATAGGGCTAATTTTGAATGTGGACTTTGGATATATATTTGTGGATAGGTAGGCTACGATTTTTGTGGACTGGGATTAGCTGAGCCAGTACCGATTCTGATCAATCTTATATATTTTTCCTAGACTCAATTAAAATAAAAATACATAATAAATATGTAAAAACTTGATCTTGATTGCATTGTGTTTGGTTCTTTGATAACGACGAGACTTTTATAGCTTGTAGCAGTAATAGGTGCAAACTTGAGACCTGTAAACCTGTACCAGTATATATATTTTGCATATCGACCAAAGTTGATATTGATTATCAAAATCAGGTGTGATCATGACCAATGGGCCAACAATCTCCACCATTTTATAATTGACAAACTTTGAGTATATAGCAAAATATAACAAATATAATATTGAACTTTGAAATTATACCTGACTTGTCTGAAGAAATCTTGAAAATTTAATTTTGGTATGCTCATTCTCCCCCTTTGTCATGTACTCAAAATACGGCTCCCCTGTAATTTATGAATCCAATATCAACAAAGAAGAATAGAGTGATACCAAATATGATAAGTCAAAAGCTCAAGTAGTATTATATTGGACCATCAGCAGTAGCAGTAATAAATAAAAAATGAACAACTCACATAAAAATATGAAAGTGTCACTACAACTGAGAAGTCCAAAGTGTATAAGAAAAATGTTACTGCAGATAGAGAAGTCCAAAATGCATAATAAGTAAAAAAATGTCACTACATCTCAGATCATCATCAACCAGATAAATCGACACACAAATCAATAGTCAAAAACATCAATCAAAATCAACTATCAGCACCACCAGGAGTTTCCGCAAGCGGATCAGAAGTAGGTGGCTCGGTCGGATCAAAATAAGCGGTCATCCGATCGAGAAAAGCATACGACAGAGCATCACCAAGTCTCGATCCGTCAAAATCTGGGTGATGGATGATGGTCTTCAGAGTAGTAGGATGGTGAACCATCGTCTGCTGGTTGTCTGCCATAGCATTTCAGAAGGTCTGGGCCTGAAAAATATGGCGGAACTCAGCGTCACTAAAGCGAGTTAGATAGGACTGATGCTGCTGTTCCTGGAGAGTGACATAAGCATCGAATCGCTGATAGAGCTTGTCAATAGTGTGACCCAGGGCTGCAAGAGCTGGAGCATCTGCTGGGGCTACGACCGGAGCAGATAGAGGTGGATCATCACCAGGAGGGTGAGGGAACTTCCTAGACCTAAGAAGCTCTGAAGGCGTTCCAGAGATGGGACAGAATCTAAATCGATATCAAATTTCTGGAATATGGCCGCCAGATGCATAGGATAGAGTAGGTATGTAACCTCTCTTCCCCGATTTTCATAATTATTTATTATTATTATTATTATTATTATTATTTTGTGTTTAAAAATAATTTTCGTCGAAACTTCTTGAAAGATATTTTGTGATTAGTTTTGTATTTCAAAACTAGTTTAAACTTTATGGTTTTAAAGAAATACAATTTAATTTTAAAATATTTATTCTCGAAATTGATTATTTTGTATTACGTTATATATTAATTTTTGGACTTTCTAAATATGGACTTCGAAAGTGGTTTAAAAAAAACATAAATATTTGGTATTAGTAAAAAGTTTTGTTATGTTTCTAATTATCTTGATGACATAAAATGTTATCTAACTAATTATTGGATATTTGAATTTGTATGTTTGAAATTATTTAATAAATATCAAATATTATTTTAAAATATTATATTGATCATTATTTGATATATATTTAAATCATATGATTTAAATTACTTGATAATATCAAGCATTAATTTAAACGGGTTATGATTAGATTTGTTTTTATTTAAAATTTTATTTGGTTTAAATTAAAGGGAAGATCTATCCTAGAGAATTTTAATCCTTATCGATTTAGTAGTTCCATCACCTATTTAAGGAGACCTCTTTTCCTAAATTTTCTCCAAACAAATTATATCCTACTAGCCACAACTCCATCGCTACAGTCATCACCACCACCATAGCCATTGTGTTGTGCACCGTGTCTGTGATCGTGTACGTATCCATCCATTATTTTTTCTGCTATTTTACATTTACATTATTCCTCTCCTATGTCCGACACATCGGACACCTAACCAATCCTGTGTCCGTGTCGACACACTGACACGGACAGTACACAAATCTCCGACACAAACCTAACCCTAATTTTTGCCGTCTCTGGCCGAGCCTCCTTGGCCAGACCCTGCTTCCTCTCGGCCTTTTCCTTCCTGTCGATCATGACTATAGTCCCTGGCAGGACCTCCTCAACCGCACCAGCGACTTCCCCTTTCCTTTCCACCCTTCACCACCAACCACCTCGACACCTCCACTTCTGTCAAACACTCGCCAGCACCTAGACCACCAGCTACCCCATGCCTCTGGCAAACTCCGGCCAATCCACCACCAACACGACCATCCTAACACTCCACGACTACTAATGCCATCACCACAATTCCTATAACAAGAAAAATAATAATAAAAAAACCCTTACCTCGGCCTCCTCGTCATCCTCCGGCGAGCACCCATGGCCAAGCCAGTCTAGCCCTTCCGCCTCGCCCTCGACGGCGTACTTGTGGTCGTCGGTTTCCCGCATCCGCCTAGATTTGGCGATCTTCCAATCCGACAACATATTCCCCAGCTAGCGCCTCCTAGCCGCGTCGAGCTTCCCCAGGCGCGACGACGATCATGCCGTCGTCTAAGACCCGGAGCCCCAATATTGCGCCTTGCCAAAGATCGTCCATGTGAACCCCACTCTTTCGGTGCCATCATCGTCGACCGGATCACCATTGGCACGCGTCTCTTCGGTGAAAGAGCCCTCCTAAATGATCTTAAAATATTTCTAAATGAATATATATATTTGCTAAATAAGAATTAGTTTCCTAAATGATCTTTCCACTTCAATTAAATTATTTTTGACCGTGACTAATCGATTATTCCTATCTACTTACGATTTCAAAATTCTTCATATCAATCCTAGCCAATTGAATATTCTGGACTCAATGACATGGTCTGTCCCATTATCCGAGATCATCTTGTGTACTTTTGACATCTGTGACTATACCGTGCCAATAAGATCATGTTGCGTGCAAGTCGACTGTAACTTAATACAAGGCAAGTACATTACACTGGTTACTTTCAATTCCTAATAGTTTCTATGAATACATTGCATGGATTCATATTCATGATTATTAAGTTTCGTTATTTACGTTATTTATCGTAATTCGTGACTATTGCATACCTTGATTATAGTGTATCATGATTTTTTGTGTCGTAACGTGAATCCATGAGTCGGATGGGAAAATACTCTATTAGACATGTAAATATATTCAAATATATCCCATGGTCTTTCGTGATGAATAGCAGTCGCACACGACACATGCAGTTGGCCAGATCTTACCCTTAGCCATTTACATGTTGAAAGTAGTATTTCAAAACACTTAGTTAGGTGTCTTGATCGCCATGCTTACATGTGCCACTTTACATGCCGTGATAGTCTAGTTTACATGTTTTATTCTAGTTGTCTGCCATGATTATGTTGTTTGCCTGTTTTCTCTGCTTGTCATACCATGATTCCATTTTGACCTATTTACCATGTATGTCATATGCTATTTCTATTTTATAGTTTCTATTGTCTTGAATAGTTTACCATGTATGTACTTGTTCAATTCCTGACTGGAAATATTTTTTAGATTAGTCGCTTGCTACTTTATGCGTTGGATCCTTGGGGGAGAGATTGATTTTGTGGAAGGCTGATCCTAGAAGAATAGTTAGAAAGATGAGTTGATCATATGGTTTAATTAGTTATTTTTGATTTCTTGTGAGATAAATGTAATAATGGAATATTGTAATTTAATTTGGTTATTGTGAATGAGCAAATAAAGATATTATTTTATAAGCAAATATTGTACGTTTATTATTGAGGTCTAGAAAACTTACTACGCCGATACCAGGGTGTAGGCTGGACTTGCCTACGCACTCGTATCTCGAAAAGCGGGTGCGGGTCTGTTTGCAAAAACAAAAAGTTGTTCTATTACAAACTTTTGAAAAGAGTACAAGAGTACAATTTGAATTCTGGGGAAGTACAACTGTAGGAATCTGATCAGAAGACGATCACTTTATCCCTTGGACTATGTAAACTTGAAAACTAGAGCCTCTGTAGAATGTAACAGCAATTTTGCAAGAGTTTTTGATCTCTCTGTGATGCTTTAACAATGATTGGAAACTCTATTTATTGAGTTCTTGAAATAACTGTTTTAACAGTTATTCTGATATGCGCGAGACTGGGTTGCGCCATATTGGGTTGCGCCAACCTGATGTTGCGCCAACTTTTATTCAGTTAATCAATCATGTACTAACTGTTTTTAGACGCGTGTCATCATGTGATTAAGATGCGCGTGGTCGTGTACAGGATAGTGGACACTTCTTGAGAGATTAGTGGCATGTGCACCACGTTATCCTGTTTTAGAATGTAAGTTGCCTCAACTTCATCAGGTTGCGCGAGCTTCAGTCAACAAGTCAAACTGCGCCTGATTGGGTTGAGCCTAGGAGCAACTGAATGGATAGGCACGTGGCAGCTTAAGAAGAAGTTTGTTCAGATTACGCCTAGGTGCAACTAAGGAATTTGTTTAGATTGTGCCTAGGTGCAACTCATAAGATGTGCAGGACAGCTGTCAATCCAATCTCCTTGAGCGGCACAATTCAAGGGATTCGAAGAGATTTTCTCCGTTTACTGGGATATCAGTTGTCAGTGCTGTCAGGTAATAATGACCATTAAATGTCAGACGCCACATAGACTTTGGCACAATATGACTGGGCACAGTCTAATATATGGCGCAACCTAATCAATAGCGCAGTTTGATCTCTGAGCTTCATATCAGTGGCGCAGCTTGATTTTTGGGGCGTAACTTGATTGCTGACTAGTAAATACATGGCGCAACTTAATTTTTAGGCCCTACAAGATCTCCTTCAAAGTTTTCAAAACTTAAAAACATTTTAAAGTTTTGAAATACTTTGAATTTATAAAAGTTTTGACTGAGTCAAGTTGCGCCAGTCAATGCTCAGTCTGTTGCAATCAGTTACAATTTTTCATGCGCAATTGGGAGTGACTATTAGGATTATGTTTTTTAGGTTTATAAATAATCCTTGATTTAGTCGACTTTAAATTCTTTACTTCTGATAAAATTCTTCGAGCTCTTGCCTTCTTCTTCCCGACTATCTCCTCGACGTAATGGCTCCCAAAAAGACTGTCGCCAATAAAGGAAAAGGCATCGCCACCTCATCGACCCATGTCCTATCGGCTCGCGTACCACAGTACGCGCCGCCTTCCTTTCGTCGCGAGACGGCTAATCCAGCACTGGAAGGTGATTAAGGACAATCACTGGAACATGTTCGATCTTCATTTTGACTTGCACCCCTCTTCTTAGAGTGTGGCGTATCACGAACTTTGCGCCACCCCTTCTTAGGGTATGGTTGCTTTAACACCGTTTGTTCTTATGAACTGTGTTACGCATGCTGTTGCACAATTTAGCTTTTTATACAAAAGTATTGCATAACTAAGTTTTGAGGCACAATCCAGTATGTGGCGCGCCATGAGATGTGGCGCAACTTAAGTTATGCGCAACACAATATGTGGCACAACTCAAGTTGTCGCACAACCTAAGATGTTATGCAACTTAGTAGTTTGCTCACATTCGTGTTGCCTCTAACTTTTTGTTCACATGTTTCTTTGCAGTTAATCTTAGGAAAGACCCTAATGCTGAAAGTTTTGCTTTAGCATTCAATGTCTCTAAGTATAGGAAGAGCTTGTCTCACATCATATTCCCTCAGTATGATGGTCCCGAAGCACGAAAAGCTCTTCTCATAGCTCAAGATAACCAGACTCTGCTGAACTTAATGAATGGAGAACCCTTTCAGAGCCTGGATACTATAGTCCACAAGAAACCTGCCTTTTTATTCGGGGATGCTATCAAAAAAACTTCCTAACCTAAGGCAAAAAAAGAGGTAAGAACTTTCTTAAAGGAGGACAAGGCCATATACCTAACAGAAATATCAAGGTCTATAGCATTATCCTAATATGCTTTTGCCAGCTATCCTAGAAGGATGTCATGGGATCTGACTTTTCTTCAGCAAGCGAGAGTCGGCAAAATCTGTTATAAATTGGGTCCGAGGAACAGGGACCTTTTTTACGCACTTCTGAAAAATATAGTACGCATTTAAGAGGTTTAAGGCCGAGCTGCATCCCTCCCGAGGATTCTTCCCTGCTCCTTCCGGTCAGAATACCTATTTTTGCAAATACATTTGCAAACGTTGAAGGAAGATATCCAGACCGTGCTATGCGTATGACAGGCCTAGTAAACCCAGAGATAAAGCGCTGGATGATGGAACTGGGGAGTCCCAGGACCATTTCTTTGGTGTGCGTATTGATCGATAGAAAGTTAAACAGATCTAATACGTGTTCTAACCCTTCATAAGTGGAAACTAGGGTTCACGAATTATACCTGCGGCGGAAAGAAGACAAGTAATTCCTGGCAATCTCGAGCGGACGACCCCAAGATCTTCTGTACGTATTCCTTCCTCGAGTTGGACGTCGTGTGGGCGACGATCTCCCAACCTTTTCTTCTCCTTGACAGCCATCTCTTTATCTCCTTACGTGAATCACGAATTTAGAGAAAATTTTAGATTTCTGATCGGTAATATGGCGGCCAGAGAATAGAGGTTATATATAGGCTACGGCAGAGACCATGAGGAGAAATTAGGGTTAGGCCTCCTAACGGATCTGGATATCCCGTGTTCAGCCCGAACACACAATCCAGGCCCATTAACAATAGCTCGGTCCACTAATAAGCTATTGTCGTACTACCTCCCTAATCCCAAATTATGTTTGTGGGCTCCTTTTATTATATGCTCGTTTGGCTCCCCATGTTAAGATATCGTATGTCCGTCGATCAAATTAAGTTACTAACAACTATATTGATTCGACATCTTTTATCCTTAAGTAGTACCGCTTAACTTTATTTGTTATGTCGAATATAATCCACCTGCAGGATTTACATGACAATCCTTATAAGCTCCTTAAGGGGACATCATCAACCCGATGTATCGGGATTTGTATTCCATTTATAATCAACATCCCATCATACATACAATGTTATTACCCAATTCATAGAGGTTGTTGATCCATAATGAATCTCACTCTTTTATGAGTCAAAATAATGCACACTGCATATACATGTCCGTTATTATATCCGGGTTAAGAGCACAAACATCCATAATAACAAAGGTGTTTGTTCTCTTATGTAGTCAGTACAAAGAGAACAACCTCATGTGGTCCTGTTCAATACACACAAAGTGTACTAGTGTAAACCTATAGTCAAGATAGACTAATACCAGATTACATTATAACCTTTCCAATAGATTGTCCAAGTCCATCTAGGTTGTGAACTATTTATATACTCCATAGGAAACTGATAATATGATCTTCTGTGTGACACCACACACCATATTATCTACAATATAGAATATCAGACATTTGCATTAACACTTGCAACAAATACAATATGCAAACATTTGCCCATATGATTCTAATTCAAAATTTAAGGAAATAAGGTTACTAAAAAAGTGATGATTTTAGTATATAACCCTAACAATCTCCCACTTATACTCAAAGCATTGCTTTTCAGTATACTGTTACAAATCTCCCACTTATACTTAAAGCCATGCTGCTACACATATGACTCCCATTCCCTCAATATGACTATCAAATGCCTTAGCTGGTAAGCTCTTTGTAAAGGGATCAGCTAGGTTGTCGGCTGATGCTATCTTGATCACAGCAACTTTTTCTTTCTTTACGAAATCTCGTATCAGGTGGTACTTGCGCTCAATGTGTTTGCCAGTCTTATGGGCTCGTGGTTCCTTCGAGTTTGCAACTGCACCACTATTATCATAATAAAGTGTAATAGACTTAGGCAAACTAGGTACTACATCCAAGTCCAACAGAAAGTTTCTGAGCCAAACCGCTTCTTTGGCTGCCTCAGAGGCTGCCACATACTCGGCTTCCATGGTGGAATTAGCAATACATTTTTGCTTGATACTCCTCCACACAGTGGCTCCACCTCCCAAAGTAAACACATAACCTGAGGTAGATTTCCTGGAATCCCTATCTGACTGAAAATCTGAGTCTGTATACCCCAAGGGAACTAAACTATCTGCCTGGTAAACTAGCATATACTCTTTAGTCCTTTTCAGGTACTTCAAAATATGCTTTACGGCAGTCCAATGCTCTTGTCATGGGTTAGACTGATATCTGCTGACCATACCTATGGCAAAGCAGATGTCTGGTCTCGTATATAGCATTGTATACATTAAGCTTCCTAATGCTGAAGCATAAGGAACTGCCTTCATGTTCTCTATCTCTTTAGGTGTCCTCAGACACTGCTCCTTTGATAGAGCAATTCCATGTCAAAAAGGTAAGAAACCTTTCTTAGAATTTTGCATACTAAAATGAGTTAGTACAGTATCGATATAAGAAGCTTGGGATAAGCCCAACATCCTTTTCTTGCAATCTCGTAGAACTTTGATCCCAAGGATGTGACCTACTTCTCCCAAGTCCTTCATATTAAACTGTTTGGATAACCATACCCTTACATCAGATAACACCTTCACATTGTTTCCAATGAGCAAGATGTCATCCACATAAAGTACTAGGAACACCACCGTGTTTCCGTCACAACACTTTCTGTATACACATGATTCATCCTGACATTGATCAAATCCATAGGATTTTATCACCTGATCAAAACATATGTTCCAAGATTTGGAAGCTTGCTTAAGTCCATAAATGGACTTCTTGAGCTTACAAACAAGATGCTCCTGGCCCTTTTCAATGAACCCGTCTGGTTGCTTCATATAGATGTCTTTCTCAAGACTTCCATTAAGGAAAGCTGTCTTGACATCCATTTGCCAAATCTCATAATCGAGATGAGCTGCAATAGATAAAAGAATCCGGATAGACTTAAGCATGGCTACAGGAGAAAAGGTTTTCCCATAATCGATACCCTCTCTTTGAGTAAAACCTTTTGCTACAAGTCGAGCTTTAAAGGTTTCAACCTTACCGTCTGATCTTCTTTTTCTCTTATAGATCTACTTGCATCCAATGGCTTTTACACCTACGGATGGTTCTACAAGCTCCCAGACCTGATTAGAATCCATAGATTCTATTTCAGATATCATTGCTTTTTGCCAAGACTCTGCATCTTTATCTTGGAGTGCTTCATTGTAGGTACAGGGATCATAATCTTGTTCCTCAGGGACGAAGTCTGACGACTCTCCCAAGAACATATATCTATCAGTGTCACGACCTGCATCCATTTTTTTTAAACGGATACAAGACGTGTCCAAGCCAGCCTACGCCGCAGTGTCGGCGGTAGAACGCTGTCACGGCCATGAAGATCAAAATCATAAATAATGCTCATTCACATGATTAATTTAATTCACAATGATCACAAGTTTTACATTTGCAGAAAATATAAACTTGTACATATATTGAAATGAGTACAACTCATCTATCTAGCTAGTCTCTAGGATTTTCGTCTGCAAATTTCCCTGTATCTCCCATGCTAGAAGAATCCACGGCTAACCTGAAAAATGTTGGTTTCCAGTCAGGAATGGAATGAGCACAATTCACTGAATGCAATTTCAAATAAAGAAAATGACTATAAAACAAAGGTTAGTCATCAATTATGAGTTTTGAAAATAAACAGTAAATACGAAAAACCAATAGCAATAAATAGACACAAAATACTTTTCCCAACTGTTAGAAGTACCTTTGATATGTGATCAGTCTCGGAACAATTATGCGACACGGTCTAAACGGTCTAAAGTTACACGGTCTACAGTTACACGGTCTACAGTTAATATTACAATAAAGAAACACTGTCTACAAAATAATAATCACGATCTACACAGTTTAAATGCAGTAATAATCACAGTCTACACTGTCTACTTTGCAATAAATAAATCACTGTCTAGACTGTCTACAAAAAATAAATAAATCACTGTCTACACTGTCTACACGGTCTAAGGTCAGATCACACATCGTTGGTACTTCTCATTCCCGACTCACAATTTATAATAGAAAAATAATCACATAACCAATGGCCAATCAATAAAATATAGTGAAAATCAATATCGAAATGCAGACAATAAACTGTACTCGCCTGTGGTCCAGTGCTGGTGAAACCGATAATATAAGCTACGCAATGTGCCACAATAGTCAAAACCCGTACAACAGTCCCCGGATGCGGAAATAGACAATACCAATGATCTCAGAATAGTCAAATTAGCTAGGATTGCCTGTCCTTAAGTCCAATTCTGGACACAGAGACAAAACGGTAATTTCGGGCCAAAATAATGTCCGCCGTTGGACCCGATTTGCACCGAAAAGCGTGCCAGAGTCAACGGTCTCTAAAGTCGTCAAACTACATATCTACGGATCCAGTTTTTCGATACGAACCCAACCGTATGTCCAAAGTTGGATTTCGGCGGGCCGTGCACAAAATCGCCCGTTGAGTGGGTTCGTGGGGCCCGCAAAACGACGTACGATTCAACTGTCTCAGAATTGGACCAAACTTGTCATACTGGACCAGAAAAATGATACGATCCTGTTGGCATAAGTTTCGTCTCGATCTGACGAGCGCACACAAAGTTATGACTGAATTTGCATTGCACGGATACGGGGCGATTCCGACGGATACGCATCAAATTCGTCGTGCACACGCGACCAATTTGAATTCCGTCAAAGCCCACATGACCACGAAGTCGTTACGCACCTTTCGATGCCTTCGGTGCGCGACCACGTCGCCCGGGTTGGCGGAACGGACGTTGTATCGGAGGGATTTTGAGATTTTTAAAACAGTTTAAATAGGTTTTTCTTGATCTTTGAATCAACTTTTCTTACTGCCTAAACAATTAGAAATAAAAGTAACAGTAGGGTTTCAATCCTGGTTATATAGTCTATAAAACTCTTCAAATAGATTTTGAAAATCTGCCTTGGATTGGTGTAAAATCGGCTTCCAAATTGGGTCATTGGGGTCGAATTTCTGTCTAGTTTAAGACAATTTTTCGTCTAACTTCCGGCTTAATTTTTGGAAAATCCAGAGCACCTAGGGTCGAACTATTGGTCAGGCCTCCTAGCCGTATATATTGTGATTACGACGAACCAATCGGTTCGTCGATTGACTACGAGATGAAGGAGTAACATAACGACGAACCTGGGTACTCGATGTCGCTGGTGCTGGTGCTCTGCTCGCTTGTGCGCGCACGCAGCTCTCTGGCGACTCAGTCGCCGGCCGACGGCCGCCCACGGCGGGCTGGCGCATGCGCGGGTGGTGCGCTTAGGGGTGGTGGCGCCGTACGAGGTTTAGGGTTTTGGAGAACCCTCCCGACTACTCTATCTCACGATTATATAGTTGTAACCGTCGGTGTGTTTTCTATTCGGTTCTGATTCTGAAGGAAGGATGGGCGCGCGTGGGTTGGGCTCGGCTGGGCCGAGCCTGGCCTTTCTGCTCTTTGTTATTTCTTTTATTCTTCTATTTTTTTTATTTAATAAGAGTACAACTATATATATCTATATGTATACACACACCATATATAAATATATATGTATATAATATATACATACACAAATACGTCCATATATATATATATATACATACACAAATACACCTATATAAATATATTTATATATATACCCGTACACAATATATAATATTTATATATTTACATATACATATATATATTTTTATGTACACATACACATTTACGTGTATTACATGTGTATACATATATATTCATATATATATATATATACACACACACATACACGTATACCGATTACTATATATATATATATATATATATATATATATATATATATATATATATATATATATATATATATATATATATATATATTTTTTATTTATATATATATATATATATATATATATAAATAAAAAATAAATAAATAAATAAATATATATATATATATATATATATATATATATATATATATATATATATATATATATATATATATATATATATATATATATATATATACACACACACACAAATACATATTTATATATTCATACACTTACACACATACATACATATATATTATATATATATACATGTACACCTATATAATATATTTTTATATATATACCTTCATACCCATATGTATTTATTCGACAATAAAATAATATAACCAATAAAATAATAATATTAAATAACAATTCTAATAAAATAATAATAAGAATAATAACGAAATTTAATATGCCAATAATAGGCATTGCATCCACTTGAAATATGTCTACATGGGTGTATTTGATCTCATTAGATACCTACAAATGCTTGGATTCGGTTCGGGCCCAGCTCGGGCTAAATCGACACAAACGGTCTCCTACAGGTCAATACTATAATTAATAAATAATTAAAACGTTCTATAGGGTTAAGTCACAACTTGGCCTGGTTATCCTAGTTAGAGTACACCTATGGCTGGGTCTTCTCTACCAGGGCTAATACACTGGTCAAAGCACGCTACTTGCACTATCCGTGCCATGGTCCTAGTCATCTTGTACTCCAAATCTCCACCATGGCTAAAGTCATCTACCGTAATAAATAACTAAATAATTATTTATAAAAATCATAAAATCACCATTTCAATAAAATAAATAATAATAATAAAATATTCTAATTTTTTTTTCGGGAAGGGAAGCTACAAATCTACCCACCATAAAAATAATTTCGTCCTCAAAATTCTAATTCATAGGTATTCCTTAAAATTTAAAAAGAAAGTCTGCCTTAACCCTCAATCCCCTCAAATTTAATTTCTCCAAAATATTTTATGACTTTCTCTAGTCATTTCATAACTCCGAACACTTGAGGCCTTCTACCCACCTTTGGTCACACTACTTCTCAAACTAAAATTTTATAATCTTCTAACTAGTTGCTAACAATTCTACCCACAAATTTCTAGGCATATGGCATCTAAAATCCTCTCCTATTTATCACGCAACCCAAAATTTAACAGGCAACAGATTTACACAAGTAGCTAAGAAATCTTGATAATTTCTAATATAAATGACCATTCATCACTCTGAAATGGGGAGGACAGGAAGATAAGGAAAATAACCGAAAGCAAATATGAAGTTTCAGAGCGGTAGAGGGTTTCGAACGATATAGCTAAAAAGGGTGTTTACGAACCACTGACTTATTTGCTAGATTGGACTATTCTAGCCTAGTCACTTGCTAAATCGAAGAACTCTTCATTTCCTAGAGATTTGCAATCCGTGGACTATGGAAAATCTGTTCTCTAAATTAATCCGAACAAGGTTAAAAAAAAAAATAGAACGGAATTGGAGAAGTCAAGATTGTGATATTTTTCGTGGTTATTTAAACACACAAGCAAGGAATATAATTGCAATACAAAATCGTATCGCGACTTCCAGGTAGATGGGATAATGATTACAGATGACCCTGCATTCTAAGAGGTGGAGACTACATAATAGGTATAGGGACTTATTTCTAATAGTTCGGTTTTATATATTCCAAAAACGGTGGTATGCATGGATGGGTTCTACTGGGTCTTAATGGGTTCTCTATTTGGACATCAGTCGTTGTTGGATGAACATTGGGTTTCAATCTATATAGATTGGACACGACCCCAATGATAAAACTCTGTCTACTAGGTTAGGGTAACCTAGAATAGGTTTCTATCCAAGGGTTGAGCTAGTTGCCCGTCAAATTGGTTAGCTAAGGTCCCCCAAGCCCAAAATACGCCTTCCGTGACCTTTGTGTTTAAGTAGCACATGAGGTCTCAATTGGGTGGCATACTAGTGGCATGGGCGTAGTAGGCTTCGAGTAGATCACAACCACATATTGGGTCGAATGTACTGTGTCAAGGTTGAGGCTCTAAGGAGAGTCGAGAAGTATACCGGTATTATGGTAAGGGTCATAACTAATCCCTTTAGACCTGAAAGTCGTACCAAAAATATAGGGTACAAGGGAACGTGTTTGAGTGGGACATGATATACCTAGAGGAAGGTGGACTCGTCTAGATCTTGTATATGAAATTTGTTGGAAGGTAACAGCTGGTCTCGAGCT
Organism: Iris pallida; assembly: GCA_029216955.1. Taxonomy (NCBI): domain Eukaryota; kingdom Viridiplantae; phylum Streptophyta; class Magnoliopsida; order Asparagales; family Iridaceae; genus Iris; species Iris pallida. Next base: position 389,364 of record JANAVB010021014.1, on the reverse strand, counting down.
CCGAATATTAATGACACGGCCGGGGACACAAAATGATCTAAATGAAAAGTGGGAGTCCAAGGGCACTAATCATCATCCTAATGGAAGTTATTCTAATCAATTGGAAATTTTAGAAGGCTTACGGTCTACCCACCTTAGAAGATAGGACATGGTCTTAGGAATAATGAGGTCAGAAGAATTCCAAAATCCAGGTATTGTTCCTCGACTCTTGTTAATAAAGAATCAAGCACGGCGTCACGGGGTACGATGGTTATAAGTCGAGTCAAGGTTCGTTCCTCACTAAATGGAAAACGAGTGTGTACCATAACACATGGTCGCTAAAATAGAATGATATGCTTGTCCACAGTATACATGAGTTGTAGTGATCATGCATTGCTGTTGACAACTGGTAGGTCATAATATGACAGGGTATTTAAGCTACGGTATTAGCTAAGCTAGTGACTGTGGGGTTCCCATACTAGTTAGGCTTTAATAATAAAATTTACGTGACTAGGGTAATACTTGTTGGAAACCAATCTCGGGATGAGTGTCTACCATAGTTACGGTAAATTATTGTCCTTAGCCTTGTCTATTCATCTCATGTCTAAAATGTGGGCTTTGGTCGAGGGACGGTTGAGTCAAGGCATAAGGATTGAAAGTAAAGGCAATATTCAAGAAAATATTTAGAGACACAATGAATTGTTTCTTGAGAATAGATAGTCTCCTGGGTTGGCATTACGACTAAGGGTAAAACCCTAATCATTCTTTAATTCAGATGGCTTGAAAGTCCCGATAACAGTTTGGGGTTGAGAGGAGAACGAGTAACTCGATCACAAGGCTGGCTGACGATAACTACCCTTGTGTATACAACTACCACAGCCATGGGGATATGCGGTATCTCTCTACCAATTACGAGCTTCTGCCTTTCCGAACCAGTGAAGGACAAAAACAATAAAGAGTTCAAGAAAGATGTTATTGAATACAATCACGTGATTTAAAGGCGAACGTGTAATTCAAGAGGAATTGTCAAGTAGTCGCGGATGAGATCCTAGATACCTATATATCTCCATCCACGTAGTGTAATTAAACGAAGAGCGAACCAAATGCATCATGGTTGATCAGACCATAATACACTGATTCTGATTGGACAATAAGTTAGCAGGCGTCCCCACTAAACATATGCCTCGAATCAAGCTCGAGAACAGAGTGAGCTTGCAAAACTAAGCTGTAACAGCAGCGTTTGTTAAGATAGTCAAATACAATTATGCGAGACTTTTGAAAGAAGGCACAAGTAGTTCGAGTTTTGTAAGAATCAAACCTTACCCGGTGTTCTTGCTTATACGGTCTTCTTACTATCTTCTTATTCACAAGGACTTGGTCGACTAATGGGTTATGACCTCTAACTTCTGTATTATAGGTAAACCTATTAGTGTCAATCAATTACCTCGACAATAGGTTACAAGGACCATGGAATACTAGGTCAGGAGACATGCTACCCAACTTACAAACTTCCACTAATATTGGCTTTGGAACTTATGGAACATACATGGCACTTTCCTATCCTCTATAGCATCCGAAACTTGTAATCTCATTTGAAATCATTTTACCGAGAATTTTACCTTGCCCGTATACTCGGGCTGTGGTAAACCCTTGGTTTCGTAACTCAATATGATACAAAATCGAACACTTCTTAACTCTATCCAATATTGGCTCAAGGGTATCTACGATCAAGAGAGGACCACTAGCCATAGTTTTGGCAATATCCCATCACCTATATTTTCTTAAACTAAGTTCACCTCTAGGGGTTGTGTCTCGCCAGTGCGCTGCTGGCTGCGGTGAATCCATAGTCTCCATAATTCAAATAAATGGCGACAGTGCACTGCTGTCCTGCCATTATGAGTTAACTAACATTCTTTTAACAAAAATCTGCAAGAATTCCTGGGCTTCTATAGATTCAAACAAGTTGACTATGAAATAAAGCGTAAACATTTGTCCTATCAGTCACAACCCTTAAAATAAAGGATTGAACAGGGAGAAATAACTGAGACAAAAGAAATACCAACATTCTGGTATCTCTTTCATGTGTATTCGAACAATAGAAGAAATTTTTTGGATCAGTCTACCTCGAGATTCGCATTTGAATGACCGAATCAGGAATTATAAACTATTCCCTTACGGCAAAATAGGATTTTTTAAATGGGCAATTCAGACTAAGATATGGTGACGATATCCAAAGAGGTAAGAGAATGAATTGAATAATCTATCAAGGTTAGATCATTAATTCTATGAAGCCCTGCCTTACTAAGGGAATAATCTATCCAAATTAGATTACATCGTCATATCAAGAGATAATAATGTACCTATGGGGATCTGATAAACTATCAAAATTAATAACTCCTTATCTACATTGCATGGCCTAGACTACCTATCGATAAATTTGTATAAGGGACTCCTAGTCCTAGTCATTCTCGTAAATTAAATTAATTTCTAATTCGTGAATGAGCATTTCTAGTCGCAGGCTCGCAATAGTACGACTAACTTTAAGTACTATCACGAGTTCGCATGATTTGCAAAAACTGACCTGCATGGGCCACCACAAAAACTTGTCACGACCCGTACCCCTTTTTTTTAAACGGATACGAGACATGTCCAAGCCAGCCTACGCCGCAGTGTCGGCGGTAGAACGCTGTCACGGCCATGAAGATCAAAATCATAAATAATGCTCATTCACATGATTAATTTAATTCACAATGATCACAAGTTTTATATTTACAGAAAATATAAACTTGTACATATATTGGAATGACTACAACTCATCTATCTAGCTAGTCTCTAGGATTTTCGTCTACAAATTTTCCCGTATCTCCTATGCTAGGAGAATCCACGGCTAACCTGAAAAATGTTGGTTTCCAGTCAGGAATGGAACGAGCACAATTCACTGAATGCAATTTCAAATAAAGAAAATGACTATAAAACGAAGGTTAGTCATCAATCATGAGTTTTGAAAATAAACAGTAAATACGGAAAACCAATAGCAATAAATAGACACAAAATACTTTTCCCAACTGTTAGAAGTACCTTTGATATGTGATCGGTCTCGGGACAATTATGCGACACGATCTACACGGTCTAAAGTTACACGGTCTACAGTTACACGGTCTACAGTTAATATTGCAATAAAGAAACACTGTCTACAAAATAATAATCACGATCTACACAGTTTAAATACAGTAATAATCACGGTCTACACTGTCTACTTTGCAATAAATAAATTACTGTCTACACTGTCTATAAGAAATAAATAAATCACTGTCTACACGATCTAAGGTCAGATCACACATCGTTGGTACTTCTCATTCCCGACTCAACAATTTATAATAGAAAAATAATCACATAACCAATGGCCAATCAATAAAATATTGTGAAAATCAATATTAAAATGCAGACAATAAACTGTACTCGCCTGTGGTCCAGTGCTGGTGAAACCGATAATCTGAACTACGCAATGTGCCACAATAGTCAAAACCCGTACAACAGTCCCCGGATGTTGAAATAGACAATACCAATAATCTCAGAATAGTTAAATTAGCTAGGATTGCCTGTCCTTAAGTCCAATTCTGGACACAGGGGCAAAACGATAATTTCGGGCCAAAACGATGTCCGCCGTTGGACCCGATTTGTACCGAAAAGCGTGCTAGAGTCAACGGTCTCTAAAGTCGTCAAACTACATGTCTACGGATCCAGTTTTTCGATACGAACCCAACCGTATGTCCAAAGTTGGATTTCGGCGGGCCGTGCACAAAATCGCCCGTTGAGTGGGTCCGTGGGGCCCGCAAAACGACGTACGATTCAACTGTCTCAGAATTGGACCAAACTTGTCATACTGGACCAGAAAAATGATACGATCCTGTTGGCGCAAGTTTCGTCTCGATCTGACGAGCGCACACAAAGTTATGACTGAATTTGCATTGCACGGATACGGGGCGATTTCGACGGATACGCATCAAATTCGTCGCGCACACGCGACCAATTTGAATTCCATCAAAGCCCACACGACCACGAAGTCGTTACGCACCTTTCGATGCCTTCGGTGCGCGACCACGTCGCCCGGGTTGGCGGGACGGACGTTGTATCGGAGGGATTTTGAGATTTTTAAAACAGTTTAGATAGGTTTTTCTTGATCTTTGAATCATCTTTTCTTACTGCCTAAACAATTAGAAATAAAAGTAACAGTAGGGTTTCAATCCTGGTTATATATTCTATAAAACTCTTCAAATAGATTTTGAAAATCTGCCTTGGATTGGTGTAAAATCGGCTTCCAAATTGGGTCATTGGGGTCGAATTTCTGTCTAGTTTAAGACAGTTTTTCGTCTAACTTCCGGCTTAATTTCTGGAAAATCCAGAGCACATAGGGTCGAACTATTGGTCAGGCCTCCTAGCCGTATATATTGTGATTACGACGAACCAATCGGTTCGTCGATTGACTACGAGATGAAGGAGTAACATAACGACGAACCTGGGTACTCGATGTCGCTGCTGCTGGTGCTCTGCTCGCTTGTGCGCGCGCGCAGCTCTCTGGCGACTCCGTCGCCGGCCGACGGCCGCCCACGGTGGGCTGGCGCGTGCGCGGGTGGTGCGCCTAGGGGTGGTGGCGCCGTACGAGGTTTAGGGTTTTGGAGAACCCTCCCGACTACTCTATCTCACGATTATATAGTTGTAACCGTCGGTGTGTTTACTGTTCGGTTCTGATTCTGAAGGAAGGATGGGCGCACGTGGGTTGGGCTCGGCTGGGCCGAGCCTGGCCTTTCTGCTCTTTGTTATTTCTTTTATTCTTCTATTTTTTTATTTAATAAGATTACAACTATATATATCTATATGTATACACACACCATATGTAAATATATATGTATATAATATGTACATACACAAATACGTACACACATATATATATATATATATATATATATATATATATATATATATATATATATATATATATATACATACACAAATACACCTATATAAATATATTTATATATATACACGTACACAATATATAATATTTATATATTTACATATACATATATATATTTTTATGTAGACATACACGTTTACATGTATATACATATATATTCATATATATACACACACACACACATACACGTATACTGATTACTATATATATATATATATATATATATATATATATATATATACACACACACACAAATACATATTTATATATTCATACACTTACACACATACATACATATATATTATATATATATATATATATATATATATATATATATATATATATATATATATATATATACATGTACACCTATATAATATATTTTTATATATATACCTTCATACCCATATGTATTTATTCGACTATAAAATAATATAACCAATAAAATAATAATATTAAATAATAATTCTAATAAAATAATAATAAGAATAATAACAAAATTTAATATGCCAATAATAGGCATTGCATCCACTTGAAATATGTCTATATGGGTGTATTTGATCTCATTACATACCTACAAAGGCTTGGATTCGGTTCGGGCCCAGCTCGGGCTAAATCGACACAAACGGTCTCCTACAGGTCAATACTATAATTAATAAATAATTAAAACGTTCTATAGGGTTAAGTCACAACTTGGCCTGGTTTTCCTAGTTAGAGTACACCTATGGCTGGGTCTTCCCTACCAGGGCTAATACACTGGTCAAAGCACGCTACTGCACTATCCGTGCCATGGTTCCTAGTCACCTTGTACTCCAAATCTCCACCATGGCTAAAGTCATCTACCTTAATAAATAACTAAATAATTATTTATAAAAATCATAAAATTACCATTTCAATAAAATAAATAATAATAATAATAAAATATTCTAATTTTTTTTCGGAAAGGGGAGCTACAATCAGGTTGTATCACAACCCTCCCACTACGACGAGGCACTATCGGTTGTGGTGTAACATTTGTGACACGTTGTACAGTTATTTGTGGTTCATCCTCTTGTACTGTTGGTACTGAAGTACTTGGTGTCTCACGTCTCAGTTCTTCTAGAACAACTCTACTTGTGGGTTTATGGTTCATCACATAGTCTTCCTCTAAGAATCGGGCATTGGTGCTAACAATGACCTTCTGATCCTTAGGACTATAAAATAAACCTCCTTTCGTTCCTCTTAGATAGCCTACAAACAAGCGTACTTCTATCCGAGATTCCAACTTATCTGCTTTTCCATTCAGCACATGTGCTGGACTACCCCAAATACGAACATGTTTCAGACTAGGCTTACGCCCAATCCACAGCTCTGTGGGAGTAAGAGGTACTGACTTAGAAGGAACCAAGTTCAAAATATAAGCTGCAGTCTCTAAGGCATATCCCCAAAACGAATCTGGCAAATCCGAATAACTCATCATTGATCTAACCATCTCCATAAGAGTTCTATTCCTTCTTTCGGCTATACCATTCTGCTGGGGCGTTCCAGGTATAGTCAATTGGGATGCAATCCCAGCCTCTGATAAATAATCCCTAAATTCTCCAAAGAGGTACTCGCCACCACGATCTGATCGTAATGACTTGATACATTTTTCATGACGTTTCTCCGTTTCAGCCTTGTACTCTTTGAATTTCTCAAAGCACTCAGACTTACGTCGCATCAAATAAATGTATCCATACCTTGAATAATCGTCAATAAATGTGGCAAAATATTCAAAGCCACCTCTAGCTTGGATAGTCATGAGTCCACACAAATCAGAATGAACCAATTCTAACACATCTTTGGCCCTATACCCCTTTGCCGTAAAAGGCCTTTTGGTCATTTTACCTTCCAAGCAGGATTCACAGACTGGTAGTGCCTCCACTTCCAATGAACTCAAAGGTCCATCTTCAACCAGTCTTTGAATCCATCTTAGGTTAATATGCCACAATCACAAGTGCCAAAGATATGTTTGGTTCATACAAGAAGGTTCTTTTCTCTTATTTAAGTTAGATTACATATTATTCATTTCCATAAGTTGCATTTTGTGGGCGAAATAGGATTAATGACATACAAATTATCAACCAATGCACCAGAACAGATAAAATATTTATTCTTTCTAATAACAATATTGTCATTAAAATAAACTGAATATCCATCCTTAACTAACATAGAAACAGAAACTAAATTCCTTCTAAGTGAAGGTGCATAAAGACAATCTCTCAATGTCAAAGACTTATTTCTACCAAAAGATAAAGTAACATTTCCTAATGCAACGACCGATACTTTTGTAGCATCACCCATGAACAAGCATATCTCTCCATCACCGAGCCGTCTGGTTTCCTGGAACCCCTGCAATGTATTGCAAACATGATTAGTGGCTCCTGTATCTACACACCAGGTGCCGGTAGATAATACCGCTAAACATGTTTCAACTACTAGTAAAAGAGATATACCTTCTTTGTTCCCTTGTTTGAGAAGTGGACAATCAGTCTTCCAATGTCCTGACCCTTTGCACTTGAAACATTTGCCTTTCGGGTTTTTCACCACGCCTTGAGGTCCCATGCCCTTCTTTGCTGAGTTTGCCTGTTTCTGAATGTTATTCTTCTTCTTACCGCCTTTTGGCTTAGAAGTAGAAGCCTTTTCAGAAATAAAAACATGACCACTCTGCCTAAAGAGAGATTCAGCATCCTGTAGCTCTTTTGCAAGTTCTACCAAACTATACAACCTTTTGTTCATGTTGTAATTAAGGCAGAAATTGTTAAAACTTTTAGGCAGAGTCCCGAGAATGATATCGACCTGGGATTCCCCATCGATTTCAGCTCTAAGGATCTCCATCTCATTCAGATGACCCATCATCTTGAGAACATGATTCCTTACTGGTGTACCCTCAGCCATTTTTGTATTCATCAAACATTTCATAGCAAACTGCCTAGCTGCTCTACTCTGATGTCTGAAGAGTTCCTTGAGGTTATACATCATGTCATAAGCAGTGGCCATGGCCTGATGCTGATGTTGCAGTATATTTGACATAGATGCTAGAATGTAACACCGTGCCATCTGTAGAAGCATGGAAAAGAATAAAGAAAGGTCTATGCGGCCAAAGGATCTCCATGCGGCTCAGGGGTCCATGCGGCTCAAGCGTCTATGCGGCTCGGATAGTTCCATGAGACCCAGAGCCACGTGGCCTTCAACAGCTCTTTCCTTCATCTTTGGCTGTATTTAATGTCCTGACGGACTGACAGCTCTGACAAATGACAGCTCTGACATAAAGGCTCAATAATGACTGACATAAAGGCGTGTTCCTAGGGAAGAGGAGGAAATCTTTTTTACAGTTGGCAGAATCCACCGAGCCCCGAGGCATGCGGCTGCTGTATTTATGCGACCGCCCACTTCATGCGGCCGCCTACTTCATGCGGCCACCCATCTTCATGCGGCTGCATCCCTTATGCGGTCGCCCGTCAGCATGTGGCTGCCTATCCTCATGTGGCTGCCCATCTTCATGCGGCTGTTCATCCCCATCCGGCTGCCCATCTTCATGCGGCCGTTCATCCTTATGCGGCCCACTCATATGCGGCTCTGCCAAGATGACCCAGTGGAGACACGTGGCACTTTTCACGACGATTGAGACACATGGCAGTCTTATCTTCCTAGGATTGTGGGTGCTAACAAATCCTAACAAAATCAGATTTGCTGCAATCACCATAATTACCCAGATCGAGCAAATTAGACACGTTGTAAGCCATCACAAGTCGCGAATATTCATGGTAATCAACATTTATTGCCCACAGAGATTTGATGCAATCATATTAATTGCTCAAATCTATTATATTCAAGATGAGTGGCCAGATTCATTGATCCTTAACCGCCGACTTTTGAGGATGGGCAATCATTGCAAACCCTAATGATGCCCCCCACTCTTATAAATAGCAAGGTGCCATTCCCTTGCAGAGGGCCGAAAAATCCAGAAAGGAGGAGAAAATCCAAAAATCCAGAGAGGAGAAAGGACAGAAAGCATATATAGAGAGAGCAAGGAGAGCATTTCTTCATTAACGCCAAGCAGATCTTCTCCAGAGCCAAGGTTGCACCCGATCGTCCAAGGAGTAAGGCAAAGCTGCCGTCGCTTTCCCGAGCCTCTATCGTCACCCCCTAGAATCTAAAATAAACAATTGTACTTAGTTTGCTGTACCTAGGTTTTCGTCCCTAGGCTTTCTTTGTACAAGCGAGTTTGTATTGTAAGTCTAAGTTCGGTCCTCTTACATAAATTGTTCTGTACTTTTACAATCAATGGCAAATACGATGGCGACTCTGCTAGGGACAAACTTCTCCATGGCTGAGAAATTGGTGACGCAATCGGATGTAGCCAAACTTGGCTCCACGCAACAGAAGATGGTCGTCCGCTTCGACCAACAGGCGTTTGAAGAAATGCTCTCCGACGGGAGCGCTGGCCCGGTCCAGAAGCAAACCCGCACAAAGAAGGCTCGCAGGGAGTGGAGGCCAAAATCATTTGCTCCTCCCCAGGCCCTGGACGGAGTACTCTCTGCTACCCAAGATGGCGAAGGCGACTCTCATGCGGCCCCACTTCAAGCCATAGAGGACTCTGCTGTCCCCAAGTTCGGCAGAGGAAAGCACTACGATGCTGGACTTGCAAGGATAAAGAGTGATTCTGTGTGCTCCAGAAAGAAGTCGAATACTCATGCGGCCAAGACCGCCAGCCGCATGCATGATGCTCATGCGGCTGAAACTGCCAACCGCATGAAGAATATCCATGCGGCCAGAACTTCCAACCGCATGGAGAAAACTCATGCGGCCGAGACTTCCAGCCGCACGAAGAAAGCCTATGCAGCCACAACTGCCAGCCGCATGAAGACTGTTGACTCCAGCCGCATACTGCCTGCTCCACGCAGCTCTGGCTCAGTCTCCGATCGCCTCTCCTATGGTCCTGATCTCTCATGTGTCCAAGAGAATATGTCTGACTCTCTGCAGCATCACTTTGACTCTTCCTACTATACGCCTTCAGGCGCTCGAGTGAAGAAGTCAAGGGCAGTGCGAGCTCGACGAGCTCAGTCGGCTGTCCCAACCTCTGACCATCCGAGCGCTCCACATACTGTTATGAGGGCCTCTGATGGGAAGTTGTACAGAACCACTCGAGTCCAGCCCCCGACGGCAAACGGACAGAGTGGTTCCCAAAAGTCTCCCAAAACCCAGGGAGCAAACATAGTCGTTCCAGACCCGTCTGACTTGCGTGAGGTTATCCTCCACAAACGCAAGGAAAGAGAAGAGGCCCCGGTATGCGAAGAGTCCTCCCACGGACATCAATGCACCCAAATCATTGTCAACTGCTGTTGCAACAACGCGACAATACGAGAAGACCGGCAGTCCGTCTTCCAAAGATTATAACAGCCGAGCTCAGAGGATGAGGCGCCACCCGTCGTCTCTTGCAACTCTGCTCAGAAAATCCCTGCCGATGGGAGAGGGAAGAAGATAAACGTTTCCAGCCCGAAGATTCCAACCACTGTGACTAAGAAATTGTCGTCTAAACGGTCGTCCACTACCGGAGTTTTTCAAGGAACCCGTTCAAAAACAAAATCTACTACAGTAGGAGATTCATCATCCACACCACTGGGGGTTACTGAAACTGGGGGTACCACTCCTCAGAACATCCACAACAATCCGATGTTCCAAGAAGACGAGCCCGGGGAAACAATTCTCCCATCAGATACAGCAGATGCCGACGTCCCTGAGGACGTCCACGACTCTCAAGATGAAGCAAGCTCTGAAGTTGGGGGTACTATTCCTTCTGAGTCTAAACCAGAGGAGAACATTCCCACATACCCCGATGACTTCTCGGTACAGGGGTATGACTCGGAGGGCACGTCCTCCACCGTTCCTTCCATCTCTCCTCATGTAAGGACGGTGTTCATGACGGACAGCAACCAAGATGGTTCCAGTGATCGCCAACGCATCGACCAAGTCTGTAGACGAGATCAAAGCGGCTCTTCCAACTCTGCAAGGAGGGACACCTGGCCAAACAAGCGCGGGTCCCGCGGTCAATGCGGACTCAAATTCAGTGGCACCAAACCCGGACAATAATCCTCCTGAAATGTCGGCTCCCACCGCTGCGGATGAGGCCAGAGAAGCAAGAAGAGAGGTCCAGGAGCTCCGAGCCATGTTTCACGCTCGAGAAAACTCTCAAGACCTCAGAATACAGCAACCATACCCTGCTGCATGGAGGGATGTCCCCTTCCCACCAAGATATAAGCCGTTCAACATCAATCCTTATGATGGCAAGACCTCCGCAAGTCGGTACATCACTTACTTCGAGCTCACCACCGACCATCTGCCCCATGACGATGCCATCCTTACATGATTATTCATTGGGGCATTGGAAGGAGTCGCCTTCGACTGGTATCGCAACCTGCCAGACAACTGCATCCACTCCTTCGCCAGCTTCAAGCGCATGTTCTTGGAGAGATTCTACGAAGTAGGACAGGACATCACAATGTCCACCCTCATGGACGTCGTTCAAGGGGAGAAAGAGCTGACAAGGAACTATATTGAGCGGTTTTGCCAAACCGCAATAAAGTTGCCGTCTGGTAACCCGGATTCCTCCTTGATTGAAATTTGCCAAAAGAGATGCTCCCAACATTCAGTCTCTGGATGGGCGAAAGTCAATTTAAGGACTGGAAGACGTTTATCATCAGTGCCACTAGCGCCAAGAACGGTTGAAGAAGGCTCGCCAACTGGGATTGCACATCTCGGAGGGAGAGAACAAGGACAAGCGTCCTAATACCAACAACGACAATGGGGGTAGCTCCTCCAACAATCGGGATAACAGGGACAAGCAGGCTATGGTGGCTGACACAGCCCAGAAACCTGAGTCAAAACCGACAGACAAACAATGGCCGCAAATGACCTACTCCTTCGAAGACGGCCACATCAATCCCATATTGGACATGCTCATACAAGGAGACGTATTCAGACAAGTCCTGTCAGTCAATATGGCATTCGCCGATGCTTACGAAGAAGATAAAGACATTCATGAAATCCTCGAGTTAGAGCCGTGGGCCCAACAGCTGGATGCACAATGGGAAAAGCGGTTCGAACAGAGAGAACCTCCTACTGAAGATGAGGTTATACAGGTCGACCTCGGCAGCAAATCTTCTCCACAACCAATCTTCGTCAGTAAAGGCTTGACAGACGAAGAGTGAGAATCGCTACTGGAACTTGTCAAAGAATATATTGATATGTTCGCCTGGAGCTATGAAGACATGCCAGGACAAAACCTCGAGGTTGCCCTTCAGAAGCTCAACATTCGGCCAGATGCAAAGTCGGTCAAACAGCAACAGCGACGCTTCCTCCCGGGCATCATGGATGCGATCGAAGCCGAAGTCAATAAACTGATAGCCAGCGGCTTCATTCGTGAAGAACAACATCCAGACTGGGTCGCCAACATAGTACCGGTCCTCAAGAAGAATAAGAAGATTCAAATCTGCATCGACTTCCGTAATCTGAACGAGGCATGTCCCAAAGATGAATTCCCCCTCCCTATCACAGACATCATGATCGACAACACATGTGGCTTCGAACGCATGTCATTCATGGATGGTTTCTCGGGGTACAACTAAATCAAGATGTCTCCTGACGACGAAAAGCATACATCATTCCGAACACCGATTGGCACATATTGCTACACAGTCATGCCTTTCGGTTTAAAGAATACTGGCGCCACAAATCAAAGAGCCATGGGTATCATCTTCAGAGACCACTTGTGCAAGACTGTGGAGTGCTATGTTGATGACATCGCAGTCAAGAGTCGCTATAAGGGAGACCATCTGCAGGATCTGAGGACGATATTCGACCTGATGCGAGCACACAACCTGAAGATAAATCCCACAAAATCCTTCTTGGGCGTATCCAGCGAAAAATTCCTGGTTTTTATTATTACTGCCCAGGGAATTCATGTAGATCCAAAGAAGACGAAGGCAATTTTGGAGATGGGTCCCCCGAGAAATCTCCGCGAACTCAGAGGCCTTCAGGGGAAGCTAGCTTACATCAGGAGGTTCATTTCTAACCTCTCCGGGCGATGTCGGCCATTCACCCATCTTATGAAGAAAGACATCTCGTTCGTATGGGATGAAGAATGCCAACGTGCCTTCGACAACATCAAAGAATATTTGTCGAACCCTCCAGTCCTGGTGGCCTCAGTTGCTGGGAAACCATTCTTACTATATGTACGAGCAATGGAGCATTCCCTCGACGCTCTGCTGGCACAAAACAACGATACAGGCCATAAACAAGCTATATATTACCTCAGCCGAATGATGAATGGGCCAGAGCACCGATACACCGCCGTGGAGAAGGAATGCCTCGCCCTGGTGTTCGCCATTCAAAAGACGCGGCATTATGTCACAGGACAAGCTATACAAGTGATCTCACGAGTCAACCGCCTCAGGGTCCTCATGACTAAACCAGGGGCACTCAGCTCCCGCCTCGCCACATGGGCAATATTGCTATCTCCTTATCATATGATCTTCGTCCCGCAAAAGGCTGTCAAAGGTCAAGCCCTGGCAGACTTTTTAGCAGCCCACCCTGGCTCGGAGTCGTCCAGAGTATATGAAGGAATCCCAGATGAGGTCGCCGACTCACATGCGGCCTCCTATGACGATATATGGCGAATGTTCTTCGACGGTGCTTCGAGAACTGGACCCAAGGGCAACATCGTCGTTGGAGTCGGGGTGGTGTTGATTTTTCCTTCCGGATTAGTGATCAGTCACGCTTACTCCCTCACGGAACCCTACTCTAACAATGTGGCCGAGTACAACGCTTTAGTTATTGGCCTCCAACTTGCAAGAGAGCTGGGGGTAGAATATCTTGAAGCGTATGGCGATTCGCAGTTAATCGTCAATCAGATCTGGGGTTCATATGAAGTCCGCCATGAAGACATGATCCCCTATCACCAAATAGCGATCAACATCATCTCGTCATTTGAAGGGTTCTTCATCGAACACGTTCCCAGACTCCAAAACATCGAAGCCGATGCCTTAGCTGGCCTTGTCGCTTCCCAAACGGTTCCGAACTATGTTCATCAATCGGTGGATGTGATAGGCCATGAACTGGTCTGTTCCAAGAACAACGTTCAAGTCGTGGTGAGTTATTCTGCTCATACGATCGACGAAATACCAGACTGGATACAACCATTCATAGACTTCGTAGTCTACGACATCCTGCCCGAGAACCCGAAGGAAGCTACCTCCATCAGAAGGCGTTCTCTCAGATTCTTCTACGATACAGAGACGAAAATGCTGTATCGGCGATCCTACGATGGGTTATTGCATCAGTGTCTGTCAAATACAGAAGCCAAAGAAGCCGTACGCGAAGCTCATGACGGTGTCTGCGGGGCCCATCAGCCTGGCCCTAAATTGCAAGACCGTCTTCGCCGAATGGGCTACTACTGGCCCACGATGGTAGCAGATGCGATAGACTATACAAGAAAATGTAAAGGCTGCCAAGTCCATGCAGACTTCATCCACCAACCATCCGAATTTCTACATCCGACGGTGGCGTCCTGGCCATTTGAAGCATAGGGAATTGATATCATCGGTCCGATTACTCCACCTTCCTCCCGAGGACATCGCTTCATACTCGCAATCACGGATTACTTCTCCAAATGGGTGGAAGCTATTCCACTCGCAGAAGTAAAGACTTCAAACGTGATCAGCTTCCTCAAGCATCATGTCATCTATCGCTTTGGACTTCCCCGAAGGATCATCCACGATAATGGTTCGCAGTTCGCAAGCCATGCCTTCTATCGGTTCTACGACAAGCATCGCATCCAAAATATTGCTTCAACACCATATAATCTGGCAGCAAATGGGTTGGCAGAAGCATTCAACAAAATAATCATCAAACTTCTCAAGAAGTTCGTGTCTTCCAACAAACGCGACTGGAACGAGAAGCTTGGTGAATGCTTATGGGTGTACCATACCACAGTCTGAACATCCACAGGGAACACACCATTTTCCCTGGTGTACGGGAGTGAGGCAGTCCTCCCATTGGAGACTCAAATCCTCTCGCTCCGTGTCGCCCTTACTTACCAATTGACGACGGACGATAACTACCGTCGCCGGCTACAAGAGTTGGAGGCCTTAGATGAAAAGCTCCTCTTGGCTCAACAACGAATCGAGCTATACCAAGCACGCATCTCTGGAGCCTTCAACAAGAAGGTTAAAATCAGAACATTCCAAGTGGGCGATCTCGTTCTGGCAGTTCGGAGGCCGATTGTCATGACTCACAGAACCCTCGGCAAATTCCAGCCAAAATGGGAAGGTCCATTTATCATTGAGGCCGTATTCTCCAACGGTGCTTACCGCCTCGCAAAACAAAATGGAGACTTGCTCATGTTGTCCGTCAACGACAAGTTCCTGAAGAAATATTTTGTCTAAATGACATTTTTTAGATTATCGAGTCATGTACCCGCTGGTACCGCTGAACTCATATTCACAAAATTCCAGATTATCGAGTCTTGTACCCGCTGGTACCACTAAACTCATATTCTCAAAATTCTAGATTGCTGAGTTATGTACCCTCTGGTACCGCTGAACTCACATTCTCCAAATTCCAGATCGCCGAGTCATGTATGCTTTCGCACCACTGAACTCATACCCTTCATCCTACAAACCCCAGATTATCGAGTTATGTACCCTCCGGTACCGCTGGACTCACATTTTGCCCCCACAAAATATCCCAATTGCCGAGTTATGTACCCTCCGGTACCGCTGAACTTCCACTTTGATTCCAAATATCCAGGATTGTCGAGTTATATACCCACATGTACCCCTGAACTTACATCCCAGTCGCTCCTTTTAGGTAGTAAGTCATGTATAACCATACCTCTGAACTTTCTTCCTGAAAGAGCTCCTTTCTCATGATCCACTACCCGCACTCCCAGTGCACAAAAAGGGTAACAGATCCACAAATTTCTAAAACGACCACGTCGATGTTACCTCTGAGTCGTTTCACTTCCGCCAAAAATAAATAACCCCTCTACATAGAACTTCCATGTCCTCATTACCTCTGATTCGTCCTATGTACCCCTTCATAGAGCCCACTCCTGCCATGTCCTCATTACCTCTGAGTGGAAAGGCTCCATCGAAGAAACCCTCATGCTTGCCATGTCCTCATAACCTCTAAGTAAGTATGTTGATTCCCTTTCGACTTATAATCCGTACCCACAACCGGAGTACGCCAAGGATAGTAGGTCCACAAATATCCTCTGTTGAGTCCACTCCTGCCATGTCCTCATTACCTCTGAGTAGGAAGATTCCGCGGTGAAAAAAACCTCATGCTTGCCATGTCTTCATTACCTCTGAGTAAGTATGTTGGTTCCCTTTCATCCTATTATCCGTATCCTAAGCCAGGGTACGCCAAGGATAATAGGCCCATAAATGTCCTTTGCTAAGTTTCTTAGTACATGTCCATTATTTCTCATCATGTCCCGGGAGCCCAGCTTCTCCATGGCATTCTTTCTTCCGATACCAGGAGCGTCCATGACCACCTTACCGTGGAATTGTTCCAGGTGTCCCCATCAAACTTGTTATTCATACCTAAAATCCGGGTATACCAAGGATAACAGGTCCACAAACAGTCCCCCAAGCAGGGCAAACGCCACCATAACACCACAAGCACAACAAACAATACAAATAAAGGGTAGAACAAAGCATACTCTTTTTATTTGGAAGGCGAAAGTACTACATGATCTAGGGACAACGTCCCAGGAGAAGAACGAAAACAAACAAAAGGAGAAAAAGGCCGACTATGGTTCGGTATTACATAATTCCAGGAGGCGGTTCTTCACCAAGGCGGTCCCCCGTTCGAGCCGCTGCTTAGCTCGGCGCTCCGCTTCCTGGGACAACCGGTCCGCATCATCAAAATACATGTGTGCCCGCCAGCCATCCTCCATCTTCTTCAGGGCGAGCTCCAGATTGGCAGAAGCTCGACTAAGTCTGTCAGCCTCCTGGATAACAAGTCCCTTTTCGGTACGGGCGGCTTCGAGCACAGACTCCAGAAAGGCCAGTTTTTTCTGGAGCTCGAGGATCTGCTCCCTGGTTTCGGTTACCCCGCGGGATGCGGTCGCTTCCCGAGCCATACAATCTTCATTTCTACGACTCAATTGATCATGTAACTGAGACAGATCATGGCGGTCCTTCAGTATGGTCGGCTTGATCGAATCCCGAGCAAGCCTCACCTTCTCCACCGCGGTTATGAGGAAAGTACGCTCTTGATCTATTGTCGCAGACTGATCAGCCTGTCGCAGCACGTGAAACTGGGTCACAAGTCGATCAGCCTCTAGCAGTTTGGGCTCCAGAAGCGCAGCTAGCCCCGCCCCACCAGGGAGTGTTCTAAGGATGTCGATTTGGCCACCGGCGCACTGACGGGCCATAGCAAAGGGAGTCCCCCTCTCCACAGCTGCCTTGACCCCTCTCTTCAGGTGGCGGTAAAAGCTGTCAACCACATCCTGTGACACTTTATCTAAAACTTCTGTAGAGGACGACGTCAAAAGAAGCGTGGCTGGCAGTGTCGAAGGAGTAGCATCGAAACTTGCCATCCCTGCCACCAGGGAAACAAATTCTGAGCGAAAAGACGCATGAATAGCAGCTAGCTTCTCTTCCGCCGCCCGAAGAGCTTGGATACTCGGCAAGGCAGAAAGGTCAACCACAGAAACCATATTAGCAGAGGAGGACGCATGAACCATTGTCCCCTGCCCCGGCCGTGCCACCACTTGAGCCCCCGAACTCGATCCAGCTGGAGGTCCCTCAATATAGGTCGGAAGAGAAGGAGGCACGTGTGCTTCCATCAGATCCCCTCCGGTAGAGTCCGTCCCGACAATGTCCGTCACCGGCAATAAAGGGACAGGACCTGTACGTCCAAAGCAACCATCAATCGACGTAACCCGAAGGATGTGATGATAGAGCAGATAGGCCTCCTCACAAGTTAAGATTCGGCTTATCATACCAGGGGAGGAGCATGGAGGCCGCAGCTCGCTCGCAGCTGACGTAGTCTCCTCACCCGCGACCTCCAAATTGAATTCAACTAGTTTCTCTGCCCCAGCCACACCGGAAAGGGAGCCAGCCAGTTCAGCGTCACCCCGTTAAAATTCAACTGTCTCAGGGACAGGTGCAGTAGAGCCCCCGTCCCCATGGGTTGAGGCCCCAGCAAGATGGGACTCCTCGGCCACCTCCGGAAGAACCCCAGCAGAAATGATAACGGTGCACATATCATCGACCAAAGTGGTCAGGGCCGGATCGACCTCAGCGGTCGGTTCCCGAGAAACCGACTCCTCTGACGCCTACAAGAGTAAAAGAAAAGTGATCAAGATCGAAGCTAGAAGAAAGGAAGAACTAAATAAAGATAGTAGTAATTCGTTTTACCGCCGAAACAGGGTCGACCTCCTCACTTCTCTCCCTTATAACTAGCTGGCGATGTCTGGTCGCAGCTCATTTTCGGGAGTAAGGAATACCGCCAACAGGGGAGATTTGCCTGCCACGCTTCCGTACGGGACCAGATGTAACAGGTGGCTAATCCGCCACCATCTCATCTGACATAATAGGAGGCTGATCCACCCCAACATCTTCTACCAGAAGGGAAGAGTTATTTGCATCAAGCTCGTCGTCCTCATCATCCGCAGTGGTAGAGTCCGAGTCTGGCACTTCGAATCTATTCTTCTCATTCTTCCTCGTCTTGGCCCCCTGGGGCTTCTCATCCAAGCCAGTGCCAACAATAAAGCTGGTACCCGGGCTAAAACCGACGGAGAGCTTGTTTGCCATGACATGGTACAGGGCCGCCATATACAAGATCTCTACCGACGCCTCAATAGCAGGAACCGAGAAAGTGGCACAGGTATGGAAGGTATCATAGTAGTGCCAGGCCCTGATACCGTCAAGGAGGCTACCTTCAAAACCCAGACAAGAGCTGGGATTGTCCATAAAAAGTTGGCTGTATCCAAACTGATGGGCAAACCTGCTGGGCAGGTAAGGTTCCAGGAAGACAGCATTGCGGTTGCGGTATACCAGGTGGGCGGGGCGGATGTTACGCAACCACAGAAGCATCTGGCCGTCTAGAAGCTAAGGAGGTCCAATACCGTCGAGATGTACGTCCGCTATTTCCTCAGCAGTAAAACGAGGGACGGATACGAAAAAGTCGCAGCTATCTGCTCTTGCCAGCGCCATCCGGCAGGCGCGCATGGTCTCATATTCCCAAGACTCGTTGCGGTAACGGAAAATAAAAGTGTCATCAGTAATCACGCCATGTTCAGGACCCGGCCTCATCAAAGACGGACAATACATCAGCAGCCACCCCATCAGATAATGATAGGGCAGCTCAGTCCTTTCAAAGTCTTTTTCAACATCGTGGGCAATGACCTTGGACGTAAAAATACGGAGGCCACGGTGTATGCTGCACACCATGGCCGGGAGAAGAGCTAGTTTTACTCCAAAAACTAGCTTCACAGCAGGGAGAATAAAATTACGGCTGATCCTCTCAATAGAACCGGCTCCTCCCGAGACTACGCAATTCCGCAGCCATACCATCAAAAATCCTGCCAGGAGTGCCTTCTCTGACAGCTCTTGGGTATCCTGATAAAAATAACCAAAAGAGTCGGTCTGACTCCCAAATCTGTCGCTGGTAGTGGTCACCCTCTTTGTCGACGACACCAAGGCTTGAACCGCCTCCCGGGATTGAGGACTTCGGGAAGTAACTCGGCCTGAGGCTCCCATCAAGAAGAGATAGCTTACCCAGTCCTTAGTGTGGGGAGCATTCCCTTCCGAGCTGCTACCCTTCTTGGCTACCTGCTGGCACGTGCTATAGTGGCACAATATCTCCTGATAAACAGCCACGAAGCCCGGATATCGTTCTTCCAACTCTTTGAACTCTTCATTCGTAGGAGTGTACGCCTCAAAAGCTTCATCCCCCCAAGGAAGCTTGGAAATCACGTGCATCTCATGGAGTGCCAGTCCCATTTCCCCTACAGGGGTGTAGAAGGTTCCCGTACGGCGGTTGTACATCTCCACCAGAGCCATGAATAGTTTCTTGTTTACGGGTATGCCATGGCTGGTGCCCCGAATAGCGTGATAAAGACCAACCTCACGCAGAAAAGTTTCATACTTTCACGAGATCCACATGGACAGATTGATCCATGAGGGAATGGGGTGTATCCAGCTTGGGAGCGCCAACCGGCCAATCGGATAGGAGCCTTTTCGAGCAAGTTGGTTTAGGAAAGTATCGGCTGAAGAAAACGTGAAATTGGGACCCGGCACATTCAAGAAAGTACCCGGGGCTAATCCCACTACATAACGGCTGGCATGCACTTTGCCCGCACACACTGACTTCATGTTGTTGTTGTAATGGATGTCGTCCACAAACATCCCATTCAGGGTAGGGGTCAAAGACTCTTCCATCTTCTTGTCCAGCGGGAGCATATTAAAATAAGATAGCGGGAAGTGACGCTCCATTTGAGGGATGCGGATCACCATCCCGTTAGAAATAAAGCTTCAGTTCTCCGATACATCCAGAACTTGACTGTTCTTCACAGCCAAAGCATTTCCGAAGAAGAACGCAGGCTTCAGGTATTCCCCTTCCAATTTCCCCGAATTCATCATGGCACATAGGAAGTAGAAGGGTTGGTTCTTGAGGGCTTTCAGCCTCGCCAGAGTCACTAGGAAGCTGGTCCGCCATATACCGGATTATCTGGTCGTACCTATAGCCCATAGCGGCTTGGGCCTGGCCTACCATGGGTTCTCCAGCAGCATTGACCGGCAGATTTACTGAAAAAAGACAAAAGAGTACATGCGGCTCTGTTTAAAACGGTTCCTTATGCGGCTCACTTTTTCACAGAGTACATGCGGGTATGATGAAACGAGTCCATATGCGGCTGGGTGTTTTTTACGAAGCACATGCGGCTCGGGTTTGACGAGCCCTCATGCGGCTCTGTTTAAAGATGGGTTTGTATGCGGTTTTGATTCGTAGAACGCTATGTGGTTCAGTCCATTAGGAACTCATCCGATTCTGTTCAGAGGGACTGCATGCGGTTCAGTTCTAAATGTGCCTATGCGGCCCAGTCGTTCTAGGGCGGCTCAGATATGGAGAATACCCCATGCGGCTCAAATATATGACATACATATGGCACACATGGAGATGAAGGCTCGCACATAAAGCATGCAACGTCGCCACAGCAGTTAGGGCTTTTTGCTCACATAGCGTCCTTACCAGCGATAGGGGGATGGACGTTAGGGTGAACTGCGGGCACGTCGGCTGACGGAGGAGCTGTCACATTATCATTCTTCGCCGCAGTCGAAGTAGAAGCATCTTTCTTGCCCTTCGCCACCGCAGCCGACGAAGACGCCGCCTTCTTACCCTTCGCCGCAACAGTCTTCTTGGGAGCCATTGGTGATCGAAGAAGAGGATGACAGTAAGGGCCGAAAAAGCTTGAGTTAAGGGAGAGAGTAAAGAAGTTTCTTCTCTTGATTCTTCTTATTTATAGGAGGACAAAAGAAGGGGGCACGTAGAGCAATAACCGCTTCGGGTCGTGTGCTGCAGGCAAAACAAAATCGACTCCTCGGATTTTGCCCCCTCTCTCATAAAGGAGATTCACCCAGGGCTTAAAATCCAAAGATTTAATGAACCAACCCTTGGGATCCCCCCAAAAGACGGCTTAAAACGAATTAAAGGCAATTAATAACACGCACACGTGGCAGGATAACGTGGCAAGGAGCCCATGCGGCCAGACAGCCTATGCGGCCAGACAGTCCATGCGGCTGGTTGGTCAATGCGGCTCAGATGGACAGGCGGCTGAGGAGGCCATGCGGCTGAGATGTCCATGCGGCCAGAACAACCTAAACGGCCAGGGGAGTTTATACATAGCCATGCTTCTTATTCAAAGTATTTCAATTTTGCAAATTGAAAACTTTGAAGGGGGTCATGTAGAAGCATGGAAAAGAATAAAGAAAGGTCTATGCGGCCAAATGATCTCCATGCGGCTCAGAGAGCCCATGCGGCTCAGGGGTCCATGCGGCTCAAGCGTCTATGCGGCTCGGATAGTTCCATGAGACCCAGAGCCACGTGGCCTTCAACAGCTCTTCCCTTCATCTTTGGCTGCATTTAATGCCCTGACGGACTGACAGCTCTGACAAATGACAGCTCTGAAATAAATGCGCAATAATGACTGACATAAAGGCGTGTTCCTAGGGAAGAGGAGGAAATCTTTTTTACAGTTGGCAGAATCCACCGAGCCCCGAGGCATGCGGCTGTTGTATTTATGCGGCCACCTACTTCATGCGGCCACCCATCTTCATGCGGCTGCATCCCTTATGCGGCCGCCCGTCAACATGCGGCTGCCTATCCTCATGCGGCTACCCATCTTCATACGGCTGTTCATCCCCATGCGGCTGCCCATCTTCATGCGGCCGTTCATCCTCATGCGGCCCACTCATATGCGGCTCTGCCAAGATGACCCAGTGGAGACACGTGACGCTTTTCACGACGATTGAGACACGTGGCAGTCTTATCTTCCTAGGATTGTGGGTGCTAACCAATCCTAACAAAATCAGATTTGCTGCAATCACCATAATTATCCAGATCGAGCAAATTAGACACGTGGCAAGCCATCACAAGTCGCGAATATTCATGGTAATCAACATTTATTGCCCACAGAGATTTGATGCAATCACATTAATTGCTCAAATCTATTATATTCAAGATGAGTGGCCCAGATTTATTGATCCTTAACCGTCGACTTTTGAGGATGGGCAATCATTGCAAACCCTAATGATGCCCCCCACTCTTATAAATAGCAAGGTGCCATTCCCTTGCAGGGGGCCGAAAAATCCAGAGAAGAGGAGAGAATCCAAAAATCCAGAGAGGAGAAAGGACAGAGAAGCATATATAGAGAGAGAAAGGAGAGCATTTCTTCATTAACGCCAAGCAGATCTTCTTCAGAGCCAAGGTTGCACCCGATCGTTCAAGGAGTAAGGCAGAGCTGCCGTCGCTTTCCCGAGCCTCTATCGTCACCCCCCAGAATCTAAAATAAACAATTGTACTTAGATTGCTGTACCTAGGTTTTCGTCCCTAGACTTTTTTTGTACAAGGGAGTTTGTATTATGAGTCTAAGTTCAGTCCTCCTACATAAATTGTTCTGTACTTTTACAATCAATGGCAAACACCATCTCATCTGCCTTTTTTCACTTCTTATAAGCCTCTTTGACCTCTTCACCAGAGTTAGCATCAGGCTTAGGTGGGCATTCCTCAACAAGTACATATTTGTACTCCTTAGCAGTCAGAACAATATCCAAATTACGTTTCCAGTCAATATAATTAGGTCCAGTAAGTTTGTTTTCTTTAAGAATCACCATAAGTGGACTGAAAGAACCTATTTTTGAAATCCTGAGAATCACATAAATAAAATTATGTAGAGCAAAAAAAAAAAACTTTTTGAATTAACTAAATATTGATTCCCTCAAAATAATAATAAGAAATTCACCAACACCTTGAACACCATGAATTTAGCATGCCACGATCATGTGAACGTATACAAATTCAACTTTGTTCAAGTAGGTTTTCTTATTAATTTTACTATCATGTCAACATAACTTTATGACAAATAAAATTAATATGCTAGTCTTGCTCTGGTCATACAAATAATAGCAGTGACTCCGATGGAGAGAATACCATTATTTGTATCTAAGTGTATACCATTACTTAATACTAAGTCCATTACCTTGTAGTGAGTTCCTTCAGATGGAGAAGTGAACACATACTAGGTAACTTTCTACAATTACCCCTAAGAAAGTTTGTACTGGTGATCCATAATTATACTCATCCGATATGGAGGAAAGCACTATAGCCAACACGCAAGTATAATTACATCACCTACAAACCAGTAATGGAGACCATAGGATTTAAACTAAATAAATATCCTCTTCCACTTAATTATTTAACAATGAGGGTTTTTCTAGTAGTTGATATTATGTCCATGTTGTCCATTATTAATGTAGGCTTGGTTTTTCAAAAAAACAACCACACAATAATAAACATACATAATCAGAAAAAGCAAAATGACAAAAATAAGAGAAAATATCCAACTATTATGGTCATCTTTGCTGCTCCGTCCTCAACTATCCGAATCCAAAATCTGTCGATTCCTTCATCAAAAATCATCTGTCTGCCTCTGGACTGCTTAAAACCAGCATCTCGTCCGACGCCAGAAACAGCCACCACCGCCATCACGATTGATCAAAAATAATAAAAATTACATCAATCCTATGCCTCCTGAAGGAGTTCACACATAATCTAGATTACAAAATTAAAATAATAAGCACGATCAACCCTCGTGATTTTAATTACATCCACAGCAACAACAACATCCACGATATGTCCGTGGTTTAAACAACACAATCAAAAACATATATTGGACCATAATAATTGGATCTAAGATGCCTGCAAAACCGAGTTAGAACAGATCTACATCTACCGACTATTACACAGCGCAGGTTTTATTGGACAACATGGACGTATCAATCAATACGTAGATCCAAAGTGGCTCTGATACCAATTGATGGAACTGAAGATTCCCAGGATCCTTCCTTTGGTGTGCGTATTGATCGATAGAAAGTTAAACAGATCTAATACGTGTTCTAACCCTTCATAGGGTTCACGAATTATACCTGCGGCGGAAAGGAGACAAGTAATTCCTGCCAATCTCGAGCGGATGACCCCAAGATCTTCTGCACGTATTCCTTCCTCGAGTTGGACGTCGTGTGGGCGATGATCTCCCAACCTTTTCTTCTCCTTGGCAGCCCTCTCTTTCTCTTCTTACGTGAATCACGAATTTAGAGAAAATTTCAGATTTCTGATCGGTAATATGGTGGCCAGAGAATAGAGGATATATATAGGCTACGGCAGAGACCATGAAAAGAAATTAGGGTTAGGCCTCCTAACGGATCTGGATATCCCGTGTTCAGCCCGAACACACAATCCAGGCCCATTAACAATAGCTTGGTCCACTAATGAGCTATTGTTGCACTACCTTCCTAATCCCAAATTATGTTTATGGGCTCCTTTTATTATATGCTCGTTTGGCTCCCCATGTTAAGATATCGTATGTCCGTCGATCAAATTAAGTTACTGGCAACTATATTGATTCGACATCTTTTATCCTTAAGTAGTACCGCTCAACTTTATTTGTCATGTCGAATATAATCCACCTGCAGGGTTTACATGATAATCCTTATGAGCTCCTTAAGGGGACATCATCAACCCGATGTATCGGGACATGGATTCCATTTATAATCAACAGCCCATCATACATATAATGTTATTACCCAATTCATAGAGGTTGTTGATCCATAATGAATCTCACTCTTTTATGAGTCAAAATAATGCACACTGCATATACATGTCCGTTATTATATCCGGGTTAAGAGCACAAGCATCCATAATAACAGAGGTGTTTGTTCTCTTATGTAGTCAGTACAAAGAGAACAACCTCATGTGGTCCTGTTCAATACACACAAAGTGTACTAGTGTAAACCTATAGTCAAGATAGACTAATACCAGATTACATTATAACCTTTCCAATAGATTGTCCAAGTCCATCTAGGTTGTGAACTATTTATATACTTCATAGGGAACTGATAATATGATCTTCTGTGTGACACCACACACCATATTATCTACAATATAGAATATCAGACATTTGCATTAACATTTGCAACAAATATAATATGCAAACATTTGCCCATATGATTCTCATTCAAAATTTAAGGAAATAAGGTTACTAAAAAAGTGATGCTTTTAGTATATAAACCTAATACTGGAGCAGCTTGTCCATATGGATTTTGGATGAATTCAAAGACAAGCTCATTGATCTGGGTCTCTACAATACCATCTGCACTATAGTATATGGCATTCGCCCGAATCCTCATATGTTCTTGACTCTAATAGAGAGATATAATGAAAGCACTGGAACTTTCATGACTCCCCATGGAGAAATAGGATTTGCTCTTAATGAGATGGAATATATTTCTCGCCTACCAATGGGTGATAATCCATATGAAGAGTATATACCCACAAATGATGAATTGGATGCTCTGGCAGAGGAGAATCCCCAGATGATCGCAGTTTTCCATGAATTGCCATGTCCCTACAAAATCTGCTCACTCTACTACAAAAGTGCCACTGCAGGTACTTGCTACATCACCAAATGGATGCCATATCTATTTTTGGGTTATGTTCGGGAGGACAAGCCGCTGGACAGTCAAGCTTGTGCTCCTCGTTTCTTTGAACCCTTTGATAGGAGTGAGATGCAATATCTGATGGAACAACATAATCACGGAGATGTCATATTGACTGAGGACTCAGGTCCATTTAAGGCTGGTGATATTCTCCATAGTTACCTTAGATAGGGTTACAGACCTATGTCTCAAGTAGCCCAGCTAGCGGGTTTTCTATCTTTATGGCTACGCCATTTTATAATTTCGGGAGCCAGTGCAGTCGACAGATTCCATCGGGGTGTCCTGTTCGCTGCAACGCGTCTTGTATTTGGATACAAGATGGATCTCTTGTCAGCCATGACCTGCCGCCTGAAAGCAGGACTGCGTTCTTTTGTAGACACTATGTTGCAAGATAAGAATGCTCGGTCGAATTTTCCCCACACTGAAATACCATATACTTATTTGTTCGGATGGTTATTGCTACACCATCCTTGTTTGATGAACCCTGATATGTGGACTGTTGATGGAGACTTCATCGGACACTTCGCCAATGCTCACTGGCAAAATACTGCTCTTTCAGAGTGCAGATTTGCCTTGAACCGTGGATCAGGATGGAGTTTTCAGTGTGTTGGACCTCCTCCAGGGTATGAAACCATGCCTCCACAAATGATGGACTTAACTGAAGAAATACTCCGTTTGAGCCCAAACATCTTTTCTTGGCTTAAGGTGATCCGGCCTTCTCACTTGGTTTATAGATTCGAAGAAGAATGCTATTTGGAACCGTACTTGCCGAGTAGATTTGCACGACAGTTCGAATATGACCAACTTTATGTAGGTAATGCGACCACTTTCCTACAAGCCAAGGGTTATCTCATTGATGGAGCTAGGGCTTGGCGTCATTACAACGCTCGAGGAACAAAAGCTATCTTTTCCATGCCTTACAATCTTCCACAAGGCCCGCGTATGTTATATTCATACGCAAACTTCTACACTTCAGCGAACACATTCGCTGAAAACTTCCATCCTGCACATAGCTTCATAACTGAAAAGAGATTTAAACAAGGAAAACATACTCTTCAGTCTTTTCGGGATTTAGAAGACAACGATCCTGCCGATGTACCTCTGGAGGCATCAATTTTAATGAACTATGCTGATCAAGTTTAAGATCCTCTAGATATATCCACAAAGGTGCGGAAAGAAAAATCCCTTGTTATGGGTTTGAAGAAGAGCAAGACTAAGGATACAACGGCCTCTCCTTAGCGAGATAATACATCCAATTCTCCAAGGGCTCCGGAGAAGAAGAGAAGAACGTCACTGGTTATCAATGAACCAGTGACTACGAGAACAACTCGTTCTCAATCAAAACAAATGCTTCTCAGCTCTTCTTCTGGAGAGAAAGATATCACTCCTTCTTCTATTCAGAAGTCGGAGAAAATCATAGAGAGAGGAACTTCTACTTATTTAATTGATACAGAGAGTGATCGTGCTGGAGCTGTTGCAGAACCAAATACATCAATACCCAAAGAAGTCAGAAGGAAATTGATAATTACTGAAGAAGAACCATCTCAAGAAGGTAATATTGAAATTGTGGCATCATATGTTATTTTTTTATCAAAGATATATATCTGAATTGCTCTTCTTTATATTGGTTATTTCAACAGATGTCCAGCCTCCTATTACTATCATGACAGTAAATGTTCCTGCCAATGTACTTGCTGCGGCAGGAATAATAATTCTATCTCCAACTCCCCTGAGTCCAAAAGTCTCCTCCCCAAAGCATGATTTGCCTCCACAAGATACTCCATAAGCTCAATTATCTACCCATTCAGAAGTGGCAATGATTGACGCATTGACAGATTACGATTTTGATGATGAAACCTATGATGATGATTGGAACAACATCGCTAAAGAAAAAAAACTTTAGTGAGTGCACCATCACCACAAGAACTCCCAGTTGATGAAGATCTTTTAACTGCCGAAGACGAGGAGAATGCGGTTAATGATGAGGAACATATCAATCCTCCCACGATCATTGAGCAGCCTGAGATGTCTAGAGGGGCAGCAGAATTAATAAATAAAACTCTAGTAACTCTTCCACCTCAGACTGAATCGGAAGCAGGGAGTAGTTAGGCTACCATGTCTATAGAGACTTTGTCGAAGCTTCAGTCCGAGACAGTTAAAGCTGTTGAGACTCCTCGTAATGTACCCAGCTCAGGTAAATTTCTAAGTATGATCAATTTGTCGTAGCACCTTCAACATTATATGTGACTAACATAAATGACATATGTGATTTGCAGAAGAACCTACTAGAGCTGTAGTAGGAGAGGGAAGCTCTTCTCATATTAGTGCTCCAGATGAAGTGCCTCCTCCTGCTAAAACTGTGAAAATTCCTGCAGACATAGTAGCCACTCCAGGAGCCACAGCCACTAGCAAGTTTGTGGTAGCCTCCTTTACGAGAGTCTTTTTTACATCTCTGGAACCCCTAGTTTTAAGAGTGATGGAAAGAGAGGATGTCCCTTTCAGCACTATTAGAACTCCCTCTACATTTTTAATTGGAGGTATCCGAAGTCAAGGAGATGTTGCTCAGGCTACATTTTTGGAATATATTTTGGATGAGTTGGAGAGCTTGATTAAAGTTTATAAGGAGATAAAAATAGGAGACATCGAGCAATTAGTAGACATGGAATATGAAATTATGGCTAGAGAAGCAGCAATTAGTAAAGCCAATTTCGAAGCATTTTTATTGGCTTTCACTAGACAATCCTCTGAGTTAGACATCCAAATCTCTGATGCAGCTGTTATTGCCGAGAGTCACAAAACTAAGGCTACAGAGGAAGAGAAAAAGGCTGCTGATTTAGAGGCTAAAATTGCTCAGCTTCAAGCAGAACTCCAAACTGCTAAGCAGAGCTTAGAATAAGAAAACTAGTTGCACCAAGCTGCTATTACTCAAGTGGAGTCTCTGAAGCATCAAAAATAAGAATTTGAAAGTCTTCAGAATGAAGAGCTAACACGCCAGACAGCTGCTCTACAACCTTTTGATCCTGAATCAGAAAAAGTTGAAGCTAGACAGAGAGTGCTAGGTTCTCGTGACAAAAGAGTTCAAATTCTGAAGAAATAAATTGCGGAACTTATCACCTATCCTTCGGAGTAAAAATGGACAATTTTTTTTGCTTCTTTCTACAATGTACTCTTTTTCTTCTCTTGCAAAAAGAAATAATAAAGACTTTTTATGTGGTTCCATTACTTGTTGCATATCTTGTTATAGATATAAGTAATGTAATAGAAAATATATTTAGAGGTACTGGACATGATATATTTCAGGATTTGGAAAATAACAATATTTATTATATCTGCTCAGAGGTAATGTGGACGTGGTAGAATATAAAATTTAGCAATACTGTTATTTCAATAGACAACTTTATCGGAGGTAATAATGACATGACAAGTTGCTGATGTAAATAATCGAAATTCAGTGGTGTAAAGGACGTGAATTCATATTATTTAAAACAAGAGACAATAAATGCCAAATGAATGATAAGTCAAAGAAAGTGAATGAATGAACAGTCACTTCAGTTTTCGAAGAAAAGACACTGGCGCATTAGATTGAAGATAGTTCTTAAATCTTGAATGTGATCTTCCTTTAGACGACTTTTGACAGCAATATCGTCAACATAGCATTTGACAATCTTTTGCAGATGATCTCGAAAGATAGTACTCATAGCCCGCTGGTCAGTTGCACCTGCGTTCCTAAGACCAAATGGCATGACTGTATAACAGTACACTCCACGAGGAGTATGAAACAAAGTATGTTTTTTAACTTTAGGGTTCATCCAGATTTGATTATATCCAGAAAACCCATCCATAAAAGAAATTCATTCGAATCCACATGTATTGTCGATCATGACATCAATAATTGGGAGAGGGAATTCGTCTTTAGGGCAAGCATCATTGAGATCCCAAAAGTCTATGCAAACTCGAACCTTTCCGGTCTTCTTCAAGACTTGTACAACATTGGCTACCCAGTCAGCATGCTGTTCTTCTCTGATAAAACCGTAAGCTATAAGCTTTTTGACTTCATCATTAATTACATCCATCATTTCTGGCTTGAATCGTCGTTGTTGTTGTTTGGCCGGCTTGGCATTCGGCAAGATATTAAGTTTGTGAGTCGCAACTTGAGGATCTAATCCTGGCATATCTTCATAACTCCAGGCAAAGACATCAATATATTTACAAATAAGGTGAATCAATTCTTGTTTATCATCCTCTGAAAGATTTTTGCTAATGAAGATTGGTCGTGATATGCCTTTCTCTCCAATATCAACCTGGACTAGTTGATCCTCAGTTGGTGGTTCTCGTTGTTCAAAATGAAGTTCCCACTGATTATCCATCCTTTGTGTCCAAAGGGTCCACTTCAGGAGCTTCTTCAATGTCATCTTCATCATCTTCCGAGATTCGGCAGACACCATGTTAGAAGATACTATCACCCTATGAACATGACCAATGCTGGTATCAGAATCCCATGAGATAGAATCAGAAGAGTTAGATCGTTTTTCTTCATCAGATTCAGAAGGTTCTGGAGTTGGAAGTGGTGAGGTATAACCTAGTCCCCACTTTGTTTTACTGTGGTATTGTTGTGATTTTCCTTTTGGAAAAGAAACACGAATAGGAGTTCGTCTTCCTTTACCTTTGTTGAGGCCTGTTCTAAAATCATAGCCCATTTTATGGATGATTGCTTTGGATTGTGGACTATAGCGACGTAATTGTAGCCTTCCTGTATCATCTCTATTATCATTATAGAGCATGACTTTTTGTTCTTCTCTTTTATTGAAGAATATAGGTCTTTCATCTTTCTTTCGAGATGGTACTAAGAAGTACGACTCTTGTATTGAATCCAATGATACCACATTTTGTAGAGATGATACGACTTCTATTGTAAGTGGTTTAAAGCTGTCTAGCATATCCAAGTAACATTGAGTATAGTAAAAGATATCAGTATACTGCAAAGGAGATACTTTATTGATTTTTACACCATCATTTACAACAAGAACTTTAGCCTTAGCAGGCTTAGTCAGATTGATGACAAGAGAGGGAGAAGAAGAACGAGAAGGAGGAGGGGGCTTTTTACGACGAAGGTCGATTATAAGCGGCTCAGAAGAGGTGAGCTCCATTTGTTCCTGACTATCACCAGGAAGCTGCTTCTCATGGGAAGAAAGATAGATAGTCAGTGGTTTGGACGACTGAGGACATGAAGTATGCCCTTTGACAGGGATCACCAAAGTATCATTTGGTATACACTTCTGTTCTTCATCGGTGTCTATTGCCAGAACTACCTTCATGAATTCCTCCTTGTACATGTGAGAATCGTTACAGTATGCTTTAACTCCTTTGAAAGGATTCAGATTTACAACCTATTTTTGGACTTCTCCATTACTATCCACATATTTGAAATATTGGTGGAGAGTAGAAGGTACAATATTGTGTTCATGGAGGAATGGTCTTCCTAACAAAGCATTATATGAGCCATGATTGTCAATCACATAGAAAGTCACCTTTGTACGAAGGTTGCCAATTTGAAGTTTTAGGTGTATCTTCTCCAAAGGTTCACTTCTTCCTTGATTGAACCCCAAAATGGTAGTGATAGTTGTAGACAGGTTATGCACTAGGATCTTCAAAGCATCTAGCAAAGACTTCGGCACTAAGAGTAAACCCTGGATCAATCAGGATACGATCGACCTTCATGGTGTCTGCATACCCCGTAAAATAGAGAGGACGATCATGACGATTGTCTTTTAACAACATGTCATCTTGTGTAAAAGTAATATTGGGCATTAACTCAAATACACTATGACAGTGTGCACAGCTAACTGGTTCCTTTTCAGGCTTTTTGAGAAGAGTAAGACAAGCATCAGCCTGCATCAAAGCTTCATTTAACGTCTCTCGAGTTTCTTTTGAGATACGTAAAGAGTTCAAAGATTGACAATCTTGCTGGAGTATTGGCTAATTGAGCCAATATATCAAAATTATATGGCTTTTTGAGTCCAAAAGATGAGGACTTCTTCAGTGCTTTGTCAAAACGAACATGTTGTTTTCCCTTGTCTGCTGATGTCGGTTTAGGAGGAGTTGGTTCAACCACCGGTAGAGATGTAGATGGTATATTCTCAGGAGGAGAAAATGATGTAGGAGGATCATCAGGAGATGAGGCAGAATTCTCTTGAGTTTTGGGGTATTCCCGAAGGTAGGGTTTCCCTGATCTAGTGCCAATTAGAATTTTTCTTCTGCTACTGGTTCAAAAGATACCATGTTGCAGTTCTTGGATTTAGTTTTGGAGTGCTTCTTTTGCTTAGAAGAGAAAGACGTTTCAAAATCTGCTACTAGATCTGGGTGAATCCACATAATCTTTCCTCTGTCGGTTGATAGTAGAATAAGACCTTCATTTTGAGGAGGTAGGAGATTCACGATCTCGAGAGTAGTTCTTAGAATGGGGACCACACCATCTTGTACAAGTTGTGGTGGAAAGTCACCAAACTATACAGAGACGACATAAGCTGTCACCGTCTTCTCATTCTGTTGTAGAGTAATTGCTCAAGAGTTGACCAACTCCAGGATTTTGCCCTTGAGTACGTAGCATGCTTTGGTTGGATGCCCTATAAATCTGTAATAAACACAGTATTTAGGGTGATCAGTTTTACCCACTTCTTCTGGTCGTTTTGTCTCTGGCAGTTGAAGCTTATTGGTTTTGATCAAGCAATCGAAGATGCTCAAAGTATCATCTTCATCGAAAGAATATTCTTCTTTTGGACGAGGTGTTTTCTGTGAAGGTGCTGATGGAGTAGGTGCTGTCTGGGAAACATTAACAGCCAATGACTCCTTTCCCTTGAGATTAATAGCCAATGTTTCTTTACCCTTATGGTTATTCTGGCGATTATTACCCCCGGGTGTAGAATGTTCATCTTGGTTAGGATGAGTCATTTGAACTCCTAACTGTTTGAACTTTTCGGCACTGACTTCTGTCGCCTTGGCATTCACAATGAAAGAAGGCCAATCCTAGAATTGTGTAGATCCCATCTATATACTGATAATAGGCAGTAAGTTTGATTTGCAGGTGTCTATTGTTACAGCAGATGGAGTTCCTAAAGGCATTTTAAGTGCCTCTCGGCGGAATCTTTTGATGAAACTCTCTGTGGATTCATTGTGTCTTTGTTTGATCTTAATGAGGGCAGACATTTTCATATCGTTGACCCCTCGTAGAACCGTTCTAAGAACATCTGCTTGAAACCAGCAAAAGAAGTTATGCAGCCATCTGGCAAACTACGATACCAGTCGTATGCTGCGCCGACTAAACAATCGACGAATACTCTGGTAAGGAGAGCATCATTTGGCTGTAATTGGCCAGTCATTATTTCAAAGTGATTTATGTACTGACTTTGAGAGGTGCTGCCATTAAACAGCATAATGGTTGGAAGCTTGTATTTAGAAAGGAATAAAACCTCCTTCTATTCTGTAGGGTATGGTTGCTTTATGCCCAACCTTTGTAGGCTATCCTTCTGCTTGAAGGCCTCAAACTGAGTGCGTAAGAGTTTCACAGCCTCATTAGCATCTCCTGATGTTTGGGAATTAGTAGGCTGGTTAGAATTGTTAGGAGGAGGAACAGCGTGGTAATTACCACCCCCAGCACCAGACTGACTGGGATCAGTTTGAATTGGTAGAAAGGCAACCTGAGGAGGTGATACCCCCAGACTGACATTGACAGGTATAGAAGAAGCTATAAGCTCTGGATTTGTAGCAGGATTTATAACCGGTGGCACTGTATGTTGAGCCACGATTATAGTGTGCATACTTGCGACCATTTCAGCCATGGTCTTCAGCTTCTCTTCTAGTGCAACAATTCGTTATTCTTGATTAGCCGGACTAGAAATGTCTTGATCTTCTGTAACGGTATATGCCGTCACTTTTCTTGCTGCTATTGACGAGATAGTTCGTTCAGAACTTTTACTATCTGTATCAAACTCAGAAAAAGAGTCCTCTCCTAGATGAGTGATAGGGAGATCTTCTTGATTAAAGACGCCTTGGTTCAAATTTCGATTTTTTGATCTAGTGTATTGAAAGACCCCGTTATTGGATGCATGAATTCGATCTAGGTATTGCTGACTGGGAATACGGGACGCATTACGTCTTGGACGTTTCCCACCTCCAGTGCCTTGGGAAGTCATGTTGACAGAAGCATATAATGGCTTGTCTTCATCTTCTGTTACTGGTTCAGGAGTTGAAACATACTTCAGACGATCGAAGACAGATCGTCTAGTTGATTGGCAACAGCACTTGATGACCACTTCATGAAGGCAGTGGCGATCTGGAGAGTGATTTGGAGGTGAAGGAGATATCCCTGTAATCTCCCATCTTTGTGTAATACGTTCGCGAAGATCAGTTACCACTACAGGACTAGAAGAAGTCGGAGGAATATATTCCTTAATGATGTTAGGAACATGCCTCCTATTCTTCAAATGTTTAGTTCCCTGAGTGTACAAAGAGGTACTTAACTCATTAGCATAAGTGATTGGGTCCTTCTTTTCAAACTTTAGTTTCTGGTACAGAGTGGTCTTTGGCATAGAATTCTTGCGTTTCACCGAAGTTGATATTAATGGATGTCTATTGAAATAAGCACATAAATCAGAGAATTCTGCAACGGGTGTCTCTGCTTGAGATACCATCAACTTTTCTTGCTTGGATCTTAAAATTTGCAAGGTTGGAAGATCTTAATTAGTCACCATAGGGGTTGGCAAGACACCTTTTTGATCAGTATTCCTTTCCATAGCAGAGATCTGAAGACCTCTGTTTAAAGGAGTGGAATCTGACATATTTTCCTCTGAGTCATAAACTAGGGAAGTTTTAGAAAAGACCAAAGGGTGATTTTCTTTATTTTGTAGAGGGTTAGCTAAGAAGCGTTTCCTTCTGTTTCGTTGTGCGATCACTTTAGGCACAGGTTGCGCCAGTTGAGGAAATGTTAAAGGACCCTTTCCTTTGTTCTGTCTAGTTTTGGCACTAGAACATTATTTCTTCTAGTTTAGAACTGGAGAATTGGAAGAGGGAATAGCCAAAAGACTAGTTCCCTTAGGTTGCACCAAAGCAGCAGACAGCGCCTGAACAACTGATTGCTTGGGTTTTGCCACAGTGCTATGGGCGACTGGTTGTACCCTAGCAATATGGGCTACGGGTTGTGCCTTGGCAGCAACATGGGTAGACTGCCCCTTAGCAACAGCTTGAACAGATTGTGCCTTGGCAGCAAAGAAAGTAGTGGACTGCGCACGGGCAGCAGGAGGAGTAAATTGCGCACGGGCAGTAGAAACAGACTGCACCGGAGCCACAGAGGCAGATTGCGCCTTGGCAACAGAAGCAGATTACGCCAGGGCAACAGCAACCTGAGAAGACTTAGGAGTCCACACGGTTTTGTTCTTGGTGATAGCCACCGTGCGCTTGTTGCTCTTCTTGTTGATCATATCTTCATAGGATGTCTGGTTGACTTGAACAACCAGAGTCTTCTGCGTCTTGCCGATTGACGCAGCGTCATATTGAGTTGTCACCTTCTCATCGGTGGAGAAAGTCGTCCCCAGCAGAGTCGCCATTTTGTTTGCAAAAACAAAAAGTTGTTCTATTATAAACTTTTGAAAAGAGTACAAGAGTACAATTTGAATTCTAGGGAAGTACAACTGTAGGAATCTGATCAGAAGACGATCACTTTATCTCTTGGACTATGTAAACTTGAAGACTAGAGCCTCTGTAGAATGTAGCAGCAATTTTGCAAGAGTTCTTGATCTCTCTGTGATGCTTTAACAATGATTGGAAACTCTATTTATAGAGTTCTTGAAATAACTATTTTAGCAGTTATTCTGATATGCGCGAGACTGGGTTGCGCCACATTGGGTTGCGCCAACCTGATGTTGCGCCAACTTTCATTCAGTTAATCGATCGTGTACTAACTGTATTTAGACGCATGGCATCATGTGATTGAGATGCGCGTGGTCGTGTACAGGATAGTAGACACGTCATGAGAGATTAGTGGCATGTATGCCATGTCACATGTCATCCTGTTTTAGAATGTAAGTTGTCTCAACTTCATCAGGTTGCGCGAGCTTCAGTCAATAAGTCAAATTGTGCCTGATTGGGTTGCACCTAGGCGCAACTGAATGGATAGGCACGTGGCAGCTTAAGAAGAAGTTTGTTCAGATTGCGCCTAGGCGCAACTAAGGAATTTGTTTAGATTGCGCCTAGGCGCAACTCATAAGATGTACATGACAGCTGTCAATCCAATCTCCTCGAGCGGCACAATTCGAGGAATTCGAAGAGATTTTCTCTGTTTACTGTGCTGTCAGTTGTTAGTGCTGTCAGGTAATGATGACCATTAAATGTCAGACGCCATGTAGACTTTGGCGCAATATGACTGGGCGCAGTCTAGTATATGGCACAACCTAATCAATAGCTCAGTTTGATCTCTGAGCTTCATATCAGTGGCGCAACTTGATTTTTGGGACGCAACTTGATTGCTGAGTAGTAAATACATGGCGCAACTTGATTTTTAGGCCCTACAGGGTCGTGACAATTTTTTTGGTGGCCCGTGCAGGACAGTCTTCGCAAATTATACGAACTCGTGGTAGTACCATATTAGTCGTACTGCTGCGAGCCTGCGACTAGAAAAATGCTCATTCACAATTAGGTTGATTTGAATTTTAGGAAAATCACTGGACCTAGCACTAGGTATGTTGTGGGCAACCCATAGAGTTATTTTGAATTGATTGCTTGGGTAGTTAAGGTTGTTATACAGGCTACATGATTAAGATAGTGATATACGTTGAGCGTTGAGATACCCTATTTGATGAATTTGAAATATTTTATGTGATAACTTTGTGTTTTGATAGGATGGTATAACCAAAGGTGGGTAGAGTTCTTGTTTGACAAATCGAGTCTTTGAGGTTAATCAATTGTTGAAGATGAGAATAGTTAGTTTTTGGTGTCCTTGAGGCTTAGATTTCTATGTGGCTTAGTAAATTTATTGCTAAGATAAGGTTGAATTTTAGTTCTAAAGGAATAGCTTTCAACTTAATCAAAATTGAGATTCAGATTTGGAGATTATGGAATTGGAATTTTGAGAAGATCGTAACAGAATAGATTTAAGTTTAAATCTTTGAAGTGTTCAAATTTTGTAGTTTTAAATTTTTGGATTTTGATTTTTGAATTTAAAATTCGAGGAAGTCATGCAAAAGTGGAGTTATATTTAAAATATTTTGGAATAATTTAAATTTTGTGGAGTTCAAATTTGAGGAATATTCGATAAGTCAATGATGCCCATTTTTGCTAGATCACAATCTTGAAGATTATGATAATGGTTGAATTGTTGATTAAAACGTAATGATGGAAATTCTGAAGAATATGAGTTATGGATTTAAAATTTATTATTTAAAATTGAAGAGATTTTTTTAAGATTAAAATTTATAAGGTTGACGGGATGATTTAGGATATAGGTTAGATGGGAGACTCTTCCAAAACTATAACCGTTAAGCGTATTCTTCTATTTCCATATTTCTTGATCAAATTTTCGTATTAAAGAAAATATTATTATCTTTCTATCTCATTAAGAAGATTTTATTACCATCATCTCATTCCATCTGATCACTCCTTATTAAAAGCTTCTACCTTTTCAGCCTCACCAACCGAGCCTGTCTGTCATAGTCAATCCCTTCCTTAAATTTTGAATGTTGTTCTGACCAAGCCAGTCTATTCTAGTCCTACTTAAATTTCGAGGACAAAATTTTTCTAAGGTGGGTAGATTTGTAACCCATTTTCCTGAATTTTCAAAATTATTATTATTTTTTTTATTTTTATTATTATTATTATTATTATTATTATTATTATTATTATTTTTATTATTTTGTGTTTAAAAATAATTTTTGTCGAAACTTCTTGAAATATAGTTTGTGATTAATTTTGTATTTCAAAACTAGTTTAAACTTTATGGTTTGAAAGAAATACTATTTGGTTTTAAAAATATTTATTCTCGAAATCGATTATTTTGTATTACAAAATATGTTAATTTTTGGACTTTCTAAATATGGACTTCAAAAGTGGTTTGGAAAAAACATAAAATTTGCTATTAATAAAAAGATTTGTTATGTTTTAAATTATCTTGATGACATAAAATGTTATCTAATTAATTATTAGATATTTGAATTTGTTGTTTGAAATTATTTGATAAATATCAAATATTATTTTAAAATATTATATTGATCATTATTTGATATAGATTCAAATTCATATGATTTAAATTACTTGATAATATCAAGCATTAATTTAAAGGGGTTATGATTATATTAGTTTTAATGGTTTAAATTAAAAGAAAATTTATCCTAGAGAATTTTAATCCTTATCGATTTAGTAGTTCCATCATCTATTTTAGGAGACCCCTTCTCCTAAATTTTCTCCAAACAAATTATATCCTACTAGCCACAACTCTATCGCCACAAACATCACCACTACCATAGCCATTGTGCTGTGCACCGTGTCTGTGATTGTGTCCGTGTCCATCTATTATTTTTCTGCTATTTTACAATTAAATTATTTCTCTCCCGTGTATGATACATCGGACACCCAACAAATCCTGTATCCTCGTCGACACACCGACACGGACGGTATACAAATCCCCAACACAAACCTAACCATAATTTTGGCCGTCGCTGGCCGAACATCCTTAGCTGTACGCTGTTTTCTTCCGGCCTCTTCCTTCCTGTCGATCCTGACTACAGTCCCTGGCCGCCCTTGGCCGGACCTCCTCAACCACACCGGCGACTTCCTCCTCCCTATCCACCGTTCACCACTAACCACCTTGACACCTCCATTTCCGTCAAACCCTCGCCAGCACCCAGACCACCACCTACCCCATGCCTCCGGCCAAGTTCGCCACCAACTCGGCCATCCTAACACTCCATGACCACCTGTGCCACTACCACAATTCCAATACCCAGACAAAATAATAATAAAAAACCCTAACCTTGACCTCCTCGCCGTCCTCCGGTGAGCACCCATGGCCAAGCCGATCTAGCCCTTCCGCCTCCACCCTCGACGATGTACTTGTGGTCGTCGGGTGCCCGCATCCGCCTAGATATGGCTATCTCCTAATCCGGCGCCACGTTCCCTGGCCAGCGCCTCCTAGCCGCACCGAGCTTCCCCAGGCGTGGCGTCGATTGCACCACCGTCTATGACCCGGAGCCCAATACTGCGCCTTGCCGGAGATACTCCACGCGAATCCCACTCTTCCGGCGCTATCATCGCCGACCGGATCACCATCGGCACGCATCTCCTCAGTGGCAAGCCCTCCTTCTCCCCTTCCTCTCTCGACTCCTCTCCTCCCTTGCTTTCCTTCCTCTCTCAATCTACTTTCTCTCTCTGATCTTAATTCACTCCCCCCTTTAGCTTTCTCTCCCATTCCCTCTTCCACCCTCTTTATTTTATGTTTTTTTTATAATTTTATTTTGTTTTGATTGTCATTTTTAGGAGAACAGTATAACTGTTGGGTTAATATTTTTGGGATAATTGATTTGGGTTTTGGACTTTTAATTGTGGGCTTGATACTGGTCTTAGGCCGAGCACAAGAGAATAGTAGGTTCGTATTTATTTTGTTTATTAAGTAGTCTTTAAGCATTTAGGTGTTTTATTTAGAGGGAATTTATTATGGGCCTATTTATATTTTAGTATTGGACTTGTTATATACATATTTTGGGAATATGCTTAATATGATTTTGGGCTATTGATTAATGGGTTATAATAAAGTCAGTTGGATTATTGGGCTTTATATATTATATATATCAAGTTTTGGGTTAATTATTTATTTTGGGCTTTATTAATTCTTATATTATAAATTTTGGTTTTACTAATCAGTTTTGGGCTCTCATATATTTACATGCTTATACATTATTTTTGAGCTTTTATTTGATTACTATCCAATAGTTTTATATAAGTATTATAAAATAAATATTTTTCATAAAAATGTTTAATACCTATTATGCTTCTAAATAGTCTACAAATATTTCTAAATGAATATATATTTGCTAAATAAGATTAATTATTTTCCTAAATGATCTTTCCTCTTCGATTAAATTGTTTTCGACCGTGACTAATCGATTATTCCTATCTACTTGCAAATTCCAAAATTCTTCATATCTATCCTAGCTAATTTTACTATTCTGGACTTAATGACATGGTCTGTCACATCATCCGAGATCATCTTGCGTACTTTTGACATTTGTGACTATACTGTGCCAACTAGATCAAATTACGTGCAAGTCGACTGCAACTAAATTCAAGGCAATTACATTATACTGGTTACTTTCAATTCCTAATAGTTTCTATGATACATGTTTTAGATATGGATTACATTGTTTCACTTAACAAAATACCTAAAATTGGCTTTTGAAAGAAAACGAGAAAAAGTACAAGAAGCACAAATTATTCTGGGAAGTATTGCTATGGAAGTCTGATCTAAGAGCGATCACTTTTTTCCTTGGACCATACGACGATGATGAAGAAAACTGCTTGAAGAAGACGAACAATCGGAAGAACTAAGTCACCGGAATGGTATCGAGCAACGGCACTGATGGCACAGTCGAATGCTTTCTTGCTTTGCTTCACCCTGTTCTTGAAAAAAAGTTGAAGAAATACTTCTGGGAATATCACTCTGGAAGTATGAGTTTTATCAGAATTTTCTCTCCTGTCTCTATGTTGATCTCTTGATTCTATCTATGTAAAAATAAGTCTATTTATAGACTTGACCCTTTGTGCGTAAAAAGCAACAAAATCGGGTCTCTACGCTAGTAACTGTCACCCACGATGTAAATCATCCTCTACGCACGTTGACACGTGTCCCATGCAGAGTTTTGATCTCTACGCATGGTGACACATGTCCTACTACTTCAACAAACTGGGGAGAGCACGTACACACGTTCCTCGATAAGTGTGGCATGAAAGCCACGTAGGCAAACTACGTTCTCAAGTAGCCAGGAAAGATCGAGCGTAAAAATGACCCAAAATATGCTCCCAGCGTAAAGTGGCAAACTGGCATAAAATAGCCCAAAATAAACTTTCCGCGTAAAGTGGCTAAACAAATAGCCTTGAGAATAAAAAGTAGCCCAAATAGACTTTACGCCCATAATAGTCTTAAGCGTAAAAGCTCGAATAGCTATCGTGCGTAAAAGAAACAGTTTTATTGAGCGTAAAATTGCTCCATTTGCATACTATACGACGAGTATTGGGTTTGGTGGAAAGATTTCCTCGGCTTCTGTGTAATCCTGCTGTCAGAAAATTATTATGTCAGATCAAATCATTTGCATTAAATGCGGCCTGACAGTCTGTCCCCGGCGTAAAAGTGGAGGATAACTCTCGCGTAAAATCTTCTCGCGTAGAGAATATCATGCGGAGAGAGTAGCTCGCGTAGAGTCTGAGTTTGACTCAGTTTGAATTGCATAAAGTTCTCAGCTTCTTTGACTTGGTCTTTGAAGTACTTTTTTTGCTCCTACAAGACCCCCTTCAAAGTTTTCAAATTATTTTCAAAAAATTTAAAATACTTTGAATAGAAGCTTAAAATTCGGGATTTCACAGTCAGCGTAGAATTCGAAAATTTGAACCGATTCAAAAATTCTCTATAAATAGAGCTCTTCAAAGAGAGATAAAACTTTACTTGTCTTCCGTAATCTCGATCTCTCTTACTCTTCTTCCTCTTTCATACTCTTGCTTTCAATCTGATGGCTCCCAAGGAGTCCGTCGCCGGCAGCAAGGGCAAGAAACCCGTCGCCGATTCATCATCGACCGACCGCGCGAAGACCCCCATCCAATCATCAACGATGCCCCAACAGAGCAACCCCGTCGTGGCTCCAGCAATGAAGGGTAAACCCTACTTTATCTCGGTTACAAGTTCGCCGGAGAAGAAGAAGAAAACTCGAACCTTCAAATTTTATGCCCACGTCATACGTGTCAGCGTAGAAACTGAAATAATAAAATACGTCCACGTTATACGTGTCAGCGTAAAGTTAAGAACATATGCCCACGTTTATACGTGCCAGCGTAAATTAAGAATATACGCCCACGTCTATACGTGCCAGCGTAAATTTCAAAATATGCTCACATCAACATGTGCCAGAGTAATACGCTCATGTCAACACATGCCAGCGTAAAAATTAAAATACGCTCATGTCAACACATGCCAGCGTAAAATATAAATTACGCTCACATTTATACGTGTCAGCATAAAATCTAAAATACGCTCATGTCAACACATGCCAGCGTAAAATTCAAATTACGCTCACGTCTATACGTGTCAGCGTAAAATGTAAAATACGCTCATGTCAACACATGCCAGCGTAAAATTCAAATTACGCTCACGTCTATACGTGTTAGCGTAAAATCTAAAATACGCTCATGTCAACACATGCCAGTGTAACATTTAAATTATACTCACATTAACATGTGCCAGCGTAAAATTTAACCAGTAAAAGACTTTGTGTGTAAAACAAAGAACTTTTACACTTAAAAAAGTTTTTATGAACTTAAATAAGCGTAAAATTTGCATAGTCAGAGTCTTTAATCTTTACGCGTAAAAAGTCAGACCAAATTATCAGCGTAAAAATTTCAAATTAGATTTTCACTAACTTGATTTTTTTTCTTTTGGC
This sequence comes from Iris pallida, assembly GCA_029216955.1. Taxonomy (NCBI): domain Eukaryota; kingdom Viridiplantae; phylum Streptophyta; class Magnoliopsida; order Asparagales; family Iridaceae; genus Iris; species Iris pallida. Next base: position 346,423 of record JANAVB010021014.1, on the reverse strand, counting down.
GGTGGATTTGCAGATTCACCCACTTGCAGAAGTATTTGGCTCATCAGCTGGTATGGTGGGCTCGAATTATTTGGAGAACCTGTCCCATGTGAAGTTTTCCCAATCGAATCCGGAATACCCTGTAGAGAGAGCACAGTTGATAGCTGCCCAAGGGGATAGAATGCTGCTATCCATGATTAATGGAGAACTGTTGACCTCGCTGGATGGCCAACAATTTACAAAACCAGCTTTCTTATTAGGGGATGCTATAGACTTCAAGTCACAAACACACCCCAAGAAGGAGTCTTGGGTGTTCAAGTGTTGAGATGGAGCAATGTATCTTCCTGACATGGATAGAGATTATCCCCTGTCTGCATTTATCCATGCCACCTATCCCCGACAGATGCTGTAGAATCTGACTCCCAACAGTCATGGAAGGCCAGGTAGAATCATATTCAAGAGGGATAATGCCAACGATATGGGGTATTACGTCAGTTTTCCTAATGGCGATGTCGTCCCTTTCTCTGGTCTCTTGCCAGGATTTACTCCGAGTGAAGATCCGACTTTAATCCAACCGGTGCAGACCCAGATGTTCATCAATAAGTTCATAAGGGCTGCGGTATTATATCCCCAGACAAACCCTAGACTACCGGGATGGTTGACTCCATTTAACCAGAACTGGATCCAAATTAGTGTTTGGATCATGAAGAACTTCAAGACATATTTGGAAGCCATCGGTCTGTATGAAGCAGTGGACTCCACTAGTCAGGGTATACCACCGAACAGTAACTTGTTTATGGCTCTGATGGAGATATATATCAATTCAACAAGAACTTTTGCGACCCCAAAAGGTGAAATGGGTCTCGCACTCCACGAGATGCAATTTATCTCAAAGCTGCCAATGGGGGAAGCCCCATATGAAGAATATGTTTCCTCCAACCGGGAACTTGCTGAAATCAGGGAGAAAAACCCTCATTTGGTTGAGGTATATGAAGAGTTGATGTGCCATTACATGATTTGCACTACTATACATGAAAGTGGATCTCATTTGGCGTACATCAACAAGTGGACAATATATCTTTTTTTCCATAAGGATAAGATATCCAAAGATGATAAAGAAAGATTTCAGGAGAATAAGGCTCTAACTATCAATACTGTTTCAATAATCCCTGCTGATAAAATATGATGGTTGGCTACAAATTCCCAAACAAATATTTGTCCACCAAGACTGGGGAGTTCTCTGCAGGAACCGAAGCCTTGAGTTTTCTCAGATATGGTAGCCAGAAAATCTCTAAGAAAGCCTTGCTAGCAGGCTTCCTTTCTCTATGGTTGAGGAGATGGATTGTACCGAGGACTGGTACAGTTGATAGAATCCACCGAAACGTGCTATAGCCAACGGTACGTTTAGTGTTTAAAATCATAATCAACCTACTATCAGCAATGGTGTGCCGAGTAAACGCATGTTTGAGGACTTTTGGTGAGGAGCTAATCAACAACGCTCCTCATCGGAACGTATTTCCTAGGGTAGAAATGCCCTACACTTACTTGATGGGCTGGCTGTTGCATCACAACTGCAATTTGTTGCCACCAGGCCCGGGAGATGATGCGGAGGTCTTCCTCCAGAAGTTCAGCAAAGCTACATGGACTGCCACGACAGTGGCAGATACCCGAGCAGTGTTGAATTATTCTTATGGTTGGAACTTTTTCTGTACCCGACCATAAGTTCCAGCCGACTGCTTTGGCGTTCAAATTGAAGATGAAGTTGAAGGAAGAACTTTATTATCTGCGCCAGTTTTCAGATGGCTACAGTGCATCAGACCCTCCCACCTAATGTACAGAAATGAAGACAGCTGTGCGTTCGAACCATATCTACTAAGTAGGTTCGCTCGCCAATTTGGATATGACCAACTTCATGTTGGTAATCCCTCTACCAGTATCCGTCATTATGGAAAGCTGATTGATGGTGCAAGAGGTTGGAGATATTTTAGCACTGCCTGTACTAGTGCCAAATTCAAAGTATCAACTGCTACCAGCACCACTGAGCTACGTATACTTCATACGTATGCTTACTTTTATGTTCCATCCATTCCTTCGCCCATGGCTATAACCTGAGAGGTAGCCTAAGATGGCCCAAGGAAGGGAATGTTGAAGAGCCAGTCAGGATACCATCAGACATACCTGACGACACAGCTGTTCCAAATCAGTATCTGGAGGTTATCCCTATGGGAGTTGGGAAAAAAGTTGTAGAACCTATCATCATTGGCAAGACTCGAAAACAGAAACAAGGTGCAGCTGTTACTCTTCCAGAGAAGACCCCAGAAAAGAAGAAGAAGGCTACCACCAAAGGGCCTTCTGGACCAAGGGCCGCTACCCCAGAGATTGATATTCCAATCGAGGAGCCGCAACATGTTGCATCTTCATCATCTCATCCTGGAGAATAGTCTTTGGCCTCCCAACCAGCAGCATCAAAGGAACCTGCGGTAGTCCTATCTCCCGGACGCCTCAGCTCGTCGCTTCATTTAACTTTGCCACAAAAGGCACAGGTTGTTGAAGATGTCGCTCCAGTACATACTGTTAATTCAGAGCTCATCCCATAGGATGAACCAACTATTAATTTTGACGATGAGGATTGGACTGGAGATTATGACGCGTACTTGGCACGTCCTACACCTAGTCCAGGTAAATATAATTTATATAAAATCTATACAAAATTATGATTTTTTGTATATTAACTTATTTTGTTTAATTTTTTTGTAGGTGTCATCATTACATCCAACCTTGTGGCTCCTTCTCCTCCTCAAGAAGATATTTATGAGGAAAACACGGAGTCTGAGGAGGAGGCTTCTTCTTTAGAAGAAGAAAATGCTCAAGAAGAAGTACCACGAGAGCCCGAAGTGGAGACTCAGGAAGAATGTCCTCCATCTATGGAGGTACAACAAGAGCCAGAAATACAGGCTCAACCAGAAGTGCCCCTTCTGTTGAGAGCAAGAATAACGAACAAACTGCAGTATAACCTACTGTAGATGATGAAGAGGCTACTAAAGAAGAATTAGACTTCAACGAAGAATCAGTTGTAGAAGGACTCACTACAACTGAAATACTTGAAGATTCTGCAGAGCCAGTAGCTGAAGAAGGTGATAAAGGCATACACAAGTCATCAACTGAAGCTGGGGAAGTTGTAATAGCATCCCCTGCTATTGCTACTGATCCAGTACAAGTTCCTGAAGAGACAATGCCTGAATCGGAGTCAGCTGCCACAACTACCATTCTACCCACACTAATCCCCGCCACCAAAACTCAAGTAGTTTCAGCTCCAAAAATGGCTGGAGTAACAAATGCTGAAGATACTGTTACTGAAGCTCCTGGAAATCAGTTGGCCATGGTAGTAGTGACAACAATGACTTTATCTCAGCCTGCTGCTAAGGCAACATCTACCCCTAGTCTTCAAAGAAGAGATTTGATAGACATCGCCGCAACGCCGAGCTCGAGTGCAGAAATGAATCTCTTAGTTGAGATTCATACTGAGACTTTTTACAAGACTTTAGCAGCTTTCATCAAGATGGTCCTGAATAAGGGCCTCAATTATGAAAGCTTGAAGGCATCTATCTCTCTTACGATCAGAAATGTCGCCATGTTTAATGATGCAGCGAAAGTAGAGGCATTGGAGAAAGTCGTGGAGGGACTTGAATAGCCCATTAAAGAATATCTGAACCTGTCAAGTGAAACCACTGAAAGTCTTATCCAAGAGGAGTATGACGCTTTATCAGCTGAATACCTCGTTCGGGAGACGACTTTCAATGAAGCCCTCCATGAGTACAGCATAAAGGTCGCTAAAGAAAAAGCTTTTTTGGCATGAGCAAAACCCCAGTTGGATAGCCAAAGAGAAGCCTATGAAACCTCGAATATGAGAATTCATCAACAAAATAATAAAATTTGAGAAGTTGAGGCTGAGTTGGCTCGCTTGAAGGTGGAGAGGGATCAGCTGATCATAGCTCGAAACGAGCAGCTTACACAGAGCTCGATTTTGGAGGAACAAGTCTTTGGAGCTGAATCTACCATCAATACCCTTCATGAAGCCAAGGATAAGATGATAGTCACTTTTGCTAAACTTTCTCATATCTGCACTCCCGAAGTCCGACGCTCCTTAGCTACTAAAAATGTATTGAGCTCTCGTAAAAAGCGTCTAGAAGAGCTGCAGGAACTGCTAAAAGACTTATCTGCTCCGCCTTAGGTAAATAAAGAGCTTTTACAATCTTCCATCTTTTTTTATTTTGTAATATTTACAAGAAATAAATAAAATATTTGTTTTATGATCCTATCATTTGTTATGAAATTAAATAATAGGTATGAGATAGAAAACACTTATCAGAGGTAATATGAACATGACAAGTCTTCTAAACTCAAATTATAGCTATCCAGAGGTAATGTGGACATGATAGATAATGAATCTCGTTTTCTGTTTAGAGTATACGATACTATCAGAGGTATTATGAACGTGACAGATCGTAACAACTCAAAGAAAAAATAGATTAATATCTATTCAAAGGCCAAATGGACATGATAGATAGGAAAAGAAGTAGACTTAATATTTATTCAGAGGTCATAAGAACATGATAAATAATAAATATTTTTTTTAATCAGCTGGTAAGACAAAAGATTAAAATTCACTTCAAGGAGACAAGTAATCAGCTTAACCAAACATTGGTAGCTGGGGAATAAAGAAAAAATTCAAACATAATATTTTTTCAAGAATTTGCCATTGATCGGCATCATGAGCAAATCTCCATTAGGTTTAGACAACCTATAGGCACCATTATAGAAGACTGTCTCGACGACATAGGGACCTTCCCATTTTACTTGGAATTTTTCTTTGCTCTTATGAGTCATCACCATCGGTCTTCGGACGGCTAGAACTAACTCGTCGACTTTAAATACTCTCTCTTTCACTTTACGATTGAAAGTTCGAGATATACGGGCTTGATATAGCTCAATATGTTGTTGAGCTTGAAGACGCTTTTCGTCCAATTCTTCAAGTTCTTGGAGTCGTAAGCGATCATTATTCTCTGTAGTTAGCTCATTAGCAATGACTATTCTAAGGGATGGAATATGGATTTCCAGTGGAAGAACAACCTCACATCCATAAACCAGTAAAAATGGTGTAAAACCAGTCGGAGTTTGGACTGTCGTTCGGTAAGCCCATAAACATTCTCCAAGTTTCTCATCCCAATCACGTTTATTAGAAGAGACGAACTTTTTGAGAAGTTTAATGATTGTCTTGTTGAAAGCTTCGGTCAAACCATTAGCAGCTGGATTATAAGCCGTAGAAGCCAGATTTTGGATCCGATTCTTATCACAGAACCGATAAAATGCCTGACTGGCTAATTATGGTCTGTTGTCATGGATTATCCTTTGGGGGATCCCAAAACGATAAATGACAGGATGTTTGATAAAGCTAACCACATTAGATATTTTTACTTCAGCAAAGGGAACTGCTTTCGCCCATTTAGAAAAGTAATCGGTTATAGCCAGTATAAATCGATGTCCCTTGACAGAAGAAGGGTTAATCGGACCAATCATATCCATGTCCCAAGCTTTGAAGGGCCAAGAAGCTACTGTAGGATGTAGGAACTCAGATGTTTGATGAATAAAATTAGTATGAATTTGACACGCTTTACACCGTCTGGCATAATCTACAGCATCTGCTATCATAGAAGGCCAATAATATCCCATTCTTCGAATATGGTCCTGTAATTTTGGACCCGGTTGATGGGTACCACAGACACCATCATGAGCTTCACGAAGTGTTTGCTTAGCTTCACTCTCTGAGAGACAGCATAGCAAAAGTCTGTCATGTGAACGACGATATAACATATATAAAGAAGAATCATAATAGAATCAAAATATTCGTCTCTTGACTGATGCAGCTTCTTTTGGATCTTTAGGTAAAATCCCATGAACCGCATAATCAATGAATGGACTTCTCCAATCCCTCTTCTGAGAACTTGATTCTGTAGTATAACTCTGTTCAATACACAACTTATTCTTTATACAGAATAAGTCTCGATCCAACAAAGTGATGGTATTTTGTTTTCTAATTAGAACAGCTAAGTCTGCAGCTAAACTAGCAAGAGCATCAGCTTCCAAGTTTTGAGAATGTGGTACAAATTCGATGAAGAATCTTTTGAATAAAAGGACCAATTCGAATACCACTTGATGATAAGGGATGAGGTCAAGATTTCTGACTTCATATGTCCTTCTAACCTGATTAACAATAAGTTGAGAATATCCATAAGCTTCTAAGAACTCAATGTCTAATTCTTTGGCTACTTGGAGACCAATCAACAGAGCATTGTATTCTGCCACATTGTTAGAGCATGGCTCATTGAGAGAATAAGCACGGTATATGACCATTTTGTCAGGAGAAACCAGGACGATCCCTACTCCGGAGACAATATTGCCTTTAGGTCCGACCTGTGATGCTCCATCAAAATATAGTTGCCAAATGTCATCTTTCAAAGTCATATTGCAATCCACGACTTCATCTAGAATGTCCTCATATAGTTTTGATGTCTCAGGTATAGGGTGAGCTGCTAGGAAATCAGCTAATGCTTGGCTCTTCACTAATTTTTGAGGTACAAAGACCATGTCATAAGGAGTAAGCAACATCGCCCAGGTGGCTAACCTGAGTTAAGAATACTCGATTTTCTCATCAATACCAAAATAGGATTTATTCTGGAGATGACATGGATAGTCTGTCCTGACACATAATGTCGTGTCTTTTGAACAGCAAACACTAAGGCCAGACATTCCTTTTCCATAGGAGTATACCTGTGTTCGGCTCCTACCATCACTCGACTAAGATAATAAATTGCCTATTCATGACCTTTGTCACTTTTTTGTGCAAGAAGAGCACCAAGTGAATGATCCAAGGCTCGAACATATAGCAAAAATGGTCTTCCTATCACTGGAGGTACCAGAACAGGTGGATTTGTAAGGTATTGCTTGATGTCATTGAATGCTTTCTGACACGCTTTATCCCAAACAAATGATACTTCTTTCTTTAATAGACGGGAGAAAGGTTGACATCTCCCAGAAAGATTAGATATAAATTTCCTGATATAAGCAATACGCCTTAGAAGCCACAGAGTTCTTTTAGATTGCGTGGAGGATGCATCTCAAGAATTGCTTTGATTTTGTCAAGATCAATATGGATACCTTGAGAAGTGATAACAAATCCCAAAAACTTGCCACTGGACACCCCTAAGAAAGACTTAGTAGGATTCATCTTCAATTGATGTTGGCGCATCAACTCGAATACCGTCTTTAAGTCTTGAATATGATTATCTTTTAATCGACTTTTGACAACAATGTCATCTACATAACATTCAACTATTTTCTGTAGATGATCTTGAAAGATGTTGCTCATAGCCCGTTGATACGTAGCACCGGCATTTTTCAGACCAAACGGCATAACCGTATAGCAGTAAACCCCAAGGGGTGTACGGAAAGCGGTATGCTTTTTGTCTCCTGGATACATCTTAATTTGATTGTATCCTGAGAATCCGTCCATGAAAGACGTGCGTTCAAAACCACATGTATTATCTATCATGATATCGGTAATTGGAGATAAAAATTTGTCCTTTGGACAAGCTGCATTAAGATCCCAAAAATCTATGCAAACTCAGACTTTTTCGTTCTTCTTCATGACAGGAACAATGTTGGCCACCCAGTCTGGGTGTTGTTCTTCACGAACAAAGCCACATGTGATCAGCTTTTTGACTTCTGCTTCAATTGCATCCATCATATCTGGTCAAAAATGTCGCTGCTGTTATTTTATAGGTTTAGCATTAGGAAAATATTGAGTTTATGAGTAGCAACTTTAGGATCTAATCCCGACATATCCTCATAACTCCATACAAAGATATCAATATATTCTTTAATCAGTTTTATCAACTCTTCCTTTTCATCTTCAGAGAGGTTTTTACTGATGAATATTGGTTTAGATGTAGTTCTGTCTACAACATCAATCTGGACAATCTCATCCTCTGTATGTGGCTGTCGTTGTTCAAAACGAAGCTCCCATTGAGTGTCTATTTGATGTGCCCAAGGGTCATTCACAAATAGCTCAGATTCACCATCAGTTTGAACCATGTTGACTGAGAAGACACATTCAGATTCATCATACTAGTCTCCTTCAGAATGTGAGGATTGTAAAAAACTGGAAGAACATTCTTCCATATTATTTTTGTACATGTGGGTTGTATCCGATTCGATAAATTGAATTTCTTTCGAATCTGAGGATTATGAAGAACTGGAAATTTTTTTTTCTTGTATATCCTCATTAAACATGTGAGACGGATCGTATCCTAACCCATGCCGAGTTTTTTGGTAAAACGGATTACCACATAATGGTAATCGTCTACCTTTGCCTTGATTGAGACCTTGCATAGTCTTCAAATCATATCCCATATTCTGGATAATCTTGAGAGATTGTTGACTATATTTATCTATTCAGATTCTTCCTTTATCTTTATCTCTGAGATTATCTGTCTGAATAACAGGGATATTTCTAGCCAGGCCAAACACGATTTGGCGCTTGTTTTTTTTATCAGACGGAATCACGAAGTAAGATTCTTCGTGAAGTCTATAAGTTACGCAAGCTTGTGATGAAGTGGCTACAGGAAGAAGATAGGGAGAAGATATTAGGAACCTTTGAGCATAAGGTCCAACATCGACATGAGGAGGAAAGAAATTTTCCTTATGATCAATGTATAGGGTTTTCTCTGTATTTATGTCATTTTTATATTGATGACTTTGATCATCAGAAGATAAAGTCATTCTTTCAATAAATTTGACAGCCATATACTCCAAAAGAAAATCTTTATTGATATTAGAAGGTACAAAATGATCAATATTTATATCATTTACAATTTGACTGCTACGCTTTGGATTGATCATCAACGGACCATCATCCATCTTCTGCGTAGACTTGCCAAGGTTGATGATCAGTGGTGGTTCTGGATCATTCGTACATGAAATACGTCCCTTGACTTTGATCATGAGAGGTTGAACTTGGCTCTTGGCAGAAATATTCACTGATTCCTCAGACGAAGCTCGAGTTCTTCCTTTGACCTTGATCATCATAGGTTGGTCATTGACAGGTTGGGGTTGGATCCGACCTTTGACTTTAATCTTCAAAGGTTGCTCTTCTGGAAGATCTTCATTGACAGATTAATCCTCAACAGGTGATCGATCTTCAGCCATATCTGATATCTCCTTCACATGCTCTTGTTTGTAGATTATTGAGTCAGAAAAATAGGCTTCAACACCCTTGAAAGGATTGATATCAGCAAACTCAGTCTTCACAACCCCTTGGGAATCCATATACTTGAAGCATTGGTGAAAATTTGAAGGCAAAATGTTATGCTCATGTATCCACGGTCTTCCGAGAAGGATGTTGTAAGATACATCTGAGTTGATAACATAAAATGTTGCCATAGTTCGAAGATCACCAATTTGAATCTTCAGACAAATCTTCCCCAGTGGTTTACTCTTGCCAGAGTTGAAACCAACTATTGTGGTACTAGTATAAGTCAAATCACTAGTAGGAATCCTCAAAGGTCTTAGCATACTATAAAGAATAATGCTAATAGAAGACCCAGGATCAATATAAATTCTGTCAATTTCAGTGGATTCAATATACCCAGTGTAGCACAGAGGCCTGTCGTGCTTATTATGCTTCAACAGCATATCTTCTTGTGTGAAGGTGATATTGGGAATTGCTTCCATCACACTATAACATTGTAGGAAAGACACTGGTATATTGTCAGGAATCTTGAGTTGAGCTAAGCATGAGTCTGCTTGCAACAAAGCTTCACTCAGAGTCTTCCTGCTTTCTTTAGAAAGACGAAGCAGCTCGAAGATCGAAAGTCTAGCCTGAGTATTAGCTAACTGGGCTAGAATATCAAACTTGTAGGGTTTCATCACCACCCCTTGATTTAAAGCAGATTTCAATGGGACATCAAAGCGTACTACTTTCTATTTCCTTTTCTCAACCACCGATGGTTTAGCAGGAACATGAGATGGTTGAGCTGGTAATGTTTCAACTACGTCCTCTGCTTCTTTGGAAGATCTTTCATAATCATTGTGGTACTTTTTCCTAGATCTCGTACCAGCAAAGGTTTCTTCTTCTGACTCAGGAGCAAGAAGTACCATATTGCAGGATTTAGTCTTCTTTTCCTTAATCTTTTTCTTGCGAGAATTTTTATGAAGAACCTCAAAACCCAATCCAACCGTAGATTTTTGACTTTGAATTTGTAAAGGAAGTCGTATTCCTTTATCATAGTTCAAACCTTCTGCCTTTTGAAAGTCGTAGCCCATCTTTTTTATGAGATGGACTGATTATTGACTGTACAAGTGAATGGGCAGTAGATTCTTAATAGATGGTTTAACAGAGGAAGGAGGAATAGAGACCTCTGTAGCCACTGGGGACAGAGGAATAGAAACCTCTGTAGCCACAAGAGAAGGAGGATTTGGGACAAGAGGAAAAACCTTAACATGAGCTTTCTCATAAGCAGCAAAGACTTGTTGTGCCCTGTATAAAGGGATACTATTCATAGCTAACTACTGCCGATGATTAAGCTTAAGTTTGGTTGGAGGAGCCAAACTTAAAGGGCATATATTCAAACCCCTCAGTCTATCCTCCAAAGGAATGCCACCCCATAAATGATCCAAATCGTCATAGTCTGGGGTTAAAACATGAGAAATCATGTTGCAGGTTTTGACTTTTTTTACCTTTCTTGGATTTTGAAGTTTTATCTTCATTCTCCATTTCAGATACTAAATCAGGATGTACCCACATAATTTCACCATTTTTCAGTGTAAGAGGCAAAAGTTATTCATTTTGCTCTCTGGCAAGCGGGATATTCACAATCTTCATCGTCGCCTTTGGAATTGGGATAATTCCATCTGGGACTTGCTATGGAGAAAAACCTCCAAATTGAAGAGAAATCATATTGGTTGTGACCGTATGCTCATCGTTGGTTAAAGTGATGGCATTGGCATTTATCAGCTCTTGGATTTTCTTTTTCAAGACATAACAAGCCTTGGTAGGATGATTTATGTATCTGTGATAGATATAATATTTGGGATTTTCAGTCAAATTCACCTTATTAGGTCTTTTCGGCTCTGGAATCTGGAGTTTGCCACTCTTTACATGACATTGGAATATTCCTGGGATATCACTGTCATCGAAAGAGTATTCTTCTTTTGGCTTGAAAGATTCCAGATTATTCGGCAACGTTTTAGGATTTGAAAGATTAACCACTAGGGTTTCCTTTCCTTTTCCATTATGGTTGTCGAAATTATTACCAGAAGAGCCTTTCTTTCCTTTGTCTTCTGAGGCAATAATCATCCCGTGTTCACGGGCCAACCTACCATTGGTCTTGGCTGAAACTGCTGCTATGATGAATGAGGCCCAATCTACGAATTGAGAGCCCGTAAAGACAGCAATGGATGGTCGCAGATTCATCTTGCATGTATCAATCAATGCTGAATCTGGCATACCAGGAGGCATCTTCAAAGTTGCCTGTCGAAAATGTTCAATGAACGTCCGAGTATCTTCCTTCTCCTTTTGTTTGATTTCTATTAAGGAGGACATGTTCATGTCCATGCCTCCCTCATAGAAACGGGAAAAAAATATTGCTTTGAATTCGTCAAAAGACGAAATGCAATTGTCGGGTAGACTATGATACCAGTCGTAGGCTGAACCCATCAAACATCGGATGAAAACTCGAGTGAGAAGAGCAGCATTCTTCTGTAGATGCACAGTCATAATATCAAAGTAATTGATATACTGACTAGGAGATGCCTTTCCATCAAATAACACCATTGACTGTGGCTTGAATTTCGGAGGAAAGGGTACGTTATTCCAATGAGGAGGATAAGGTTACTTAATCCCTAACCTCTGGAGCTGGTCCTTGTGCTTCAAAACTCCAAACTGTGCTTTTAGTTCATGCACTGCTTGAATAGCTTCGCTAGTTTGAGGAAGCACATTCGATTGAATAGTTGCTGGATGTACCGTCACCCCCACCGGAGGTGGTACATCTTCTGGAATGATAGGATCTGGAGATGCAGAATTTTGATTGACAGCAGGCTCTTGATTATTCAAAGGTATATCAGCCCCTTGACTATCTTGAGTTTGTTCTACTACATGCACCGGAGTTACTACTGCTGGCTGAGCAGTTTGCTGAGTAATTATTATTTGATGCATGCTTTGCATCATAGTAAGCATGTCTTTCAGTGATTGCTCAACGGCAGAGAGATGCTGTTCTGTATTAGCAGATGACGTCTCCGGTTTATCTCCAATAGCATAGGATTCAACCTCCCTTGAACATACAGAGAGATTGGTATAGAGGTATGAATCGACATTATCAGTATCTAACTCAAAAGACTGGGTACCCCCAGCTTCTGAATCTGAGGGATGCAACTGTCTTTGACTTCTTGACCGGGTATGTTGATATACCCCTTCAAAGGAATCAAGAAGTCTGTTGAACTGTTGTTGACGAGGAGTCTGGGATGAGTTGCGTCTTGGACGTCGTCCTCTGTTGGTATGAGATGCCATGTTGACTGACGCATATGACAACTCATGCTCTTGGTCACCAGCTTGCTGCTGAGGCACATTATAGCTTAATCGATAAAAACTAACCGTTTCGAAGCCGAACAACAATATTTTATTACAATCTGATGACGCTCACAATGATGATTATCTTGGGATAGTATCATAGGAGATTGTCTATTTTTACGCTTTTGTACTAGCAACTCGCGTAAATCAAAAAAAGTAGAGGGAGTAGTCTTCTTTATTACATTTGGGGTAGAGAAATGTTTAGTCCCTTGTGTATAAAGAAGATTACTGGCTGCATTAGCAGAACCAAACTGTACATTTTTACGCGCTTGGAGTTGCGTACGTAAATCCCGAGATTTTTGTGCACAAAGGACTCCATCAGCATTACGCGTAATTTGTAGGTTTGGTACCTTGCGTAAAGCAGTATAAGAAGGCTGTTGGTGGAGAACCAAAGTTTTACCAACAATATTTTCAAGCTGCATGCGTGTAGGTAAATTTACTTTAGATACAAAGGCATCAATATGAACTTTATCTACGCTGTCACAGACAGAAGATTTACCTTTACGCGTAGAGCGCAAAACATGAGTATATGCCACGTCACAGATGGGAGATTTTCTTTTATGCGTGGAGCGTAAATTTTGTATGTCTACCATGTCACAGATGGGAGACTTATTTTTATGCACAGAGCGTAAAGCTTTGGAGTCTATCACATCACAGACGGGAGACATATTCTTACGCACAAAGCGTAAAGTTTAATTTTTATGCACTGGGCATAAAATTTGAGAGTCTGCCATGTCACAGACGGGAGACTGATTTTTACGCTAAGGGCATAAAGTTTGAGTTTTACGCACAGAGCGTAAAGATTTTTACGCACAGAGCGTAAAACTGGAAAGTCTGCCACGTCACAGACGGGAGACTTATTTTTACGCTCAGGGCGTATCATCGAAGTAGAGACTGCCTCGTCACAGACGGGAGCCTCCACAACAGGAGTAGGAAGGATTCCCTTGCCTTCAGAGACAGCAGGAAGATCCGAGGATGCTTCGGACTTAGGAATCCAAACTTTTCGTGCCTTCTACGATTTTTGAACATTAGAGCAGCGAGTACTACCCCCAGTTCAGAGCATTTCTTCGTAGGCAGTCTGGTCGAAGTGCACAACCAGAGTCTTCTTTGTCGATCCGACTGACACATCATCATATTGAGCAATTGCCTTCTCGTCAAAGGAGAAGGTCGTCCCCAACAGAGTTGCCATTTTGTTTCACTTAATAAAATACCTAAAATTGGCTTTTGAAAGAAAATGAGAAAAAGTACAAGAAGTACAAATTATTCTGGGAAGTATTGCTATGGAAGTCTTATCTGAGAGCGATCACTTTGTTCCTTGGACCATAAGATGATGATGAAGAAAACTGCTTGAAGAAGACGAACAATCGGAAGAACTAAGTCACCGGAAAGGTATCGAGCAACGGTACTGATGGCACAGTCGAATGCTTTCTTGCTTTGTTTCACCCTGTTCTTGAAAAAAAGTTGAAGAAATGCTTCTGGGAATATCACTCTGGAAGTGTGAGTTTTCTAAGAATTTCCTCTCCTGTCTCTATGTTGATCTCTTGATTCTGACTATGTAAAAATAAGTCTATTTATAGACTTGACCCTTTGTGCGTAAAAAGCAACAAAATCGGGTCTCTACGCTAGTAACTGTCGCCCACGATATAAATCATCCTCTACGCACGTTGACATGTGTCCCATATAGAGTTTTGATCTCTACGCATGGTGACACGTGTCCTACTACTTCAACAAAGTGGGGAGAGCACGTACACACGTTCCTCGATAAGTGTGGCATAAAAATCACGTAGGCAAACCACGTTCTCAAGTAGCCAGAAAAGATCGAGCGTAAAAATGACCCAAAATATGCTTCCAGCGTAAAGTGGCAAACTGGCATAAAATAGCCCAAAATAAACTTCCCGCGTAAAGTGGCTAAACAAATAGCCTTGAGCGTAAAAACTAGCCCAAATAGACTTTACGTCCACAATGGTTTTGAGCGTAAAAACTCGAATAGCTATCGTAGGTAAAAGAAGCAGTTTTATTGAGCATAAAATAGCCCCATTTGCACACTATACGATGAGTATTGGGTTTGGTGGAAAGATTTCCTCGGCTTCTGTGTAATCCTGATGTCAGAAAATCATTGTGTCAGATCAAATCACTTGCATTAAATGCGGCCTGACAGTCTGTCCCCGGCGTAAAAGTGGAGGATAACTCTCGCGTAAAAGCTTCTCACGTAGAGAATAGCATGCGTAGAGAGTAGCTCGCGTAGAGTCTGAGTTTGACTCAGTTTGAATTGCGTAAAGTTCTCAACTTCTTTGACTTGGTCTTTGAAGTACTTTTTACGCTCCTACATACATGACTCCTGAATCTTGACACGTTGTTCACACGAGTAGTATGGACTCATATTCATAACTATTGAGTTTTGTGATTTATGTTATTCATCATATTTTGTGACTATTGTATACCTTGATTATAGTGTATCATGATTTTTCGTGTTATGACATGAATCCATGAGTCGGGTGGGGAAATATTCCATTAGATATGTAAATATACCCAGATATATCCTATGGTCTTTTATGACGAATAACAGCCACACTCGACACGTACAGTTGGCTAGATCTTACCCCTAGCTGTTTACATGTGGAAAGTAGTATTTCAAAATACTTAGTTAGGTGCCTTGATCATCGTGATTACACGTGCCACTTTACAGGCCGTGATAGTCGTGTTTACATATTTTATTCTAGTTGTCTGCCATGATTATGTTGTTTACATGTTTTCTCTACTTGTCATACCATGATTCCAGTTTGACCTGTTTACCATGTATTTTATATGCTATTTCTGTTTTATAGTTTCTATTATGTCTTGAAAAGTTTACCATGCATGTACTTGTTGCATTCCTGACTGAAACCATTTTTCAGATTAGTCGTTTGCTACTCTATGCGTTGGATCCTTGGGAGAGATATCAATATTGTGGAAGGCGATCCTAGAAGAATAGTTAGATAGATGAGTTGATCATACGGTTTATTTAGTTATTTTCGATTTCTTATGAGATAAATGTAATAACAGAATATTGTAATTTAATTTGGTTATTGTGAATGAGTAAATTAAGATATTATTTTATGAGCAAATATTGTACATTTATCATTGAGGTCTAGAAAACTTACTTGCCGATACCCCGGTGTAGGCTGGACTTGCCTACGCACTCACATTCCGAAAAGCAGGTGCGGGTTGTGACAAGGTTACGGCCTATCCTCAAATAGTTGATCATAAAAGATAACATAGTCTTGGGAAAGGAAAATGAAATCCAAAATGGATGTGATACATTGCAGATAACTCTAAGAACGTGATCTCGTTAGTAGATCCCGCATTGGATAGAAGAGATGAAATGATAATATGATGTAACTCATAAAAGTGTTGGTTTAGGTAACGTGCGTACAACCGTTTCTGGGGAACCGGATGACACAACCCAACCTTGAAGGATTCAAGTGTCATGTCAGCAGGAAATTGAACTTTAACAATGTCGACAAGAGCATCACCGTTGTTCGATATTTGAAAGTATTCGTTCAAGTTGTCAAAGTTAAACTCAAATTCCTTCCCGCTGACAGAAGAATGGATACAGCCATTTGCTTCTTGCATGTTGCAATAAAACATATGAACTATATTATCGTGAATTGGATTGGAAATTTCTAAAAATTTACGTTGTTCTTGGTCTTAAAAAACGACCACATATTCCAAAAAAAGGTAAAGATTATCATTTTACCCCGACAAATTTCTCGAAACCAAAAATGATCAAACCAAAGGGTTGATCTCTCAGATGAAACAAAGAGGGTTATATCATAATCCTCATTATCATCAGGACGAGAAGGACTGACCATATTGATTGTTTCGTATACAAACATAGAATATGAGACTGTGTCCCTAGTTTTCTTTCTCTTAAAGATTCTAAGAGCCATGATAAAATTGAGAAAGAAAAGTGAAAAATATACTTCAAAAGAGATCCAAGATGGAAGAGAATGCCTTCAGAGAGCCTTAGATCCAAGAAATTTCAAATTTGGAGGCTTGAGGAGGGGTGTACTAGGATCTAGGGTTAGGGTTTTTAGGGTTAGGGCGGCTGTTCTTGTGGAGGAGGAAGAAGAAGAATAGAAAAGGGGGGTTATTATTCGAATTCTAATATAAAAACATATCTCCACAGAGTTTGACCCGAACTCGGTCATAACTCGGTCTGAGTTCGGCCACTAGATTTTTAGGTCATATTTGAGTAATGAATGATAAAAATGGCCTATAAACTTGTAATTCTTTGATTTAATTAATATTTATTACCTTGGTTTAGCTGTAAGGGTCGGATCCTAACTAGCAGTAGTCTAAAGACACTTGGCACCATGTCGCTTATGTTTTTATGCCTTGTTGATAGAAGGACCCTTTCGGCTTGTACCTAAAATAACTTCAATTAATAAATCGCTGAATCTTAAGTTTTAAAGTATTTTTTATTAATCATAACACATTATGACTCTGAAAATTTAAGTATGTCTAACTTTCGATGTAGATAGTTGAAATGATCTTCAGCTAGTAGTTCAGTGAATATATCTGCCAGTTGATGATCTGTGTCAATGAACTCTAGACTGATATCCCCGTGTTGTTGATGATCACGCAAAAAGTGATAACATATTTCTATGTACTTAGTGCGTGAATGATATACTGGATTCTTAGTCAGATTAATAGTGATAGTGTTATCACAGTAAATAAAAATCTTAGTATAGTGCAGATTATAGTCTTCTAGGGTTTGCTTCATCCATAAAATCTGAGCACAACAACGTCCTGTGGCGATATACTCAGCCACAATTGTTGATAATGCTACAGAATTTTGTTTCTTGCTAAACTAAGATACTAAAACTTTTTCTAGGAAATGATACGTACCGCTTTTACTTTTACGGTCTACTTTGCATCCAGCAAAATCAGCATCTGAATAACCGATTAGGTCAAACAATATGATTTTGTGATAACATAAGTCGACAATAGAAGTTACCTTAAGGTATCGAAAGATACGCTTAACGACACATAAGTATTTCCTTAGGATTAGCTTGATATCGTGCACAGATACAAACGCTAAACATGATATCAGGGCGATTAGCAGTTAAATAAAGTAAACTACCAATCATACTTCGATACTTACATTGGTCGACTAGTTTGCCACTTTCATCAATATCAAGTCGTGTTAATGTTGCTATTGGCATGGCAATAGGCTTTACATTGTCGAAATCATACTTCTTTAGTAAATCCTTCGTGTACTTGGCTTGATTGATGAAGGTTCCATGTGAGTGTTGTTTGATCTGAAGTCCTAGGAAGTAGTTGAGCTCTCCCATCATACTCATTTCAACTCACTCTACATACACTTAGAAAAATCTTGACAAAGTTTTTCATTAGTAGAACAAAAATTATGTCATCAACGTAAATTTGCGCAAGTAAAATACTATCAACTGAAGTTTTGATAAACAAAGTTGTATCAACCCTTTCTTTTGAAAAGCCATTTAGGAAAGCACTTAGGCATTCATACCAAGCACGCGGTGCTTGTTTGAGTCCATAAAGTGCAATTCTAAGTTGGAAAACGTGATCACATTTTTGAAAATCCTCAAAACCAGGGGGTTGCTTCACAAAAACCTCTTCCTTTAAAAACCTATTCAAAAATGCACTCTTAACATCCATTTGAATAAGTTTAAAATTGTGAAAACATGCGAATACACAAAATATTTGAATAGACTCTTGTTTAGCAACATGAGCATATGTTTCGTCATAATCAATCCATTCTTCTTGATTATAATCTTGTGCCACTAGACGTGCTTTGTTGCGTAGAACATGTCCATCCTCACTTAGTTTATTTCGAAACACCCATTGGTACCAATTATCGATTGACCAATAGGTTTAGAAACAAGTTCCCAAAACTTGGTTTGTCTAAAATTGATTAAGTTCCTCTTGCATGGCGTCAATCCAAAATTCATCAGAAAAAGCATCTGCTACTTACTTTGGTTCTACTTGAGAAATGAAAGCTACATTTGTTGCTATATCTCTAGTAGATTAACACGTACCTACTCCATTGGATACATCACCTATAACAAGTGTCTTTGGATGATCTGATATGAATTTCATCTTCTTAGGTAGACTCTCCAAATAGATCTCGTTGGCAGCAGTATCCTTAGGTGCCTTGTATTTGTTTTATACATCCTCGTCATCACTGTCGCTATATCTATTACTGTTGAGCTCATCAAAGGAAACATTAATATATTCTTCAACAATCATAGATCTTTTATTGAAAATTCTATATCCTTTACTCTTGGCAGCATACTCAAGGAATATCCCTTCTTCTGCCTTCGATTCGAACTTACCCAAGTTATCCTTGGTGTTCAGGGTAAAACAACGAAAACCAAAAACTTTAAAATAAGAAATGTTTAGAATCTTTCCAAACCACAATTCATAGGGGATTTTCTTCAATATAGGCCGAATTAACACCCTATTCAAAACATGATAGGCTGTACTTACAGCTTCTGCCCAAAAATATTTAGGAAGATTATGCTGATCAAGCATGACTGTAGTCATATCGCTTAGAGTATCATTCTTTCGCTCTATAATATATTTTGTTGAGGAGTTCTAGGATAAGAAAACTCATGGTAATATCTATTATCATCACAAAACTTTTTAAAATTAGTATTTTTGAATTTGCCACCATGATAACTTTGGATTCAAGTAATCATAAGGCCTTTTTTATTTTGTACCTTTTTGCAAAATACTTCAAATTCAAAAATGGCATCGCTTTTATTAGATAAAAGGTAAACCCAAGTAAAACGAGAGAAATCATCAACTATAACAAAAGCGTAGAGTTTACCGCAAAGACTAGCGACTCTACTTGGACCAAATAATTCCATATGAATTAACTACAAAGGTCTAGAAGTGCTTACAATATTGATGGATTTAAAGGATGACCTAGTTGCCTTGTTCTTTCCACAGTCAGAACATACCATATCTCTGTTGAAGAAAATTTTTGGGAGTCCTTTTACCATCTTTTTAGTCAATAGCCGTGAGATAGTGTCCATGTTTGCATATCCTAGTCTCATGTGCCATATCCAGCTTTCTTCTTGATTGGCTACTAGGCACTTTCCTGTACTGTTAGTACATTTTAGAAAGAAAACATAAATATTGTCTTTCTTGATCCCTTCATATACGGGATTACCAGTAGACATTTCATATATAGAACAATTGTCTTTCATAAAATTGATACCATAACCATTATCTGCCAAATGACTAATGCTCAACAGGTTATGTTTCAATTCTGTGACTAGACAAACATATTTTATTTCAGGATAGGGAGACATACCAATAGTACCAATTCCTATAATATTACCTCGAAGATTATTGCTAAAGGAAACATACCATTCTCTTTTCATCGATAGCATAGTGAATAATGATGTATCACCTGTCATATGTCACGAACATCCGCTATTGAGTATCCACTTGCTTTTAGCATAAGAGGGTTGATGGTCCTCCTGCAAAATAAGTAGATGTAACCTTTGGTACCCATTTCTTCAAGGGTACAACATAATTATTTTTGGGAATCCAAGCAAGTACATTTGTGTCAACTAGCTTTCTAGCTCTATAGTATTGTGATATATGCCCGTGTTCACCACAATATGTGCATGTAATTTTAGAAATAGTTCTCTTAGTTTTTGTGTTGACATAGTTTTTGTGTGTCTTTCTTAGAAACCTGTATGTGAAAGCATATTTTTGAGGAACGTGTTGCTTTTGTGCTTTCTTTGGTTTAGTCCTTTTTGGTGTATGATTGGTGTTAGGGCTAACCTTAGGTTGTGTAACAGGGGTGACCTGTTTGCCTAATTTAATCTCTAACTTCTTAGAGATGGCACAAGACTCTTTGTATTTTGTAGTCATATCCGTGAGTCTTTGCTCAGTGAGAAGGTGTCTTTTCTTCTCTATGTCATAAAGTTCTTGCACTTTGACATAGTCTCTTTCTTTTTGTTCTGTAGTGAGTATAGCCTCATGATAGTCCAATCTAATCTTTGCTATTTCTTCTGTGTTACCGGTAGTAGATGTCTCTTTAATATCTTCTACAAGATTAGACAATCTAGCTACTTCGGTTGAGTATGCCTTAATTTTTTTGCGAGACTGCTTATACTTGTCTAACACATTTCTGTGCTCTTCAAGTAATTTGCTAAAACATTTTCTATCTGATCGAATGTAAAATCATCATAGAGAGGGTTTTCAGATATCTTATCATATGCCATCGGACATACATTTGTATTGCTGCTGGGTCTATCCTCCTCCTCTGACTCACTGGCATCACTTTCGTGCCAGATGCTAGTATTAGCATACTTCTGACCAGTTGTAGCTTTTTTGCTTGATCTCGATCAGTCTTATGGACTACTTTTTTTCGTTAGTGGACAGTCCTTCTTCATATGCCCTGACTTCTTGCACCCAAAGCAAATAGTTTCTTCTTCGTTGCTTTCGTGGATGTCCTTCTTCTTTCGGTTTGATCCCTCAAACTTTAAATTTTTTTTGATGTTCTTGACTAGCAGGGACTGTTTATCACCATCCGAATCTTCTTTATCAAAATCATTGCGTAAGACTTTTCTGGCTTGAGCTCTGAAGGCGAGTAATTTTTCTTTGGGGGTTGCCTCTTCAAAGTCTTGTATGTCCAGCTCATGGGTCATGAGCTTGCCCATCAGTGTCTCCAATGTGATCGTGGTAAGGTCGTTTCCTTCTATGATCGCGGTGGCCTTCGGGTTCCAGTTCTTTGTTAGAGCCTACAGTACCTTCCTGATCTTCTCATGATTGCTGTAATCCTTACCAAGAGATTGTAGAGGATTAGTAATATCAAGAAAATGAGTGAACATCTGTGCAATTGTCTCACCAGGTTTCATCTTGAATGACACGTATTCTTCTGTCAATATACTGATCTTAGATTTATTCACTTGGGAAGTCCCTTCAAGAGTTACCTCAAGAAGTCTCCAAATTTTGTTAGATGTGTTACAAGTGGATACGCGATTAAACTCGATTTTGTCAATTGTACAGAATAGTGCATTGATGGCTCGTGCATCTAATCTAGCCTGTGTTTTCTCATGCTCAGTATACTTGTCATGGGACTTGTCTACTACAAAATCATTAATCACTGTTCTAGGCAGTTTCTTATAAACGTCTATTACTATTGACCAAAGATCAAAGTCCAGGGATTTAAGAAAGAAACTCATTCGTGTTTTCTAGTATGTGTAATTCGTTCCATCAAATAGTGGGGGGAGGGGGTCTATTTGTGGATTGTACTTCACCATTGAATATAGATTTAATGGCTGCCATATATACTCTCTAAATAGTTATGTATATGTATAATCTGCTCTGATATCAATTATAGGACCATTGAGCATCTCTTGGGGGGGTGAATAGAGCGTATGCGTGTGCAGCACATTAAATCTCACAATTAAAAATATGAACTATGGCAAGTAAGAGCAAATGAAATAGCAGTAAATAAGTTATAGTAGAAGTAAGAGTTAAGAAGATCAAACTCAGTGACACAACGATATATACTGGTTTCCCTCGTAGAGGACTAATCCAGTCTTGAGTACTCCTGCTCGATGTTAATCCATTATGGCACAAGTTTTAACTGAGTGCTCACAAATCTTACAATACCGTACTTAGGGACAAGTGCACGACCGACTTCACAATACCGTGCTTGGCAACGAGTATACGACCGACTCCAAAAGGCGATTTGAAAACTGGAACATTTTCTTCAATTTAGCCTCTGATACAACTCTTTAACACCAAATTCTAGATTAAACAAAAATGTACTGGCTTGGCTAAGAGTAGTATAGGCTAGATTTGAAAGTGTAGCTCGTAGAAAACACTTAGAAATGAATAGAGAAGAGAAGGAATGAGTGAATGAGTGACATAAAAATGTGAATGTTTTTCTCTATTTATAGTGTTTTTGTAGACCGAATTCAGGCAGATTTCGGACAGAGTTCGGATGCAAAAATCTCTCATTCGAATGTTGGATGCTGATATGGAGGTTTCAAAATATGTTCAAACCATCCCGATCGAACTTGGGCCGAGTTCTGGTAGAACTATTTTCGGCCAAATGGTTAGGTTTTAGGCTAATTTTGAATGTGGACTTTGGATATATATATAGGACTTTGGATATAATATATATATATATATATATATATATATATATATATATATATATATATATATATATGTGTGTGTGTGTGTGTGTGTGTGTGTGTGTGTGTGTGTGTGTGTGTGGAAAGGTAGGCTGCAATTATTTGTGGACTGAGATTAGCTGAGTTAGTATCGATCCTGATCGATCTTACATATTTTTCCTAGACTTAATAAAAATATAAATACATAATAAATATGTAAAAACTTGATCTTGATTCCATTACGTTTGTTTCTGAGATGACGATGAGACTTTTATAGCTTGTAGCAGTAGTAGGTGTAGACTTGAGACCTGTAAACCTGTAGCAATGTATATATTTTGTATATCAACCAAAGTTGACGTTGATTATCAAACCCAGGTGTGATCATGACCAGTGGGCCAACAATATCATTATGATATTATTGTTCGATACTAATCCCTCTAGCACTTCTATTCAAGGTCCTATCTTAGGCTAATGGGTAGCATGGATTTAGTCTAGTGATCCTAGGGTCTTCTCGTTAGGGTTAAGACCTGCACCGTACTCTTTTCTAACTCCCATTTTAGGGAAATGTCTATAAGATTATACCCACTTTAGCTATTTACCTAGTCCTATCAATCATGGATTCCTATATCCTTTAAATAAGAATTTCTACAGCAGAAGAATACCACTCCTACTTACTTAGACCATCTAGTATAGGTGTCTATCTCAACCCTTCTCATTTTTAGATAATCACTCACTGAAATTTCTATCCTTCTTGCTCCTATAATACAATATAATTGAAATAGTTTATCAAGCAAATATGTTCGTCTTTCCGAAACAAGAAAAGGCGAGATTTAAATATAAGGATGTTTGCCATGACAAAACGTTATACGAACTTTTTGTATATTAAACGTGTAAAGAGTACAATCGATTCCTAAATATAAGATCTAAGTACAAAATTTCTGGGGAAGTGTGACTGTCACGACCCGCACCCTGTGTAAGAGCACGAGACCGTGGGTACGTCCAGCCTACGCCGCAGTGTCGACGGTAGAACACTGTCCTAGGTATCAACAATAACTAAACACAATATATTGTACCTGTCCAATATAGATATACTCTCTAAACGGAGGACAATCTCAGAAAGATACAACTCGATCACAAAGCTAAAGATGAATAACAGCAAGATTTTGGACAAAAGGATATCAAGTGTGATACAACCAGAATAGAAATAAGTTAAGTGTTATCATTACATCCCAAGGTAGAAGTACTATATATATACAACTCATGAAAGATAACTAAACCAACTCAGACAATATCCCAGCAATCTATTCTAAGCACTACTGGCGTCTCCTCTAGGCCAGCTAGATCCTCTAAGTCCTCTGTAAATTTTGTCAACATATCTAGTCAAGATTGGAGCGAATACATAACTCTGAAAGCAGTTCCAATGCATGTAGAAAATATAGAACTAGCAATATAATATAATACATGACGTGCTGTAAAAAAAGTACATGAATACAAGAGATATTGATAAGTAAATTGAGTACATGAAATAGAATAGAGAATCTATGAACTGTAAATAATATAAGTGTTTCAGAGTACAAGATGGTTATGTGATCACTTTAGGTTGTACATGATTATTCTACGGTAACTCGATTATACGTGAAGGCATAATCGACATGTACATGATTACACTAATGGGATTTAATCAAATAACCACTTCTACTCCCCCCTACCCCAATCAATACACAAGGATACGATCAAGTTACGTTATGTACATGATTGTTAGTTTATACATGAAGTACATGTGAGAACATGGGAGTACATAAGAGCACATGAAAGCACATGAATGTATATGAGAGCACATGAGTGTACATGAATAATACAAATACAAAGAGTACAAGATGTACATGAACATAAAATATCTGATGCACCCATTACGGGGATAACATCTCATGACAAGATCCATATAGTACTAGTCCGTGTTAACAATGTGTCAACATCAAGTAAAGTAGTCTAGAGCAGGCAATATAGATACTATCATGAATAAAAACTAACAGAGAATATAATTGCCTGATATCTTGAGCAACTGGTGTGTATCAGTATTTGAACTGGAGTCACAGAGTCCTATTATGAGAAATTTGGATTACAGAGTGTTCTAGATTAAAACAATTGATTAAATAATGATACCTATATGCTGCTAGGCCTTTCTAGGTCAAAAGTCAACTATTGGTCAACTTGGTCCTAGTTTGGTCAAGTATTGGTCAATTAGCTATTTGGTCGATATCTAGAGTTCTACTTATCTTATAGTGAGACTTATAAAACCACTCAATTCACTATCATTTCTAATTCTCATAACCACATATGATATATATACACATTTATGTATGTCTACTTGACATTTCATATGTATATATATATATATATATATATATATATATATATATATATATACCTCATATCTTGTAATAAGTTATTAGGCTATCTAATATATATATATATTTTTTTTTTTTTTTTTTCTAATATATATATATATATATATATATATATATATATATATATATATATATATATATTTTTTTTTTTATATATATATATATATATATATATATATATACATATATATATATATATATTTATATATATATATATATATATATATATATATATATATATATAAATATATATATATATATATATATATATATATATATATATATATATATATATATATATATATATATATATATATATATATACAACTAGATATATGGCTATATGCTACTTAGCCTACTATATATATACGTATACCTAAGCTATTATAGGTTATGGCCATATACCATATAACATAACTCATGGCTATGCTGCAAAGACTGCACATCAAAGCTATACTAAGGCTGATCTCTCAAGGCCAAAACCACAATCATCTGATAACCTATATGCAATGTACACTTAAATAGGGACTAGTCAATAATGAAGGGGACATGTACAATGGTTGATATTCTAGTGATGTGGAGCATCACCTGGACAGAAGTGGAAGGGTCATGATTGATACTAAATATGTATCAGGACAGGACATTTAAATGAGGACTGTAATTGGATCTGCAGGAATAATGAAAGGCTCGAATTTAGAAAGGCTAGGACTGAACTAAGAAGCAAACAACCAACTGAATACTAACAACAATTAATTCACAGATCTCACAACTGGACTCAACTATCAAGAATGCTACTCATGAATGCCAAAGAACATGGGGATAACCCAATTGAACTAGATAGCTTAGACCAACAGGGTTATGAACTCACCCATGTTCAGTAGAGTCTGAACAAAAGATAGGACAGGACAAAACAGACATATATATAGGAAATGAACACCATACATTGGGATATACAGTAGAGAGATTAGGTAAAGACCTGGACCTAATTTGAATAGTCAGGACATAGACTTAATAATGCATTGAATTAATAGAGGGCAGACATTGTGAGCATTCAATTCATATAACTGCATATAGGGAAGCAAGGATATGAACTCGAATGGCAACCCCTTTGGTGGACAAACATCAATGAAGGGGTGGATAGTTAAATGGCTTCAAAAATATATAGATTCTGAACCAATATGCTAACATGCTACTGATACCTATCTTGCAATGGGCAGATAAATGAAATGGGCTAACATGTATGCAGGACAATAATTTATGTAGCTCGATACACTCAGATATAGAACATCAATGAAGAAATAGAGTGAACAAGGATTTAAAGGAAGCAATGATCAGATAAAGGTATTCTCAACTGGACAGATAACTTAGTAGCAGAACACTAAGTGATATGTTTAGCCTGAACATGTGATGTAAGACATGATCCATGGTCTGAACCAATGGCCTCAAGTCATATCTTAGTAAAAGAAAGGGGGTTCATAAGGTCTATACTCATCTCCCTAAGGAAAGTCATCTAAAATTGGACATGACATAGAACAAGGGTGGTCAGAACAGTAAAGAAAGTAGGACAGGGTATATTAAATAGGCTCGACTAAACCAATAGCAGGATATGAGCAATGAGAGATGGACAGATGTCTGACATGGTCCATAGGATCTAAATCATATGCTAATATACATCAACTAATGTACTGATACATAGTATAGGACCTATACATATCTGAACTAAGAAATCTAAACAAGATATCCTAGGTGAACAATTTCAAATGGACAGATGCTTAATGAAGGTGGCTATGCAGTGAATGAAACATGTTGTATAGGCAGAGATTTATACTCTAAGATGCAGTGAGTGAGCAACATGAGCCAAAGTATTGGTTGATACTTCGACTGCAAGGCTAGGCACACATATATATATATATATGCAGTGAATGATTGTTTTGAACCATAATACAATGGTTGAAACATTCATATGTCATGGACATGCAGTATGGTGAATGCAGGAAGATGCATACAGTTCTGATACATGTATGGGACTGCAGAGAGATGAGGTTGGGTCTACATCTATCTCTATACAGTAAATCAGATCTAATATTTACATCTGAACCCACAATACAATATAGCTTGATACAAGCAGTATCCACAGATGCCATACTGTCCAGAAATGGACAGAGAAAATGACAGTGAACAACACCAAGAACCCAAGCCCCCATATTCAAATAACTTATCCAATCCATCTCTAAACCTCTAGATAATGCCCCATAGTGATACTCAACATATAAACAATAGAAATGCTAAGTTATAATTAAAAATTAAGCATCAATAGCCCAAAGAGTCGTTTCATCAAACATTTGATGTGCGTATCCGAGACTCTCGTGATACGCACTCCAAATGGATCCAAACTTGACCTAAATTATTTCTAATGCAATGAGGACCATAAATGAATATGTCTACGTTAAAGAATGGGAAATTAGAGGATTCTTACCACTTGAGATATGGATTCTCAAGGAACAAATCCAAGATCTAATCTCTACCAAGCTCCAATGGCCAAATTGCTCTACTAAGCTCCTAACTAGTCAATAGAGGCCTCCTCTCTTCAAGGGGAAGAGATTGCAATTCGTTTGAGGAAATTTGGATGAGAAATGGATGTAGGAGCAATTTGGGGGAAACTCCAAAAAATGGGCTTGAAATTAAATAGGAGGAGGAAGAAGATGAAGTAGGGATATTAATAGGAAGGGGGAGGCTTACATGTGGCCGCCCATAGCTAGGTTGGCTAGGGTACGGTTTGGTTCAATGCTTAAAGCCTTCCTAACTTGTCATTTCAAGCCTTTTAAGGAAAGGCCCATTCTAGCTTATGGTTTAAGTCAATTTATAGATTCTAAATGGTAATCTTGCTAGATTAGAGTCTAACTACTAATTAGGAATAAAATTTATGATTGTCTAATCTCACTAACTAGTCCTCATTGGTCATGACTAACATCTAGTTAGAATGGTTCTATGGTTTAACCAAATTATATCACTAACACAATTCATTTAATTAAGTAATAATAAAAAAGTAGTCAAATTCACAAAAGTTCAAAAATACCCTCATTTAGAAAAGTGGTAGTTAAAATCCTACTACCCTTAGAAAAATTTTGTCCTCGAAATTTAAGTTGGTCGTATTCTTCTGAAGGTGATGCCCCCAACAATCATGGTCTAAGAAAACCTTATCTAAGCCATACAATCCTATCGAAAGAAACAACATACATGGTTATGATATTATCGGTCCTGACATGCTATAGCAACCTAGGGTCTCATCTAGCTACACTAACCACTCCATATCATAAGACAATTCATAAGGTATCAAGAAGTACACAAACAATGGTGGGACGCAACATCAACTCATCTCAAAAGACATACTAAAGTCTAGGTTAATTACTCATCTCCAGCTGAGGCTAGTGGCTGGGGCCCCCTCCTTGAGGCGAGGCTTCGACCAGGACAAGTGCAGTGGGACAGTCTCGCATCATGTGTGCAGCTGACCCACAAAATAGACACAACTTTTTCCTCCTCCTACAGTCAGACCACGCATGTCCAAGCTTATTACAAAGCACAGGTAGGCACTCGCTCAACTGGCCTCTGCTGAGCAGGAATCCGAACTGCAAAGGATGGCATAGGCTGAAAGTCTTGACACTCCTGAGGCTCTGGGTAGATACTGCTCCTCACTCTCTTGGAACTAGGCTCTCCTGTAACTGTTTGTTCTAAAAAATGAGGGTAAATTTATCATTTTTCATATTCCTATATTTTTGTAAATATTTCTTTATTATTGTTGTATTTTGGGAATTTGTTTAGTCGAGTTGGAGTTTCGTCTAGTTTTGACTTATGTTAGTGGCCCGGGTAGTTTAGACACTAGTCGGGACCCAAAGATTAGATAGACATGGCCCACAAACTCATCTTATTAGGCTAGTGCATTTAGACTAAACCCACATGACAAGTTTAGTCATTTAAAGATTAGAAACTTGACCATTTTGACCCCAAACCGTTGCATACTCCTAGTTAACCAAAGTGAGACTTGATGAGGGCAACTTAGACATTTCCCAAACCCATTTAGGACTCCCATATGGCAGCCCACCTTCCTATTAAAGTCCCACTTCATCTTCTTCCTCTTTCTATTTTCATTTTAAGCCCTAATTTAGGAGCTTTTTTCCCAAATTGCTCCTACACCCAAATTTCCTCCAAATTGAGCCAAATTCATTTTATTCTCTTCCCCTTGGAGAGAAGAAGCCTCTATTGGCTAGCTAAGAATGGATTGGAAGGATTTGGAGCTTTGAAGCTTAGTGGAGATCTAGATCTAGGAATTTTACATTGAAAATCTCTCCCTTTTGGTATGAGCTCTCTAAACCCTTCCATTTTATTTCATTAGTGTAACTACATTTATTTAGGACTCCATTTGTATTAGGGTGCCATTAGAGAGGAGTTGAGGCTCTCATCTTCCTATTTGAAGGTTTTTCCTATTCTATTTAGATACAAATTGGGGGAAATTGAATTTGTGACCACCAAGTGTTCGATACGTGTCCCGAAAGGAACTTTCATATCCTTTTTGAGTCAAGATTGGGTGTATATGACATACATAGGATATATGGTATTGTGTCATGGTATTTCATGATATACATGGTTAGACTTGGGTATATATATATGTTTCTTTTGTCGAAAACAATCCAAATTTGTCATAATATTCATCAACGTTTTTAGTAGCCAGAGCAACTTAGAAATTTTATAACTCCTAGCTCAAGACGCTGATTAATCTTTTATTTTTTTGAAAAGAACCGTATCGAAGTTAGCTTTCCAAATATATATATATATATATATGTATATATATATATATATATATATATATATATATATATATATATATATATATATATATATTAATAGGCCAAATTCGTTCTAGAACTTTCTGTAAAACTGTTTGTGTGTCAGCTGTCCAAAAGACAAACGTGTTTTTTCGCAATTTCGGAAGTTTTCTGACACGAAAATGCGATCAGTTTGAAGTTTCGAAATGCTAATACGAAGGGCTATGACATACTTTAATCCTAGAATTTAGTGAATAGGTTTAATAGGTGCAATATTAGTTTTAAGTAGAAAACTGATTATACGACATAGGCATTTTGTGTATCCTACGAGCCTATGTAGTATGGATATCAAGTAAATGTAGGTATCATAGGTTGTTAAGAATATATATATATATATATATATATATATATATATATATATATATGTATATATATATATATATATATATATGTATATATATATATATATATTATATTATTGTTAGGTAATATGTATTAGTTAGTGTGTGTTAATGTTGATACAAATGGTTAACAAGTAAGCCAAATATAGATAAGTTATATGTCAAGGTATTAAAGTTGTGGGCAAGGTACTAGTATAATACTTGGGTACCATGAGGATATTGGTATCATGACACTCAAGTATTATGAGTAAGGATATGTGCATATTGGGACTTGAGTAAGGTATCATATTTGGTATCAAGTATTAGTAGTACAGTTAGTTGGATAAGTATACGGAAGGATAAGGTATTGGTCAAGATACTAAGATATTGGGTATTAGAACTAGGTAATAAATAATATCAAGATGTCAAGTGCTAAGAGTAGGATGATTGTGTCCATGTGTATGTGAGTGGTTAGTTATATGTTAGAATACCTTAAGTTAGTGTCTAGAGTGTAGTTAGTGTTATATGTTAGATAGATGGTTTGATATGATAGTTAGAGTTTATTAGTTAGATGTCTATCTATGTTAGAGTTAGATATCTTAGGATATAGATATCTAAGTTAGATATGTTAGAGTTAAGATACTTGGTATCTTGAGATACAAAGTAGTATCTTAGGATACTAAGGTAATGTGAGATATCTTAGGATATTGGTTTACCTTAACCCAGGTAATAGGGTTTACCCTATTACAAGGTAAGGTATTAAGTTACCTTCAAGGTAATGGGTTTACCTTCAAGGTAATGGAAATTACCTAAGGTAAGGGTAAGATAATAGCAAGGTATTGGTAAGATACTAGAATAGATGGTTAGAGACTAGTCTAAGGTTTATTTAGGGGCTATTAGCCAAGGTTAGAGTGTTATCTACTCGCCTAAGGTAAATATTACTAGGGTAAGGATATTACCTAGTATCCAAGGTATTGGTATACCTTGGTAGGTAATGGTTAGAATTGGGATATTACATAGATGGATAGGATATTAGGATATAGGCAAGAGTTGGTATCCTAGATTATAGGATATTATCCCATGGGTAGTGTATAGAGTATATCTATATATATGTTGAGTTGGTTATCTACCATTTTAGGGGAGAAGGGTATAATGTATATAAATATATATTAGAGTATGTTAGGATAGTTAGTATCTTTAGATGAGTTAGCTAGTATCTTAAGATATCTAAGATAGTATCCTATATGTTTGCCATGAAATATAAAAGAGCAGAAAAATTATTGGAGGACTGGACTTTTACTTCACGTTACAAACTCGCTTGTACAAAGAAAGCCTAGGGACGAAAACCTAGGTACAACAATCTAAGTACAATTATTTATTTTAGATTCTGGGGGGTGACGATAGAGGCTCGGGAAAGCGACGGCCGCTCTGTCTTACTCCTTGGACGATCGGTATGCAGCCTTGGCTCCAGAAGATTGCTTGGCGTTGAAGAAATGCTCTCTTTGCTCTCTCTCTGCTTTTTCTCTCTAAGTATTCTGGTGCTCTCTGATCTCGAAAAAGGGTCCTCTTGCAAGGGAATGACACCTCGCTATTTATAAGAAGGGAATGCAATCATTAGGGTTTATAAAGATTGTCCCTTAAAGTGGCGGCGGCCTATTGATTGATCAATCTGGGCCATTAGTTTTGAGTGTAATGAATCTGGGCCATTAATGTAGATTGGGCCAAATCCTCTCAGTAATTAATGTTGATTGGAATAAATTTCCCTTATGATGATCTGCTGATGTCTGCGAATCTGAATGAATAAGTTTAATTCATTCTCCTGCCACGTGTCCCAAATTATTGGAATTTGACCCAATCTTTGATTACAGTAAATTTGGGAAATTGATTGGCTTTATGACACGTGTCATGGGAGTCACTGAGGGGGATCTGAGTCGTATGGGGATTGAGCCGTGTAAGGATTGAGCCGCATAAGGATTGAGCCGCATAAGACTAGCCACGTGTCAGGGCTGCTTGGGGAGTGGCCCCCGAACCTTCGAACCACATGATAATCTGGACCACATTATGGGTAGTGAGCCGCATGGAGATGATCCTTGCGAGCCGCATGGGGAGGCCTCTGCTTGAGCCGCATGGAGATGGTCCTCTTGAGTCGCATAGGGTAGCGTCTGCTTGAGCCGCATAGGGGGAGCCTCCGCTTGAGCCGCATACGAATGTCCACGTGTCAAGGCTATGTGGTATTTTCTGGATCTTGGGGGATTGTGTCAGAGATCTCCTTCATTTCCTTAGGAGTCTGTCATTATGAAAGAGTCGTAATTACATCTTTGTGTTAGGCTTGTCGTCTTGTCAAAGGTGTCAGCCGTCAAGGCAATTAATGCAGTAAGGGAAGAGTTGTTTGTATGCTACGTGTCCTCTCTTCTGAGCCACATGGAACGTATCGAGCCGCATAGTCCCTTGTGCCGCATGAATCTTTGAGCCGCATGGGCTTTCTGAGCCGCATGGGGTTTCCTGGCCGCATGGATCTTTCTTTATTATTTTCTATGCTTCTACAAGAACCCTTCAAAGTTTTCGATTTGCAAAATTGAAATACTTTGAATAAGAAGCATGGCTGTGTGCAAGCTCTTCTAGCCGTATAAGGGGTCCTGGCCGCATGGATGTCCTGGCCGCATGGATGTTACAGCTGCATGGATGTTTCAGCCGTATGGGTGTTTCAGCTGCATGGGCTTTCTGCCACGTTATCGTTGCCACGTATGGCAATCTTTTGCATTAAATGTTGTTGATTTGCTGTCAGTTTTAAAGGCCACTTTTCGGCACGGGATCCCAGGAGTTTGACCTTCATTTTAGGTGGCTCACCTCGATAACCGATGAGTCGGTCTTCGTGTATGCACGGGAATCAAAATGCCTCACTTTTGTTTATAAATATGGATGAGTTTGGTCTGAGGGATTCCTTTACTTTCTCTTTCGTTCCAACTATTGCTGTCTCGCCTTTCTTTTCTCATTTCCCTTCTCCGATCGTCAGACATGGCCTCCAAATCTTCTAAGGTCGCCTCTGCTGCTGCGAAGGGCAAGAAGGCGGCCTCCTCGTCAGCCGTCGTGCCCGAAGTGCACCCTGATGTCTGCCCTGCTCTCAATGGTAAGGGTTGTATTTAAATACTTTTAATCCTAAGAACCCATGGCTCTGTTGCATATTTATGCACAAGCCTTCATCTTTCGTCTGAACCACCCAAGATCGACAATGATAGAGCCGCATATGCTGTATGGGCTGCATGACCCTCTCATATCCGAGCCGCATAGGAGATGCCCGATGTTTGAGCCGCATGAGAAGGATTTGAGTCTCTGGATATGAACCGCATGAAGTCTCCCTTGAACGGAGCCGCATATGTTTCTGACAGACTGAACCGCATAGCATTTTGCGTCGCATAAGCTCTTCTGCTAGAACCGCATATGTTCAACTGATCCGCATAAGCTATCGAACCAGTGTCACATGGAACTCCCGTTTGATTTGGGCCGCATGAGGCTGTGTTGACCCGAACCGTATAGGCCCCCTTGAATCCATGCCACCTGAAGCCCAGTTGAAAAGTGAGCCGCATAAGGCTTCGTTGATCCGAGCCGCATAGGCTCGTAGGGATCTCTTTTTGAGATTTGTTCAGTGATTTCACTTTAACCATCTTTTAATCCTGTTTTTTTTGTCTTTTTCCAGTGAACCTTCCAACCAACCCAGCAGGAGAGCTTCTTGTGGGTTCAGCTCAATTTGCCGTGGGCGTGCGGCTCGACGGCTTAATTCGACATATAAAGGATCAGTTTCCCACTAATGAGCCTAGGGAGAGGGTGGCTGTCATCAACAACCAGCCTTTCCACTTCTTTTGTACTATGATAAATTCGAGGAAACTGGACGGAGAATATCTGAAGCCGGCTTTTCTCTTTGGAGATGTCTTTCCCATAAAGAACTCCCGATTGCTGGACGTTTCTGAGAACTGGAACTTTACTGTGGACGGAGTGGAAATCCACATTCTCGAGATGGAGCGGCATTTTCCCCTCTCGTGGTTTAATATGGTACCGTCGAACAGGACAATGGCGGGCTCCCTGACTTCCACCCAATTGGGGATGTTCGTGGGCAATATCTACTATAATAGGCGTACGGGGTCACCATGTGCAGGCAAGGAATCAGTCAGTCGGAGTGTGATGGGGCTGTTTCCTGGTACTTTTATAAACGTGGCTGGTCCCAACTTCACTTTTACTCGAGCTAATACCTTTCTGAATCAACTCGCTCGTAAGGGGTCTTATCCTGTAGGCAGGTTATCGCTGCTGAATTGGATAAACCCCATTCCTATATGGACCAATCTTACCTCCTGGATCCTGAGGAACTACGAGGAGTCCCTTCGGGAGATTGATCTCTACTATGCCATCCGGGGCACCTGTTACGGGTTGTCCATTAACAAGCCTTTGTTTATGGCCCTTTTGGAGATGTATAACCGGCGTACGGGTACTTTCTTTGCGCCCGGAGGAGAGTTGGGACTTGCTCTCCATGAAATGCACGCTGTTTCTAAGCTGCCGTGGGGAGGCGAGGCTTTTGAAGTATACACACCGACGAACGAGGAATTCGACGATCTGGATCGACGATTCCCAGGTTTCGTCGCTGTGTACCGGGAACTGCTGTGCTACCATAGCATCTGTCACCAGATTGCTATCAAGAAGAATAATAGTTCAGAGGGGAACGCCCCTCATACCACGACTTGGGTTGCGTATCTTTTTAAATTGCGTCCTTCCGGCCAGGTTTTTTCTCGAAGTTCCCAAACTCGGGCGGAGGTAGAGGACCTGAAGTTGAAGGCAAAAAGGTCGAGGTCCAAACGCGATAGATTTGGGAGTCGCACTGACTCCTTCAGTTATTTCTACTACGGTACCCGGGAGATGTCTGAAAAGGCACTTTTGGCCAGGTTCTTGATGGTGTGGCTACGGAATTGCGTAGTCTCAGAAGGTGCAGGTTCTACTGAAAGGATCAGCCGCCACTTCATTCTCCCGGCTGTGAAGCTGGTCTTCAAAGTCAGATTGGCCCTTCTTTCGGCCATGGTGTGTAGCATACACCACGGCCTCCGCACATTTTCATCTAAGGTCATTGCTCGCAAGACGACGCTGGATTTTGAGCGAATAGAACTTCCATACCATTACCTCATGGGGTGGTTATTGATGCACTATCGATCGTTGATGAGGCCAGGAACTGAAGAAGATGTTACTGCTTATGACGCATTCCTTTTTCGATACCGTCATCAGCCTTGGGAGCACGACACCATGCCGGCCTGCCGGAGGGCGTTGGCGAGAGTTGACGGGCCCGACTTCTTTGTCTCTCTTCCTCAATTTACCACTAGGGAAGTGAGGGGAGTACACGTTGACGGCGTTGATCCTCCCCAACTCTTATCTGAGAAGATGCTTCTTTGGCTGCGCAATATTCGCCCTGCACACCTAGTATATCGTTACCAAAATAACGTGTACCTGGAGCCTTATCTGCCCAGTAGATTTTCCCGTCAATTCGGGTATAGTCAGCTGTTCCTTGATTGCCCCAGCGCTTGCCTGGGCTTTGAGGGAAACGTACTCGATGGCATCCGGGCTTGGCATTATTACAACGCGGTCCATACCCGGGCTAGCTTCTCGGTCCCTGATGCTAAGATAGCAGGGAATATTTTGTACATGGCGGCCCTTTATCATGTTGCAGCGAGCAAGCTTCCTGTCGACTTTGACATGAATACTGGCTTCATTGTTGGCACTGGCTTGGCCGAGAAGCCCGAGGGATCCAAGAAGAGGAACATAGGGGCGAACAGGGTTCCTGTGCCGGACTCAGAGTCTACTGCGGTGGACGAAGAGGATGATGAGCAAGACGCTGATGACTCATCGTATTCTTCAGACGAGGAAGTGGGGAATCAGCCCTATTATGTCGGATGAAAGGGTGGCGGGTCAGCCGCCTACTGGGCCAAACGAGGTGGTAGAGGATCAACCACCTGCTGTGCCCGGTCCTTCGTATAAACGGAGCAGGCGTGTGTATACTGATGATGGCAGATCCCACTCCACGAAGCGCGCTGCGGTAAGACGCCGCAGGCTGTTTATTGATGATGCTGACGCGGTTTCTGAGGTGATTTGAATTGCAGCTACCTTCTCATTCTTTTTCCTAAACTATGGCCTAATCATTTTCTTTTGCTCTTTGTAGGCGTCAGATGAGTTTGCTTCTCAGGACCCAATTGCCGAGGTCGATCCGGTCTTGTCCCATTTGGTCAGTGATGTGTGCACTGCTATCATTACTGCTGGGGTTCTTCCGGAGGCGGTCGAGGAGTATCACCTTGCTGGGACCTCAACCCAGGGAGATGGGGGTTCTACTGCGCCCGTCCCTGAGATATCTGAACTTCAACAGGATAATACTGTCCAGGCTGGCTCCCTTTCAGGGATGGCCGTGACAGAGAAACCAGTTGAATTCGGATCGGAAGCCACGGGTGGGGAAACTACGCCAGCTGTGAACGAGCCGCAGCCTCTATGCCCTTTCCCTGGTAAGATAAGTCAAACCTTAACTTGTGAGGAAGCCTGTTTACTCCATCATCCTATCCTTCGGGTTACATCGATTAATGGTTGCTTTGGACGTACAGGTCCTACCCCTTTATTTTCGGTGACAGTCATCGCCGGGGCAAACTCTATCGGAGGGGATCTGATGGAAGCACGTATGCCTCCTTCTTTTCCAACCGATATTGAGGAGCCTCCTGCCGGGTCGAGTTCGGGAGCCCAAGTGGCAATATGGCTGGGGCAAGGGATGGCGCCTTCTGCACCCTCTTCTAC
Organism: Iris pallida; assembly: GCA_029216955.1. Taxonomy (NCBI): domain Eukaryota; kingdom Viridiplantae; phylum Streptophyta; class Magnoliopsida; order Asparagales; family Iridaceae; genus Iris; species Iris pallida. The sequence continues at coordinate 309,181 of JANAVB010021014.1, read as the reverse complement.
AAATATAGTTTCGGGGGTTAACCTTTCCGCCCTGCCCAGCATCCAGGCTCTTCGGGCGGCGGAAGAGGAGCTAGCTGCCATTCATGCATCTTTCCGTACAGAATTTGTCTCCTTGGTGGCGGAGACGACAAGTTCTGAGGCTTCTCCTTCGGTACTGCCTGCCACCCTCCCTTTGACGCCGTCCTCTACAGAGGTTTTGGATGAAGTGTCCCAGGATGTGGTCGACAGTTTCCACCGCCACCTGAAGAGGGGGATCGAGGCAGCTGTAGAAAGGGGGACTCCCTTTGCTCTGGCCCGTCAATGCACCGATGGCCAGATCAATATCCTTAGAACACTCCCTGGTGGAGGGGAACTGGCCGCGCTTCTGGAGCCTAAGCTGTTAGAGGCTGTTCGTCTCGTGGCCCAGTTTCGCATGCTGCAACAAGCTGATTTACCCACGACAATAAATCGAGAGCGCAATTTCCTCATTACCGCGGTGGAAAAGGTGATGGTTGCCCGGGAATCGCTCAAGCCGGCTATATTGAAGGACCGTCGGGATTTGACTCGGTTGTACGATCAATGGAGCCGTCGAACTGAAGATTGCGCAGCTCGGAAAGCGGCTGCCTTCCGTGGGGTAACCGACACCCGGGAGCAGATCCTCGAGCTCCAGAGAAAGCTGGCCTTCTTAGAATCCGAGCTCGAAGCTGCTTGTACTGAGAAAGGGATTGCCATTCAGGAGGCTGACAAGTTTAGTAGGGCTTCTGCCAATCTAGAGCTTGCCCTAAAGAAGATGGAGAAAGACTGGCAGGCATATATGTATTTGAATGACGTAAATCAGTTGTACCAAGAGGCCGAGCGCCGAGCTAAACAGAGGCTTGAGCGGGGGACTGCCTTGGTGAAAAACTGCCTCTTGGAGTTGTGTAATGCCGAACTATAGTCGGCCTTTTCTTCTTTTGTTTCCTTTTTTTAGAGGGACGTGGTCCCAAAAGATGTAATGCTTTTTTCTTCCTTCAAATAAAGAGTACTTTCGATTCTACCCTTTATTTGTATTGCTTGTCGTGCTTGTGGTATTGTGGTAGTGTTTGTCCCGCATGGGGGACTTGTTTGTGGACCTGTTACCCTTGGCATACCTTAGTTTTAGGTACGAGTAACAAGTTTGATTTGGGGATACTCAGAACGGTTCCACGGAAATACGGTTATGGACGTTCCGGGTATCAGGAAGAAGAATGCCATGGAGCAGCTGGGCTCCCGGGGCATGATGAGGAATGGTGGGCCTGTGCTGAGAACTTCAACTCAGGGCATTTTGTGGGCCTATTATCCTTGGTGTACCCTGGGTTAGGATACGGAAAATAGGATGAAAAGGGAACCAACATACTTACTCAGAGGTAATGAGGACATGGCAACTATGAAGGCTTTGTATACCGCGGAATCTTCCTACTCAGAGGTAATGAGGACATAGTAGGAGTGGACTCAACGGAGGATTTTAGTGGTCAACAGAGGACATTTGTGGACCTACTATCCTTGGCGTACTCCGGTTGTGGGTATGAATAGTAAGTCGAAGGGGAATCAATATACTTACTCAGAGGTAATGAGGACATGGCAAGCATGAGGGTTTCTTCGACGGAGCCTTCCCACTCAGAGGTAATGAGGACATGGCAGGAGTGGGCTCAATGAAGAGGGGTACAAAGAATGACTCAGAGGTAATGAGGACATGGAAGTTTTATGTAGAGGGGTGATTTGTTTTTGGCGGAATTGAAACGACTCAGAGGTAACATCGACATGGTCGTTTTGGAAATTTGTGGATCTGTTACCCTTTTTTGTGCACTAGGAGTACGGATAGTAGATCATGAGGAAGGAGCTTCTTCAGGAAGAAAGTTAAGAGGTATGGTCATACGTAACTTTTCTCCAAAAGAGTGACCGGAATGTAAGTTCAGGGGTACCAGCGGGTACATAACTCGACAATCCGGGAAATTTGGAATCAAAATGTAAGTTCAGCGGTACGGGAGGGTACATGACTTGATAATCTAGGATTTGGAGGATATGAGTTCAGCGGTACAAAAGGGTACATGACTCGATATGAAAGTGGGTTCAGTGGTACAAGAGGGTACATGACTCGATGTGAAAGTGAGTTCAGCGGCACAAGAAGGTACATGACTCAAAAATCCAGAAAATGGTGAGTATGAGTTCAGAGGTACCAGTGGGTACATGACTCGATAAACTTGAAACAAATGGTGAATATGAGTTCAGCGGTACCAGCGGGTACATGACTCAAAAATTTGGAAAATTGTGAGGGTAAGTTCAGCGGCACCAGCGGGTACATGACTCAATGATCTGGAGAATGTCGTTTAGACATAATATTTTTTCAGGAACTTGCCATTGACGGGCAACATGAGCAAGTCTCCATTTTGTTTTGCGAGGCGGTAGGCTCTGTTGGAGAATACGGCCTCAATGTTAAATAGGCCTTCCCATTTTGGCTGGAACTTGCCGGCGGTCTTGTGAGTCATAACCATCGGCCTCCGAACTGCCAGAACGAGCTCGCCCACTTGGAATGTTCTGATTTTAACCTTCTTGTTGAAGGCTCCAGAGATGCGTGCTTGGTATAGCTCGATTTGTTGTTGAGCCAAGAGGCGCTTTTCATCTAAGGCCTCCAACTCTTGTAGCCGACGACGGTAGTTATCATCTGTCGTCAATTGGCAAGTAAGGGCGACGCAGAGTGAGGGTATCTGAGTCTCCAATGGGAGAACTGCTTCACTTCCGTATACCAGGGAGAATGGTGTGTTCCCAGTAGCTGTTCGGACTGTAGTACGGTACGCCCATAAACATTTACCGAGCTTCTCATTCCAGTCGCGTTTGTTGGAAGAGACAAACTTCTTGAGTAACTTGATGATGGTCTTGTTGAATGCCTCTGCCAACCCGTTTGCTGCTGGGTTGTATGGTGTTGAAGCAATATTCTGGATGCGATGCTTGTCGCAGAATCGATAGAAGGCGTGGCTTACAAACTGTGGACCATTATCGTGGATGATCCTTCGGGGCAGTCCAAAGCGGTAGATGACGTGATGCTTGAGGAAGCTGATCATGTTTGAAGTCTTTACTTCTGCGAGTGGAACATCTTCCGCCCATTTGGAGAAGTAATCCGTGATCGCGAGTATGAAGCGATGTCCGCGGGAGGAAGGTGGAGTAATCGGACCGATGATATCCATTCCCCAAGCTTCGAATGGCCAGGATGCCACTGTTGGATGTAGAAACTCGGATGGTTGGTAGATGAAGTCTGCATGGACTTGGCAAGCCTTGCACTTTCTTGCATAATCTATCGCATCTGCTACCATTATGGGCCAGTAGTAGCCCATTCGGCGAAGACGGTCTTATAATTTAGGGCCAGGCTGATGGTCCCCACAGATACCGTCATGAGCTTCACGTACGGCTTCTTTGGCTTCTGCGTTTGACAGACACGGAAGCAATAACCCATCGTAGGATCGCCGATATATCATTTTCGTCTCTGTATCGTAGAAGAATATGAGAGAACGCCTTTTGATGGAAGTGGCTTCCTTTGGATTTTCGGATAGGATGTCATAGACTACGAAGTCTATGAATGGTTGTCTCCAGTCCGGTGCTACATCGATTGTTTGGGCAGAATAACTCACCACGACTTGTATATTGTTTTTGGAACAGACCAGCTCGTGGCCTATAACGTCGACCGACTGATGAGTATGGTTTGGCACCGCTAGGGAAGCGGCAAGGCCAGCTATGGCATCGGCTTCGATATTTCTGATTCTGGGAACATGTTCGATGAAGAACCCCTCGAACGATGAGTTGATGTTGATCGCTATTTGGTGATAGGGGATCATGTCTTCATGGCGGACTTCGTATGAACCCCGGATCTGATTGATGATTAACTGCGAATCACCGTATGCTTCAAGATATTCTGCCCCCAGCTCTCTTGCAAGTTGGAGGCCGATGACCAAAGTGTTGTACTCGGCTACATTGTTAGACCAGGGTTCCGTAAGCACGATTGATCACCAGTCCGAAAGGAGAAATCAACACTACCCCGACTCCAACAACAATGTTGCCCTTGGGTCCAGTTCTCGAAGTACCGTCGAAGAACATTCGCCATATATCATCGTGGAAGGCCTCATGCGAGTCGACGACCTCATCTGGAATTCCTTCATATATTCTGGACGACTCCGAGCCTGGGTGGGCTGCTAAAAAGTCTGCCAGAGCTTGACCTTTAACAGCCTTTTGCGGGACGAAGACTATATGATAAGGAGACAGCAATATTGCCCATGTAGCGAGACGGGAGCTGAGTGCCCCTGGTTTAGTCATGAGGACCCTGAGAGGGTTGACTCGTGATATCACATGTATGGTTTGTCCATTAACATAGTGCCGCATCTTCTGGATGGCGAATACTAGGGCGAGGCATTCCTTCTCCACAGCGGTGTATCGGTGCTCTGGCCCAACCATCGTTCGACTGAGGTAATATATAGCTTGTTCATGGCCTGCATCGTTGTTTTGTGCCAGCAGAGCCCGAGGGAATGTTCCATTGCTCGTACGTAGAGCAGGAATGGTTTTCTAGCAACCGGAGCCACCAGGATTGGAGGGTTCGACAAATATTCTTTGAGGCTGTCGAAGGCACGTTGGCATTCTTTATTCCATACGAATGAGACTCCTTTCTTCATGAGATGGGTGAATGTCCGACATCGCCCGGAGAGGTTAGAGATGAACCTCCGGATGTAAGCTAGCCTTCCTTAAAGGCCTCTGAGTTCACGGAGATTTCTCGGGGGACCCATCTCCATAATTGCCTTCGTCTTCTCTGGATCGACATGAATTTCCTGGGCTGTAATAATAAAACCCAGGAATTTTCTGCTGGATACGCCCAAGAAAGATTTTGTGGGATTCATCTTCAGGTTGTGTGCTCGTATTAGGTCGAATACCGTTCTCAGATCCTGCAGATGGTCTTCCTTATAGCGACTCTTGACGGCGATGTCATCAACATAGCACTCTACGTTCTTGTACAAGTGGTCTCTGAAGATGATGCTCATAGCTCTTTGATATGTGGCGCCAGCATTCTTTAAACCAAAAGGCATGACTGTGTAGCAGTACGTGGCAATCGGTGTTCAGAATGATGTGTGCTTTTTATCGTCAAGAGACATCTTGATTTGGTTGTACCCCGAGAATCCATCCATGAATGACATACGTTCAAAGCCGCATGTGTTGTCGATCATGATGTCTGTGATAGGGAGGGGGAATTCATCTTTGGGACATGCCTCATTCAGATTGCAAAAGTCGATGCAAATTCAAATCTTCCCATTCTTCTTGAGGACCGGTACTATATTGGCGACCCAGTCAAGATGTTGTTCCTCGCGAATAAAACCGCTGGCTATCTGTTTATTGACTTCGGCTTCGATCGCATCCATAATGCCTGGGCAAAAGCGTCACTGTTGCTGTTTGATCGGCTTTGCATCTGGCCGAATGTTGAGCTTGTGAAGGGCAACCTCGGAGTTTAGTCCTGGCATGTCTTCGTAGCTCCATACGAAAACATCAATATATTCTTTGACAAGTTCCAGTAGCGATTCTCGCTCTTCGTCTGTTAAGCTTTTACTAACGAAGATTAGATTTGGAGAAGATTCGCTGCCAAGGTTGACCTGTATAACCTCGTCTTCAGTAGGAGGTTCTCTCTGTTCGAACCATTTTTCCCATAGTGCATCTAACTGTTGGGCCTACGGCTCTAACTCGAGGATTTCAGGCATGTCCTCATCTTCCTCGTAAGTATCGGCGAACGCCAAATTGACTGACATGACTTATCTGAAAAACGTCTCCGATGCTGGTATCCGAATCAGAAGTTGGTGACCCGGTTGAATGTGAATGCCAGTCGCATTCCTTATCTGAACTCTCAGGGGTCATCGTGGGTGTTACATACCCTAATCCACATCGAGTTTTGCTATAGTAGTCCCGTGGTTTGCCAGCCGGGACCGGTAGCTTTAAAGGTAATCGTCGCCCGGTGCCGTAGTTCAAGCCTAGCGTAGTCTCCAGATCGTACCCTTGTTTTTGCATGAGATATTTGGATTAGGGGCTATAAAGATACAGAGGCAGTCTTTCGACATCTGATTCAAGGTCGACTTCTTCTACGGTGAAGGGCTGCGGATCGTCCTTCCGGCCGAAGATGATTGGATGATCCCCTCCCTCGATTATGCGGTAAGCGTCTTCCACTGGAGTAAGCTGGATTGCGGTGTACACATTTATCACCTGTGTGTGTAGGTGAGTGCCTATCCCGTATTCTATCGCATACATTGTACATAGCTTATTGAGCTCGAGGTAGTTCAAAGATAGCCCTTTATTGATGAAGTGAGGTATCTTTTCTAGAGGGATTACATCATCTATGGAGGGAACATCAGTGTGGGCAGCCACATACTTGGCTAGTTCTGGTTCCTCTTCGGCTACCCCCTATATAAACGAAGACTGAGAGGACGACCTGGGCAGCTTGATCGTCAGAGGTTCAGCTGGTGGAGCAGAGCGTGGAGTTGTTGGCAGACTAGCGACCCCCAGCTTGGTACTCGATGCTGGGCGGGGAGTGGTTGGTTCGCTAGAAGTCCCAGACCTTGTATCGGGGTGACGACTCTTCTTGGGAAGACGTATCGTCATTGGCTTGTCGGAGGGATTGAGCTTCTTCGTTTGCGGCTGGCCAACTCTCGGCAGCTTGATTGTCAGTGGCTCCGTTGTGGGTCTTGGCACTTGGCCAGACCTTGGCAGTCGGATTATCATCTGCTCTTCTTGCGCCGAGAGGCTGATTGCGTCCTTACGCAGAGTGGCTGTAAGGGGTGCGGACTTGCCAGGTTTATGAGCTTGGAGGTGGATCGTCAGAGGTTCTTCTGATCCTGCGGCTGTCTCGGTACGAGCTTGCACATCTCCTTCACCAAGGTGCTTTTTCGACTTTTCATATAGACAGGAGTCTGAGTAGTAGGATTCGACCCCTTTGAAGGGATCGATATCAGCAAATTCTTTCCTTACGAAGCCGTGTTTGTCGACGTACTTGAAGCATTGATGCAGCGTAGAAGGCACGATCATGTAATCGTGTATCCAAGGGCACCCCAAGAGGATGTTGTACGAAGTGTCTGCATCTATGACGTAACAGGTCACTTCTGACTGGAGATCGCCAATCTGACACTTCAGACGAATCTTCCCAATTGGGTAGCTCCTGCCCGAATTGAAATCGCTGATGGCGGTGTTTGTTGGCGTCAGGCGATGCATCAGGATGCGTAGATGATGTAGCAGACCCTTCAGGATGATGCTTATGGAAGAACCAGGGTCGATGTGTATCCGGTCCACCTTTACGTCTCCGATGTATCCGGTGTAGTATAATGGGCGATCGTGCAGGTTGGTTTTGATGAGCATATCCTGCGGAGTGAAGACAATGTTGGGCATCGCTCCCGTGCAAGTGCTGTCTTGGAGGTCTACAGGCGGGCTTTCTCCCGAGAGGTTGACTTGAACCAGATAGGCGTCGGCATTTTGTAGTGCATCGCTCAAAGCCGCACGGACATTCTTTGAGAGTCTCAGAAGCTCGTATAAGGATAATTTGGCCGGTGTATTGGTCAATTGCACTAAGATGTCGAAGTTGTAGGGCTTATCCAGCCCCTGTGGTGCCTCTTTTCAGAGGGATTTGTCAAAGCGAGTCTCCTTCGGCCTAGGCTTGTCGGTCGTCGGAGGCTGAGCCGGTCCCGGAGCGTCTGTTGTAGCGGGCTGATGATCTTCAGCCGAGTTATCAGCCACCGGTTGGGATTGTGCAGCAGACCGAGTGACGACGGCTGTAGCTTCTTCGATATTTACTGAGACTGTGTGGCAGGATCTGGCTTTTCCATTCTTCTTCTTGCGAATGGAAGATGGTGTGGGCTGAGTCACTTCTGATACTAAATCTGGATAGACCCACATGACCTCCCCTCGTGATGTGATGAGGGGGACTAGACCAGCAGCCTGATCCCGAGGAGGTGGAAGATTAGCAATCTCCATTGTCGCTAGAGGGATGGGTACCATACCATCTTGATCTTCGGTTGGAGGAAAGCTACCAAATTGTACTGACACCATATTGGCTGCCACAGTTACCTCTTCGAAGTCGATGGCTAGAGCGTTTGAATCGATGAGATTTTGGATGTACCATTTTAGTTGGTAGCAGTCGTGTGTGGCATGGTGGACGTAGCGGTGGTAATGGCAGTACTTTGGATTCTCCATGTCTGCCGGCCGAGGTTCCCGTCTTGGTGGAGGAAGCTGAATTCTGTCTCCTTGTATGAGCATGTCCAAGATGGGCTTGACGTGACCGTCTTCGAAAGAGTAAGTGATTTGCGGCCATTATTTGTCTGCCGGCTTTGGCTCAGGTTTCTGTGCTGTATCGGCAACCATAGCCTGCTTACCCCTGCTGTCTCGATTGTTGGAGGGGCTAACCCCATTGTCGTTGTTGGTGTTAGGATGCTTGCCCTTGTTCTCTCCATCCGAGATGTGCAATCCCAATTGGTGAGCCTTCTTTAATCGTTCTTCGGCGCTGGTGGCACTGATGATAAATGTCTTCCAATCCATAAATTGACTTTCGCCCATCCAGAGACTGATTGTTGGGAGCAATCTCTTTTGGCAAATTTCAATCAAGGAGGAATTCGGATTACCAGATGGCAACTTCATTGCGGTTTGGCGAAACCGCTCAATATAGTTCCTTGTCAGCTCCTTCTCCCCTTGGATGACGTCCATGAGAGTGGACATTGTGACGTCCTGCCCTACTTCATAGAACCTCTCCAAGAACATGCGTTTGAAGCTGGTGAAGGAGTGGATGCAGTTGTCTGGCAGGTTGCGATACCAGTCGAAGGTGACTCCTTCCAATGCCCCAATGAATAATCGTGTGAGGATGGCATCGTCGTAGGGCAGATGGTCGGTGGTGACCTCGAAGTAAGTAATGTACCGACTTGTCGAGGTCTTGCCATCAGAGGGGTTGATGTTGAATGGCTTATATCTTGGTGGAAAAGGGACATCCCTCCATGCAGCAGGGTATGGTTGCCGTATTCTGAGGTCTTGAGAGTTTTTTCGGGTGTAAAACATGGCTCGGAGCTCCTGGACCTCTCTTCTTGCTTCCATGGCATCATCTGCAGCGGTGGAAGCCGTTATTTCAGGAGGATTTTTGCCCGGGTTCGGTGCTGCTGAGTTTGAGTCTGTATTGACCGTGGGACCCATGCTTGTTTGGCCAGGCATCCCTCCTTGCAGAGTTGGGAGAGCCGCCTTGATTTCATCTACAGACTTGACCAAGGCATGCAGTATGGCCTCCAGAGTGTCAATGCATTGGCGATCACTGGAGCCACCTTGATTGCTGTCCGTCATGAACATCGTCCTTACATGAGGGGAGATGGAAGGAATGGTGGAGGATTTGCCCTCCGAGTCATATCCATGTACCGAGAAATCATCGGGATATGTGGGGATGTTTTCCTCGGATTCAGACTCGAAAGGAACAGTACCCCCAGCTTCAGAGCTTGCTTCATCTTGAGAGTCGTGGACGTCCTCGAGGACGTCAGTATTTGCTGTGTCTGACGGGAGAGTTGCTTCCCCGGGCTCGTCTCCTTGGAACATCAGATTATCGTGGATGTTCGGAGGAGTGCTACCCACACTTCCAACGACCCCCAGTGGTGTGGATGATGTAGCACCCGCTGTAGCAGATTTTGTCTTCGAACGGGTCCCTTAGAAAACTCTGGTGGAGGACAGCCGTTTAGATGATAGCTTTTTAGTCACAGTGGTTGATATCTTAGAGTTGGAAGCATTGGTCTTCTTTCCTCTCCCGTCGATGGGGATTTTCTGAGCAGAGTTGTAGTGGACAACATGATGCGCCTCGTCTTCTGAGTTTGGTCGTTGTAGTCTTTGGAAGACTGTCTGTCGGTCTTCTTGTACTGTTGCATTGTTGCAACAACAGTTGACGATAACTTGGGTGCAGTGACGTCCGTGGGAGGACTCTTTGTACTCTGGGGCACCTTCTCTTTCCTTACGTTTGTGGAGGATGGCCTCACGTAAATTAGATGGATCCGGACCGGCCATGTTTGCTCCCTAGATTTTAGGAGACTTTTGAGAACCTCTCTGTCCGTTTGCTGCCGGGGGCTGGACTCGAGAAGTTCTGTACAACTTTCCATCAGAGGCCCGTATAACAGTATATGGGGCGCTCGGATGGTCAGAGGTCGGATCATCGAACCGAGCTTGCCGAGCTCGTACTGCACTAGACTTCTTCACTCTAGTGCGTAAGGGCACATAGTAGGAAGAGTCTAGGTGGTGCTTGAGAGAATCAGACATGTCTTCTTGGGAGCACAGGAGATCAGGACCATAGGAGAGGCGGTCGAAGACAGAGCCACGTGGAGTAGGTGTCATGCGGCTGGCATTAGTAATCTTCATGCGGCTGGCGGTCGCAGCCGTATAAGTCTCCTCGATGCGGCTAGAACCCCTGGCCGCATGAGTGTTCTCCATGCAGCTGGAAATCCTAGCCGCATGAGTATTATGCATTTGGCTAGCAGTTTCAGCCGCATGGTCATCATTCATGCGGCTGGCAATCTTGGCCGCATAAATCTTCGCTTTGCGGCTAGTGCCCTTGTTCGATTTCTTTCTGGAGCACATAGAATCACTCTTTGTCCCTACAAGTCCAGCATCGTAGTGCTTTCCTCTGCCAGACTTGGGGACAGCAGAGTCTTCTATGGCTTGAAGTGGGGCCATGCGAGAGTTGCCTTCGCTGTCTTGGGTAGCAGAGAGTACTCCGTCGAGGGCCTGGGGAGGAGCAAAAGATTTTGGCCTCTATTCTTTGTGAGCCTCCGTTGTGCGGGTGCACTTCTGGACCGGGCCAGCGCTTCCTTCGGAGAGCATTTCTTCGAACGCCTGTTGGTCGAAGCGGACGACCATCTTCTGTTGTATGGAGCCAAGTTTGGCTGCATCCGATTGCGTCACCAACTCCTCAGCCGTAGAGAAGTTTGTCCCCAGCAGAGTCGCCATCGTGTTTGCCATGAAATATAAAAGAGCAGAACAATTATCGGAAGACTGGACTTTTACTTCACGTTACAAACTCGCTTGTACAAAGAAAGCCTAGGGACGAAAACCTAGGTACAACAATCTAAGTACAATTGTTTATTTTAGATTTTGGGGGGGTGACGATAGAGGCTCGGAAAAGCGACGGCAGCTCTGCCTTACTCCTTGGACGATCGGTATGCAGCCTTGGGTCCAGAAGATTGCTTCGCGTTGAAGAAATGCTCTCTCTTTGCTTTTTTCTCTCCAAGTATTCTGGTGCTCTCTGATCTCGAAAAAGGGTCCTCTTGTAAGGGAATGGCACCTCGCTATTTATAAGAAGGGAATACAATCATTAGGGTTTACAATGATTGTCCCTTAAAGTGGCGGCGGCCTATTGATTGATCAATCTGGGCCATTAGTTTTGAGTGTAATGAATCTGGACCATTAATGTAGATTAGGCCAAATCCTCTCAGTAATTAATGCTGATTGGAATAAATCTCCCTTATGATGATCTGCTGATGTCTGTGAATCTGAATGAATAAGTTTAATTCATTCTCCTGCCACGTGTTGGGATTTGACCCAATCTTTGATTGCAAATAATCTGGAAAATTGATTGGCTTTATGACACGTGTCCTGGGAGTGACTGAGGGGGATCTGAGCCGCATGGGGATTGAGCCGCATAAGGATTGAGCCGTATAAGGATTGAGCCGCATAAGACTGGCCACGTGTCAGGGCTGCTTGGGGAGTGGCCCCCGAACCTTCGAACCACATGATAATCTGGACCACATAATGGGTAGTGAGCCGCATGGAGATGATCCTTGCAAGCCGCATGGGGAGGCCTCTGCTTGAGCCGCATGGAGATGGTCCTCTTGAGCCGCATAGGGAAGCGTCTGCTTGAGCCGCATAGGGGGAGCCTCCGCTTGAGCCGCATACGAATGTCCATGTGTCAAGGCTATGTGGCATTTTCTGGATCTCGGGGGATTACGTCAGAGATCTCCTTCGTTTCCCTAGGAGTCTGTTATTATGACAGAGTCATAATTATATCTTTGTGTCAGGGCTGTCGTTTTGTCAGAGCTGTCAGCCGTCAAGGCAATTAATGCAGTGAGGGAAGAGTTGTTTGTATGCTACGTGTCCTCTCTTCTGAGCCGCATGGAACGTATCGAGCCGCATAGTCCCTTGTGCCGCATGAATCTCTGAGCCGTATGGACTTTCTGAGCCGCATGGGGTTTCCTGGCCGCATGGGTCTTTCTTTATTCTTTTCCATGCTTCTACACTATATAGATATATTAGTATCTTGGATAGGTAATTAGATACCCTATGTATCCTAGACTATAAGTTAGTATCTATGTTTGAGTGAGTATCCTATGTAAGTTGGTATCTTGGTTAGATGACTTGGGATAGCTAGTAGATATTAGAGAGTGGGTATGATAGTATCTTGAGGGTATCAAGAGAGTAGGATATTAGGATATGGTTAGAGTGGTATCTTGAGATACCCAAGTAGTATCTTGGGATATCTTAGATTTACCTTTTTCCTTAATGTAATAGTTTACCTTCAAGACAAGGTATTGGGTTTACCTAGTTAACTAAGGTTAGATATCTAAATTATTGGTTTGCTAGTAGCTTGGGGGTATATAGATAGTTACTAGATATCTAAGTATGGGTATTTGGTATTAAGGTATGTTAACCTAGATTAAGGTATTTGACTTCCAACCAAGGTTTGGTATTGGGATACCAATAGGACCAAGGTATATGGTATCTTGGTAGGTAATGGTTAGAAATATGATGCTTGACTTAGATTTGACCATGTTTGACCAAGGTTGATTGTTTTGACTTAAAGTCAACTGTAAGTCAACATGGGACCTAAATTGGACTAGAGTTGATCAGAGTTGACCAGTTGACCAAAAGTCAACTACGAGTCAACCATTGACCCAATTTGACCTAGAATGGATTAGGAGTTGACCAGAGTTGACCAAAAGTCAACTATAGGTCAACCCTTGACCTAGATTGACATAGTTTGACTTTGTTTGACTTACCTTGACCTAGTTTAACTTACCTTGACCATGTTTGACTTTGTTTGACATACTATGACTTAGTATGACTTTGTATGACCTAGTGTGAACTAGTATGACTTAGTATGACTGAGTTTGATCTAGATTTGTATAGCATATACTAGAATATTATGTCATACACTGTCAGACCCTAATTAACACATGTATATCTCATCTTTAGGTCTGTGACATCACTCTGAGCATCGATTCTTATTGACAACTCAGGACCACAGACGAGTACATTCTCTGATAGTTTTTATTGTCTTGATATCTGTTATTTCTGATTCAGTTGTAGTATTTTACTTGATTCCCGACATGATGGTACACGGACTAGTATACGTTAGATCCTGTCATGAGATATTATTCCTGGACTTTTCTGGTATATGGGTGCATTGTTCGATCTTGTTTCCTGTACTTGTATAGACACCGATTTGGGAGTGGGCTGGCCCTCTGCTTTTGAATCCTGTGTCATGACATGTTATATCCAGATCTATCATACTACTCGGGGATTAGGAGTTATTAGTGGTTATGTGATCAACATCCTTCTTGTATTCTTGTTACTACTTGTGCATAGCTCTACCCTCACCACACGTAGGGTATAGCCTGACCTGATACTACTTGTGCATAGCTTTCCATTTTGGCCGGCCTGATCTTCAGGTTTACCTGTGCATGTTCTTATGTATTGCCGGTCAAATTGAACAGCCTGATCTTGACCAAAGCCGATCACATAATGCTCTAATATCTCAATGCACCATTTATGTTTATATTATACATCAGATATTCATGTACTATTCTATATTCCAATATTTCATACCCTGACATGATATCTAGTTTTACATATCCTGTTTATATTTTAGTCTTGATATTTCATCTTGTATTCCATTAAAATTGTCTCTTATAGAATTTGTTAATTCACATGGAACCACTGTTAGCGTTTGTACTTGCTCATATCCTGACATGATAACCTCGTTGATGTTTACAGATGATATAGAGGCTGACTGCTCGACCTTCTATGGGTTTGGCATAGACGGTGAGTACTACATGGACATCCCCATGGAATCGGTGCCTATTGAGGATGCACCGCCTGCTTAGACTTAGTCTAGTTAGGCTTGAATGGACTGCAATCCAGCTAGTACTTAAGACTTATTGTATACTTTACATTTTGGGATCTTGTGTTATGTTTTGAACGCTAAACTTGTGTTGTGATCTTGCATCTATTTCCAATTTATCTTTCTATCATATCTTATCGTATTTTGTGCTATCTTCCTTAGATGTCTTGTGATTGAGTTATGACTTTATATACCTCCATGCAGAGATGATAGGTTTATATATTGTGTCTAGATGTTGTATATTATAGACGACCTATACAGCTTTCTACCGCCTATTCTGCGGCGTAGGCTGGACGTACCCACGTGCTCGTGCCCCTAATCAGGGTGCGGGTCGTGACACATTTTTGTGGTAGCCCATACAGGTCAGAAGTTGCAATTAGTACGATGTCGTAGTGGTGCTCGACTTAGAGTGCTGCTACGAGCCTGTTATAGGTTAGAAGATATAGGCTATAGGCTAAGGATACTCAATCACAGTTAGGACTTCTTGAGAAGATTCCAGGGATGACACTTGAGAATATCATGATAAACTATCTCGAAATGTGATTCCAACTGTTTTTGTCTGTTCTTCCTTGTCCGTGGTTGAATTAGATTCTTGGTGTTCATTGATTTTCTACAAGGATAAACCTTTGGACTAATTTGCCTCGGATATGGAATCTAGAGTCTTCTACAGCCATATTAGCAGGCATGGCGAAGACATAGGGTCTGATTTTGAATGTATTTCTCGGGTTGTGGGAATTTAAGGTTTTCGCAGCCAAGCATGCGACAATACAAAAATGTTAGATACCACGATCTCAGGTGTAAGTGTAGAACGCTAGAGGGGAGGGGTGAATAGGGTAATAAAATTATTACCAAGAGAACTAAGCAATTTATATGATAATAAAAGAGAGAGATAGAATCAAACACTCGATGTATCCTGGTATCCTTCTAAGGGGCACTCCAGTCCTGAAACTCTCTCCGGCTTTAATCTACTATTTGAGTAAATAGTTACACACGAGTTTGGATCCGAAGAACTCGTCAATTTCAACACGAGTTTGGATCTGAAGAGCTCGTCAACTTCTTACACACGAGTTTTCCTCCAAAGGCTCGTCAACTTCAATACACGAGTTTTCCTCCGAAGGCTCGTCAACTTCAAAAGAAAAGAAAGAAGGCTTTTGATCTTCTCCAATACTTTGAAGGTCGAAAAATACAACTCTTGAATACTCTAGCACTTTTGGTAGGATGACAAATTAAAGCTTTTGGGTAGAGTAGTAATGGTGAGGCTCTTGATTATTGAGAAAATTTGTGACTCAAGTGGATAGTCTCTTAAATAAGACACAACCACTTTAAATTGAGAACCAAGAGAGCAAGGCATTTAATGCTCTAAAAGCACGGCTGACGGAATACCGTCGGTATACGACGAAATTCTGTCAGTGTACCATTCTAAATAGTAACGGTAATAAATCTAGTCGTTGGAGCATTTAATGCTAACATCTATCCATTCAAAAATCAAACATAAGGAAGACGAAATACTGTCGGTTCAGACCGGTATGCCATTTTTCATTACAGAACTATTTCTGAGTAGAAAAACAGTATACCACCGGTACCTATCGGTATGCCATTTTTTGTCACAGATTCTTGTTTGTGTGGGAACACGGTATACCATCGGTACCTTTCGGTATGCCAGTTTTCATCACAGAACTATTTCTGAGTGGAAAAATGGTATACCGTCGGTATGCATATCTTTGTCACAGAACTAATTCTGAACAAGAGAATCGGTATATCATCGGTATGCCGTAGTATACCGTCGGTGTTCTGTTTTGTAAGATGAGTGATTATTTGAATGAGTTTAGGAGGGGCTTTTGGTTTGTCATCCACCTTAAGTTTTACATGGAATGTCCTAGACCTTGTACAGACTCTAGGACCTTGAAATCTTTTGAGAGCAGGCTTTGAGTAAGGGGTGGCTTCTCTTCAGTCTTGCTTTATGTACTCCATAAGTTCTCCAATTAGACTTAATGAATGGCTTTGATAAACAGATCTTTTTGTAGTAGCCTTTGGGAAGCTTGATGGTATATTTGTTTGCTGAGAAAATAGAGAAAACTAAAACAGGACGATGCAGTTATTTGTTATCAAAATCAATATGCCAACAATCTTCTCCATTTTGATAATTGACAAAAAGGCATCGTATTTTTAAGGAGTATCTCCCCCATAAGTAGACTACTCCACCTCAACACGTGTTCTTCCCCTTTGTCACTTTATCAAAGATGAAGAATTTTATAACAGTATAAAAATAGAAAGAGTAGAACAATCAAGAGAACAAGGAATAAACAAAAGCATGCATAGATTGATGAAAGATTTTAGCACATGCATAGACTCCCTATGGAGAGATCCTAAAACAACCATAAATCCCCCTTCTCGGGAGTGAACAATTTAACAAGCAACCATAAGGTCCTCGAAGGACCACACAAGAGAAAGAAAAACAGACAGACAATCAAACAAGGAAGATACTGGTGCCCGAAGGACCTCACTGGACACACTTAGACACAGACACCACTGCTTTCTAGACCATCACCAAAAAAAGAACCGAAAGTTACTGATCTACCGGATCATCGCCATCATCACCAGGGTTCCCTTGAAAAGCTCCAAAAGGATCAATGCCGTCTGGATACATGAATCCATAGGCATTGGGATCAGAGAAACGAGTGCCTTGAAAGATTCGATCCTGAAGATCGACATCAAGAAAAGCGTTGCGGTCCTGAAGAGTCCGCTAAATGAAGTAGCACTGGTCATGGAAGCAATTCTGAATGAGGTTTCCAAGTCCTCGGGTGTTGGTCCTCATCTGCTCCTCTGTCTGAGCCATGCGCATGTCAAAGTTCTGCTGTGTCAGAGGCATAAAGTGGCCAGAAGTAGGAGGAGCAGAGGGTGCTTCAGTAGGATGAGAACTTGAGGCAGGAGTGGAACGAGAGGTTCGCCCGAATGCAGTATGGGAGGCAACCAGGAAGGAGGGAGCACCATCAATGTGGCAAAGACTGAGATCCACAACTTTAGCTTCAAGGATGAGCGTGATATACATGCTGTAATTGAGGGCTTGCTTCTACGCAGAGTGAATAGAAGAGAGGGCATTCAACAGAGTCTTTGCAAAAGGCCAAGTCTTTCGGGAATAGAGGTTGTACATGCAGGCTAAGGCATCATTTGTGATTGCATCATAGTTACCAGACTTGGGACACAGGGTGTGGCATATGATGTGATGCAGCTCGTAGTAAAATGGTTCCAATTGATTAGAAAGAGCTGGAATGGCAGAAGGGTCCGGTCCTTTGCAGATAATGCCCCAAAATTCGTCAAAAGAGACTTCGAAAGTAGGAAACAGACCGATGAAAGTAGGGAGAGCACCTTCCTCGATTTAGAATATGGACAATTTTGGCAAGAGTGTGGGCGTTAAGGCAGATGTGGCGATCGTTGACGAGAGTTTCAATCACGTTGTTGGCGAGGTCAGGCACAAGATTGCAGTTGAAGAGGCGAACAGCTGTCGGGTAGACCAGAACTTGACGACTCAGAAGATTGGAGAGTCCCACATTCTGGAACAAAGAGAGCTGGCCGGAGAAGAGATTCTAGTTGATCGGCTTGCCTTTGAACACAGGGTGTTGTTCAAAGCACTGGAACCAAGCTTCAGTGACATCACTTGATTTGAAGATCTTGCGGTCGTAGCCACCATTTGGAAGCGGCACCGGCAAGAAAGGGTTAGAGAAGGTGGAAGAAAAAGGGCGCTTGGTATGGGCCATTGGGGGATAAAGAATTGGAGAAGAGTGGTAGAAACAAAAGTATGAGAGGAGAGAGGAAGAGGATGTGAGAAATAAATAGGATGGGAGAGGAGGAGGTTTTTGAACCGTATGGAAGAGGAAGGGGTAGAGAGAAGGATGTTTTTGAAATAGGGATGGAATAGAGAGACATAATTGAGAAAGAGATGTGATTGGATTGAAGAAGATAAAAAGATGGAAGGAGATAAATGATGGAGGAATTGATGTGAAAAGAAATAAAAAGGATGAATAGTAATTAATGAGGGAAGTTGAAAATGATAGAGTAGAATGAAAGAAGGGGATTTGAAAAGATGTTGGATGTGAAAGGAAGGAATTTTGTGGTGCCCGAAACAGTTAAAAATGAATGTTGCCACCGCAATCGGAACGCCGACGGAATTTTGGACTATACCGTCAGTATGCCGGGTCACCATACAGAGCTCTTCTGTGTGCAAAAGTCGGTATGCTGACGGTATTCCGTAATGTACCGTCGGTGTTTCGTTGGATGAGGATACTAGGAACCAAGATCTAAGATGCCCAATTCTTGGCAAAGAAAGAAGAAACGATCTTCGAGTAATAGTTTGGTGAAAATATTCACAAGTTGATAAGTAGTGTTAATGAACTCAAGATGAATGTCTCCCTTTTGTTGATGGTCACGAAGAAAGTGATGTCTAATCTTAATGTGCTTCGTGCGTGAGTGACAAATCGGATTCTTCGTGAGATTAATAGAACTAGTGTTGTCACACTTGATGTAGGTACTGCTGGAAGTAATACCATAGTCTATAAGTGTTTGTGTCATCCAAAGAATTTGTGCGCAATAATAACCGGCCGCTATGTATTAGGCTTCAGTGGTGGAAAGAGTAACAGAGTTTTGTTTCTTACTGAACCACGATACCAAAGATTTCCCAAGGAATTGACATGTCCCACTAGTGCTTTTTTGGTCAATCTTGTATCCGACAAAGTCTGCATCCGAGTAGCCAATAAGCTCAAAGGATGAAGATTTTGGATACCAAAGTCCCATGTTAATGGTGCCTTTGAAATATCGAAAAATGTGTTTAACGTCACATTAGTGGGATTCTTTAGGATTCGCTTGGTATCGTGCACGAAGACAAACGCTAAACATAATATCTGGACGACTAGCAGTTAAATAAAGTAGGCTACCGATCATACGTCGATACTTACGTATGTCAACCGGGTTACCATTTTCATCATTATCAAGTTTTGCTGTTGTGGCCATAGGAGTCCTCATTGATTTGGATGAGTCCAGTTCAAAGTGTTTGAGAATAACCTTTGTATATTTGGCTTGATTGATGAAAGTGCCTTTGGGACCTTGCTTGATTTGTAATCCAAAGAAGAAGAAAAGTTTTTCCATCATACTCATTTCAAATTCGTCCTGCGTTACTTTGGCAAATTCTACACAAAGTGCATTGTTAGTGGAACAAAAAATAATGTCATCAACATTAAGAGATTTAATAAAAAGTGTAGTGTCAACTTTACCTTTAGAAAAGTTGTGAGAAATGTGAAAGGAGCTGAGGCGCTCATACCAAGCACGAAGAGCTTGTTTGAGACCATACAGGGCTTTGTGTAATTTAAAGACATGATTAGGAGATAGAAAAATTTTAAAACCAGGAGGTTGCTTGACAAAAACTTCTTCTTTAATAACACCATTCAAGCAAGCACTTTTAACATCCATTTGAAAAAGAATGAAATTGTTAAAACAAGCAAAAGCAAAAAGCATTCGAATGGATTCAAGATGAGCAGCCGGAGCATAGGTTTCATCATAGTCAATGTCTTCCTCTTAGTTATTGCCTTGAGCAACCAATCGGGCTTTGTTGCGAGTGACAAAACCATCTTCATTGAGTTGATTTCAAAACACCCACTTAGTCCCAATAATTGGATGGTTATGGGGTTTGGGAACAGGTTCCCAAACCTTGTTTCGCTCAAATTGATTTAGCTCTTCTTGTATTGCTAGCATCCAAAATTCATCATTAAACACATCATTGATGTTTTTAGGCTCTATTTGAGAAATGAAAGCCACATTCGCACAAAGATCTCGAGTAGAGGATCTAGTGCTAACCCGTGATGAAGGGTCACCAATAATAAACTCCTCTGGATGATGGGGGACAAATCTCCATTCTCTAGGAAGAACCTCGGGAGGAGGTTCGATTGGTGGAGAACTTTCGGGTGGAGTAGGCACACTTTCATTGTTAGATGAGGAAGTGCTAGTATCTCAAAGAGAAGAATTCTCCAAAACAAAAGAGATGTCATCAACATCATTGGAGGAGGAGGATGTAGAAGTGTTAAGTTTATCAAAAGAGACATTTATTGACTCTTCGACAATGAGACTTCTTTTTTTAAAAATACGAAAACCTTTGCTGTGCATAGAATAACCAAGAAATATACCTTCATGGGCTTTTTCTTAAAATTTGCCTAGGTTATCTTTGGTGTTCAAAATAAAACTTTTGCGTCCAAAAACTTTAAAAAATACTCAATTGGGGGAATTTTGTCTTACCAAAGCTCATATGAAGTTTTCTTACAAATAGGTCGAATCAAGACCCTATTTATAACGTAACATGCCGTATTAACGGCCTCCGCCCAAAAGTATTGGGAAAGCTTATATTAGTTTAACATGAACCTTGCCATATCGCCAAGGGTTCTGTTCTTTCTTTCCACAACTTCGTTTTGTTATGGAGTTCTAGGACAAGCAAAATCATGACCAAAACCATTCTTTTCATAAAATCTTTTAAAATCGACATTATCTAATTCTCCCCCATGATCATTTCTAATCTTGTTAATCATAATGCCTTTCTCATTTTGAACACGTTTACAGAAACCAACAAATTCCCGAAATGTAATCACTTTTGTTTACAAGAAATATGACCCAAGTAAATCTCGAAAAATCATCAACTAAAACAAATGCATAGTGTTTACCACAAAGATTGGCTACTCTACTAGGACCGAATAAGTCCATATGAATGAGTTGAAGAGGTCTAGTAGTACTTACTGAGTTGATGGATTTGAAAGAAGATTTGGTCAACTTGCTTTTCTCACATTCTTCACATACCGTATCTTTTTTGAAAGAGATGCTTGGAAGTCCTCTTACGAGATTCTTGGTGGTGAGTCGGGAGATGGTATCCATGTTAGCATGCCCAAGTCTCATATGCCAAAGCCAGCTTTTATCGTTCTTTGCTACTAAGCATCTGTCATTGTTAGTGCTACTCAACAAGATAAAGAACATAGATATTATTTTCTCTAATGCCTTCATACACAGTAGATCCACTAGTGCTATCAGTGATGAAGCATTTGTGTTTAACAAACTTAATATCATAACCATATTATTCGTAAGATGACTAATGCTAAGAAGGTTGTGTTTGAGATTTATAACAAGGCAAACATTATTAATACAAGGATAAGGAGGGGAGCCAATGTAACCGTTCCCTATGATATACCCTTTTAGGTTATACGTGTCCTTCTTTCTTCATCGATAGCGTTGCGAAGAGTGAAGCATCACCGGTCATGTGCCGTGAGCAACCGCTATCGAGGATCCACTTGCTTTTAGCATGTGAGGGAGGGTTCACCTACAACACAAGTTGAAGATGAAAACATTGGTACCTAAGAATGTTTGGGTCCTTGATTGTTAGTCTTAGGAACCCATTTAAATATTGTCATATCAACATGCTTTCTCATTTGACAATAGTAAGAAGTATGTACAAAGAGCCCAAAATAGTGACATACCATAGGTGAGATAGGTCTAGAGGACAGTGAGTGACTAGGTGTATGAAATATATGAGGAGTTCTAGTATTAGTACTATGATGATAGTAGAAAGCATGATGTGAAATGTTTCTTTTTTCTTAAGAGGTCCTTTTCGTGTATGCACTTGATTAGAAACGGACCTATGTGTTGCATTCTTTTGAGTATGAGGCATATGACTAGTGTTGGTATGCCCTTGTGGCTTAGTGTGAGCCGGGTTTCTCTCAACATGTTCCCTGCCATTTGCAAGAAGGTCATTATACTTAATAGAGGTAGCATATTCTCTTTGGTTAGCAGCAAGAGTCTTGTATATAGCAAATTCATATGCTTCTTTGAGAGTTTGAATTTCGGTATCCCTTTTTTTGATGACATCTTGTGACTCGTGTGGAGTTACTCGTAAAGACTCTATCTCATTAGTGTCTGACAAAGAAGAATTCCTTTTTATATCAAAAATAGAGTTAGAGAGTCTTTCTATTTCTTATTTGTGAGCTTCAATCTCTTTGAGAGATTTCTTATACTTGCCTCATATGACCGTGTGTTCCTCGTGTAATTCAAGAATAGCATTTTCTAAGTCATTGTAAGAAAGAGCATTTATAGGGACATCATCTGTTACCTCATTTGCCATAAGGCAAACATTTGCATTATGCTTGCACTCTTTGTCGTTATCGGAGTCGCTAGCATCACTTTCACACCATATGCTAACGTTGGCATATTTCCTGGAAGATGAGCTTCCTTTGTGGGACTTCTCATATCTGCTTGATTCTTTTCTTTCTATGGGACAGTCTCCCTTGATGTGTCCGATTCTCTTGCAGTTGTAACAATCGGGTTCTTCATCGTTGTCCCGTCTTGCATGATTTGCTTTGTTGAACTTGAGAAACTTTCGGAAATGCTTGTCGGTGAGGGTAATTTTTTCATCATCGGATTCATCATCATCGGAACAGTCATTTGAGATGATCTTTGTAGCCTTGATAGCAATAGATTTCTCCTTCTCCTTTGCCTTTTCCTTCTCTTTCTTTTGACTGGAGGACTCCTCTTGATCCTTCATGTCAAGTTCGTGCGTCATGGGCTTTCCCATAAGTGTTTCTAAGGACATAGTTGTTATATCATTCCTTTCAATGATGGCTGTGGCTTTGGGATTCCATCTTTTTGTTAAACCTCTAAGAATTTTTCTATTCTTTTCATGAGTGAGATATTCCTTGCCAAGAGAAGAGAGAGGGTTAATGATATCACAAAATCGAGTAAATATAATAGTAATAGACTCATCATATTTCATTTTAAAGGATTCATATTCCTTGGTGAGTCTACTAATCTTGGATTCCTTTACTTGAGAAGTTCCCTCATGAGTAACTTCCAAGAGTCTCCAGATTTCATTCGAGGTCTTGCAGGTAGAAATCCTATTGAACTCATTGCTATCCAGGACACATTAGAAGCGTTCATAGCTTTAGCATCCCGACTAGCAATCTTTTTATCATTCTCGGTAAGTCTATCTTTATGGGTTTCTGAGACTACTTCCTCAATAACCATGGTAGATACAAGAATGCCATTGACGACACAATCCCATAGATCATAGTCTAGGGATTTCAGATACATACCCATCATAATCTTCCAATAGTTATAGTTAGTTCCATCAAATAGAGGAGGTCTATTTGTGGATTGTCCCTCATTGTGGAATGAGTTGGTATTAGGGTTACTGGCCACGGATCTCTCTAAGGATGTAAGTCCAAATCAAGAGACAAAACTCTAATACCAATTGTAGAACACTAAGGGGGTGAATATGGTAATAAAATTATTACCAAGAGAACTAAGCAATTTATATGATAATAAAAGAGTGTGATAGAATCAAACACTCGATGTATCCTGGTATCCTCCCAAGGGGCACTCCCATCCCAAAAATCTCTCCGGCTTTAATCCACTATTTGAGTAAATAGTTATACACGAGTTTGGATCCGAAGAACTCGTCAACTTCAACAGGAGTTTGGATCCGAAGAGCTCGTCAACTTCTTACAGACGATTTTTCCTCCGAAGGCTCGTCAACTTCAATACATGAGTTTTCCTCCGAAGGCTCGTCAACTTCAATAGAAAAGAAAGAAGGCTTTTGATCTTCTCCAACACATTGAAGATCGAAGAATACAACTCTTGAATACTCTAGCACTTTTGGTAGGATGACAAATTAAAGCTTTTGGGTAGAGTAGTAATGGTGAGGCTCTTGGTTGTTGAGAAAATTTATGGCTCAAGTAGATAGTCTCTTAACTTTAAATAGAGAACCAAGAGAGCAAGGCATTTAATGCTCCAAAAGCACGGCTGACGAAATACCGTCAGTATGCGGCAGAATTTCATCGGTGTACCATTCTGAACAGTAACGGTAATAAATATAGTCATTGGAGCATTTAATGCTAACATCTATCCATTCAAAAATCAAACATAAGAAAGACGGAATACCATCAGTTCAGACCGGTATACCGACGGTATGCCGTTTTTCGTCACAGAACTATTTCTGAGTGGAAAAACTGTATACCATCGGTACCTATCGGTATATCATCGGTTTGCCATTTTTCATCACAGAATCTTGTTTTTGTGGGAACATGGTATACCATCGATACCTTTCGGTATGCTAATTCTCGTCACAGAACTATTTCTTAGTAGGAAAATGTTATACCGTCGGTACCTTTCGGTATACCATCGATATGCCTATCTTTGTCACAGAACTAATTTTGAACAAGAGAATCGGTATACCATCGGTATGTCATAGTATACCGTCGGTGTTCTGTTTTGTAAGATGAGTGATTATTTGAATAAGTTTAGGAGGGACTTTTGGTTTGTCATCCACCTTAAGTTTTACATGGAATGTCCTAGACCTTGTACAGACTCTAGGACCTTGAAATCTTTTGAGAGTAGGCTTTGAGTAAGAGGTGGCTTCTCTTCAGTCTTGCTTTAAGTACACCATAAGTTCTCCAATTAGGCTTAATGAGTGGCTTTGATAAAAAGATCTTTTTGTAGCAGCCTTTGGGAAGCTTGATGGTATATATGTTTGCTGAAAAGATAGAGAAAGCTAAAACAGGAAGATTCAGTTATTTATTATCAAAATCAATGTGCCAACAGTATGTACCTTAGTTGCATACCCTATGGTTTATTGCAGCCATACTTACTGGTGTGACGAGGATTCCGATAACATGATTCTGGGTAGATGGGTATAGTAATCAGATTACAGAATAGATACCCTATAGAGGGTATCCTAGTATAATAGAGTTAGTATCAGTGGAGATGTTACTTGGGTATTTTAGAGAAGAGAGTAGGAGCTAGGCCACATGTGGCGCAGCATCATGTCCCATACCAGCAGCGGGATATACCCCGCCAGGGCTGGGCTTTTGCGATGACAGTCGAGGAGACCCACACCGCAGGTGAGGGACTAGGAGGTTAGATCTTGTTATTTTATTTTACTGTTTCTTTCCACCCGTTGATTGTTTGATTGCTTTCTTAGTACCCTTAGCTTGCATATGTGATGATCATGTTAGATTAATAGAAAACCCCAATGGAGACTACAATAACATGATACTGTAGAGACTAAAACCATGCATGTTTGTTCCTATTCCATAGAATTGCATGTTGTATAACTTTGGATAGAATTTTGTAGACTTTGATTGTTGGGGGCTTGACTTAGAGAAGAGTATAACCAACTTAAATTTCGAGGATAAAATTTTTCTAAGGGGATATGGTTGTAACTGCCTGTTTCCAAAAATGAAGGTAAATTATTCATTTTTTATATTCCTATATTTTTGTAAATATTTATTTATTATTATTTTATTTTGGGAATTTGTTTAGTCGGGTTGGAGTTTCGTCTAGTTTTGACTTGTGTTAGTGGTCCGGGTAGTTTAGACTCTAGTCAGGACCCAAAGAATAGATAGGCATGGCCCACAAACTTATCTCATTAGGTTAGTACATTTAGACTAAACCCACATGACAAGTTTAGTCATTTAAAGATTAGAAACTTGACTCTTTTGACCCCAAACCTTTGCATACTCCTAGTGAACCAAAGGGAGACTTGATGATGGCAACTTGACATTTCCCAAACCCATTTAGGGATCCCATATGGCAGCCCACCTTCCTATTAAAGTCCCACTTCATCTTCTTCCTCTTTCTATTTTTATTCAAGCCCCAATTTAGGAGCTTTTTCCCCTAATTGCTTATACACCCAAATTTCCTCCAAATTGAGCCAAATTCGTTTCATTGCTTCCCCTTGGAGAGAAGAAGCCTCTATTGACTAGCTAAGAAGGGATTGAAAGGATTTGGAGCCTTGAAGCTTGGTGGAGATCTAGATCTAGGAATTTTACATTGAGAATCCATCTCCCTTTTGGTACGAGCTCTCTAAACCCTTCCACTTCATTTCATTAGTGTAACAACATTCATTAGGATTCCATTTGCATTAGGGTGCCATTAGAGAGGAGTTGAAGCTCTTCTCTTCCATTTGAAGGTTTTTCCCATTTCATTTTGAAACAAATTGGGTTAAATTGAATTTGTGACCACCAAGTGTTCGATACGTGTCCCCAAGAGAACTTTCGTGTCCTTTTTGAGTCGAAATTGGGTGTATGTGTCCTAAATAGGATACGTGGTGTTGTGTCATGGTATTTCATGATGTGGGTTAGATTTGGGTATATACATGTGTTTCTTTTGTCCAAAACAATCCAAATTCGTCATAATATTCATCAACGTTTTTAGTAGGCATAGCAACTTAGAAATGTCATAAATCTTAGCTCAAGACTCCGATTAATCTTCCATTTTTTTAAAAGAACCGTAGCGAAGTTAGCTTTCCAAATATATATTAACAGGCCAAATTTGTTCTAGAACTTTCTGTAAAACTGTTTGAGTGTCAGTTGTCCAAAAGACGAACGTGTTTCAGTATTTTTGCAAATCTGGGAGTTTTCGGACACGAAAATGCGATCCGTTTGAAGTTTCAAAAATCTAATACGAAGGGCTATGACATACTTTAATATATAATTTAGTGAATAGGTCTAATAGGTGCGTATTGGTTTTAAGTAAAAAATTGACTATAAGACATAGGCATTTTGTGTATCCTATGAGCCTATGTAGTATGGATATCAAGTAAATGTAGGTATCATAGGTTGTCAAGAATATGAATGATATAGTACACACACACACACACATACACACACACACACACACACACATATATATATTATTGTTAGGTAATATGTGTTCGTTAGTGTGTGTTAACATTGATACAAATGGTTAACAAGTAAGCCAAATATAGATAAGTTATGTGTCAAGGTATTAAAGTTGTGGGCAAGGTACTAGTGTAATACTTGGGTACCATGAGGATATTGGTATCGTGACACTCAAGTATCATGAGTAAGGATAAGTGAGTATTGGGACTTGAGTAAGGTATCCTATTTGTTATCAAGTATTAGTATTAGAGTTAGTTGGATAAGTATATAGGAGGATAAGGTATTGGTTAAGATACTAAGATATTGGGTATTAGAACTAGGTAATAGATAATATCAAGATGTCAGGTGCTAAGAGTAGGATGATTGTGTCCATGTGTGTGTGAGTGGTTAGATATATGTTAGAATACCTTAAGTTAGTGTCTAGAGTGTGGTTAATGTTATATTTTAGATAGATGATTTGATATGATAGTTAGAGTTTGTTAGTTAGATGTCTACCTATGTTAGAGTTAGATATCTTCGGATATAGATATCTAAGTTAGATATGTTAGAGTTAAGATACTTGGTATCTTGATATACAAAGTAGTATCTTAGGATACTAAGGTAATGTGAGATATCTTAGGATATTGGTTTACCTTCACCAAGGTAATGGGGTTTACACTATTACATGGTAAGGTATTGAATTACCTTCAAGGTAATGGGAATTACCTAAGGTAAGGTAATAGCAAGGTATTGGTAGGATACTAGGATAGATGGTTAGAGACTAGTCTAAGGTTTATTTAGGATCTATTAACCAAGGTTAGTAGGTTATCTACTAGCCTAAGAAAAATATTACTAGGGTACGGGTATTACCTAGTATCCAAGGTGTTGGGATACCTTGGTAGGTAATGGTTAGAATTGGGGTATTACATAGATGGATAAGATATTAGGATATAGGTTAGAGTTGGTATCCTAGATTATAGGATATTATCCCATGGGTAGTGTATATATATATATATATATATATATATATATATATATATATATATATATATATATATATATATATATATATATATATATATATATATATATATATATATATATATATATATATATATGTGTTGAGTTGAGTTGGTTATCTACCATTTTGGGGGAGAAGAGTATAATGTATATGTATATATTAGAGTATCTTAGGATTGTTGGTATCTTTAGATGAGTTAGTTAGTATCTTAGTATATCTAAGATAGTATCCTAGATAGATATGTTTGTATCTTGGATAGGTAATTAGATAACCTATGTATCCTAGACTAGAAGTTAGTATCTATGTTAAAGTGAGTATCCTATGTAAGTTGGTATCTTGGTTAGATAACTTGGGATGGCTAGTAGATATTAGAGTGTGGGTATGATAGTATCTTGAGGGTATCAAGAGAGTAGGATATTTGAATATGGTTTGATTGGTATCTTGAGATACCCAAGTAGTATCTTGGGATATCTTAGATTTACCTTTTTCCTTAAGGTAATAGTTTACCTTCAAGGCAAGGTATTGGGTTTACCTAGGTAACTAAGATATCTAAGTTATTGGTTAGCTAGTAGCTTGGGGTATATAGATAGTTACAAGATATCTAAGTATGGGTATTGGGTATTAAGGTATGTTTAACTAGATTAAGGTATTTGACTTCCAACCAATGTTTGATATTGGGATACCAATAGGACCAAGGTATATGGTATCTTGGTAGGTAATAGTTAGGAATATGATGCTTGACTTAGATTTGACCATGTTTGACCAATGTTGATTATTTTGACTCAAAGTCAACTGCAATTCAATATTGGACCTTGATTGGACTAGGAGTTGATCAGAGTTGACCATTTGACCAAAAGTCAACTGTGAGTCAACTATTGACCCAATTTAACCTAGAATGGACTAGGAGTTGACCAGAGTTGACCAGTTGACCAAAAGTCAACTGTAGGTCAACCCTTGACCTAGATTGACATAGTTTGACTTTATTAGACTTACCTTGACCTAGTTTAACTTTTTTAGACTTACCTTGACCTTGTTTGACTTTGTTTGACTTACCATGACTTAGTATGACTTTGTATGACCTAGTGTGACCTAGTGTGACTTAGTATGACTGAGTTTGACCTAGATTTGTATAGCATACACTAGAATATCATGCCATACACTGTCAAATCCTAATTAGCTCATTTATATCTCATCTTTAGGTCTGTGACATCACTCTGAACATCGATTCTTATTTACAGCTCAGGACCACAGGTGAGTGCATTCTCTGATAGTTTTTATTAACTTGATATCTTCTATATATGATTCAGTTGTAGTATTTTACTTTATTTCCGATACGATGGTACACGGACTAGTATACGTCAGATTCGGTCATAAAATATTATTCCTGGACTTTCCTGGTATATGGGTGCATTATTTGATCTTATTTCCTGTACTTGTATAGACACCGATTTGGAAGTAGGCTGGTCCTCTGCTTTTGAATCCTCTGTCATGACGTGTCATGTCCGGGTCTATTATACTACTCGAGGATGGAGAGTTATTAGTGGTTTTGGGATCAATATCCCTCCTGTATTCCTGTTACTACTTGTGCATAGCTCCACCCTCACCACACGTAGGGTGTAGCCTTACCTGATACTACTTATGTATAGCTTTCCATTTTAGCCGACCTGATCTCCAGGTTTACCTGTGCTTGTTCTTGTGCATAGCTGGTCAAATGGAACAGCTTGATCCTAACCCAAGCCGATCACATAACGCTCTAATATCTCAAGGCACCGTTTATATTTATATTATACATCAGATATTTTAATGCTGTTATACATTCCAGTATTTTATACCCTGATATGATATCCAGTTTTACATATCCTGTTTATATTTCAGTCTTGATATTTCATCTTGAATTTCATTATAATTGTCTCTTATAGAATTTGTCAATTCACTTGGAACTGCTGTTAGCGTTTGTACTTGCTCATATTCTGACAGGATAATCCCGTTAATGTTTACAGATGATATAGAGGCTGACTGCTATACCTTCTATGGGTTTGTCATAGACGGTGAGTACTACATGGACATTCCTATGGAACCAGTGCCAATTGAGGATGCACCGCCTGCTTAGACTTAGACTAGTTGGGCTTGACTAGACTGCGATCCAGCTAGTACTTGAGACTTGTAGTATACTTCATATTTTGGGATCTTGTGTTATGTTTTTAACGCTAAGCTTGTGTTGTGATCTTACATCTATTTCCAGTTTATCTTTATATCATATCTTATCATATTTCGTGCTATCTTCCTTAGATGTTTTGTGATTGAGTTATGACTTTATATACCTCCATGCGGAGATGACAGGTTTATATATTGTGTCTAGATGTTGTATATTTTAGACGATCTATACAGCGTTCGACCGCCGATTTTGCGACGTAGGCTGGACGTACCCCCGTGCTCGTGCCCCTAATCAAGGTGCGGGTTGTGACACATTTTTGTGGTGGCCCATGCAGGTCAGAAGTTGCAATTAGTGCGATGTCGTAGTGGTGCTCGACTTAGCGTGTTGCAATGAGCCTGCTATAGGTTTAGAAAATATAGGCTATAGGCTAAGGATACTCAATCACAGTTAGGACTTCTTGAGAAGATTCCAGGGACGACTCTTGAGAATATCATGATAAACTATCTCGAAATTTGATTCCAACTATTTTTGTCTGTTCTTCCTTGTCCGTAGTTGAATTTGATTCTTGGTGTTTATTAACTTTCTACCAAGATAAACCTTTAGACTAATTTGCCTCGGGTATGGAATCTAGAGTCCTCCACAGCTATATTAGCAGGCATGGAGAACACATAGGGTCTGATTTTGGATGTATTTTTGGGTTGTGGGAATTTAAGATTTTTGCAGCCAAGCATGCGACAATACAATAATATTAGATACGATGATCTTAGAGGTATGTACCTTAGTTACAGACCCTATAGTTTATTGCAGGTGTACTTACTGGCGTGACGAGGATTCCGATAACATGATTCTGGATAGACGGATATGGTTATCAGATTACAAAATAGATACCATATAGAGGGTAACCTAGTATAATGGAGTAGGTATCAGGGGAGATATTACTTGGGAATGTTGGAGAAGAGAGTGGAAGCTAGGCCACCTGTGCCGCAGCATCATACCCTACACCAGCAGCGGGATATACCCAGCCAGGGCAGGGCTTTTGCGATGACGGTCGAGGAGACCCACACCGCAGGTGAGGGACTAGGAGGTTAGGTCTTGTTCTTTCATTTTCTCGTTTCTTTCCACCCATTGATTGTTTAATTTCTTTTTTTAGTACCCTTAGCTTGCATATGTGATGATCATGCTAGATTAACAGAAAACCACAATGGAGACTACAATAACATGATACTGTAGAGACTAAAACCATGCATGTTTGTTTCTATTCCATAGTATTGCATGTTGTATAACTTTGATAGAATTTTGTAGACTTTGATTGTTGGGGGCTTGACTTAGAGAAGAGTACAACCAACTTAAATTTCGAGAACAAAATTTTTCTAAGGGGGTAAGATTATAACTGTCGATTTTCAAAAATAAGGGTAAATTTGTCATTTTCATA
This sequence comes from Iris pallida, assembly GCA_029216955.1. NCBI lineage: Eukaryota > Viridiplantae > Streptophyta > Magnoliopsida > Asparagales > Iridaceae > Iris > Iris pallida. The sequence goes on along the minus strand of JANAVB010021014.1, from coordinate 277,762 downwards.
TTCCTATATTTTTGTAAATATTTATTTATTATTATTGTATTTTGGGAATTTGTTTAGTCGGGTAGGAGTTTCGTCTAGTTTTTGTTGACCCAAACTTGATCACAGTCAACCTAATCTTGATAATTAACAAGACGATATCTGTTATAATCCAACTTGACACATCAAGCTCTATCAAGCTCCAAAAATAGAACGTCATTATATATCAGTTTGAGACATATATCATCGACGATTGTTTCGACAATGTTGCTATTACTTGTTATCCGAGTCTGTATTTTTTCTTTTTATTGAGTCTAGGCCATTGTAAGTTGAGTCTCACTGTGTTTCTCAACCCTAGACTTAATACCCAAGCTCCACCAAACAAACTCCAAAATCTGCCAAGCCCAAAAAGCCCATTTGATCTTTCTGTCCTCTAGGAGACACAGTTCGGGCCGAACTCTGTCCCACACAGAGTTCGGGCCGAACTCTGTCCCACACAGAGTTCGGGCCGAACTCTGTCCCACACAGAGTTCGGGCCGAACTCTGCCACTTAATTTTAGGACCTAATTTTTAGGGCTTGCTGGTTGCTAGTTGTCCAACGACTAAATATTTGAATATTTGGGACAGAGTTTTGGCCGAACTCTGCCTATCTGGACTAGTATATATAGGCCTTGATTTCTCTTATTTTCAATCATCCAATCTTCTCATCTTCTCTTCTCCTATAGCCTATACATTCAAGAGCTTATTCTTTTTATCTAAATAGCCACAAAACTTCCCAAGCTCCCAAGGTGCTCAGTACGAGTCAACTAGAAGTTTGTGTGCAAGAGTTTCAAAAGAAGTCACTTGGACAATTCCAAGTCTCGCCATCCGCGAATCTGTAAGAAGTTGGCATGCTCTTATGAGTAAAGGCACGTGGTTGTACACTATTTCATAAATAGTGGATTTCAATCATGAGCTAGAGTTCTCAGGCATGGACTAGTCATCCACGAGAGAAACCAGGTTAAAAACTGCTGTGTCTACGTATGCTTCTCTGATCTCTATTTATATTCCGCACTTATACTCTGATTATTATTTCTTTTGAGTGGATTTTAATAGAGTTATTTTTAATTGGGTATTATCGACACATACTCTATTCACCCCCTCTAGAGTTGCCTACACGTACTTCAATTGGTATCAGAGCTAGGTTATCTTATATTGGATTAACATCTTAAGAGCTGATCCATGGCAACCACACAACCTTCCTTTTCAAACTATGGTGAAGGATAGTCCACAAATAGGCCACCCTTATTTGACAGAACTAACTATACCTATTAGAAAACTAGGATGAGTTTTTATCTCAACTCTCTAGACTTTGATCTGTGGACCATCGTCACGGATGGTTATAAGAAACCTGCCAGAATAGCTGTCGAGGGGACTCTTGTTGAAAAACCTTACAACAAATATTCTGACTAGGAAAAGAAACAGAAAAGTTTAGATGCTAGGGCTATTAATGCTCTCTTTTGTGCAATAAACAGGACTGAATTCAACAGGGTCTCTACATTCTCTACCTCATATGCTCTACCCCACCTGCTTTGGATGCAAGAAGACGAGACACGTTAGAAAACATTGTCCTGTAGGAAAGAAAGGAAGCAGATACGAAAAGTCGTACAAGAAGCCAACCTCAAGGAAGTATGCCAATACTAGCATCTGGCACGAAAGCGAAGACAATGATTCAGACGAAGAAGAGGTCTCTCCGTAAGACACAGTAAAAGTCTGCCTAATGGTAACTTCAGATAAGGTGGACCTTCCTTCTCAAAGTAGAAGCAAATGGATTCTCGATAGTGGGTGCTCGCGACATATGACTAGAGATGCTAATCTATTCACAATACTATCGATGAAAAAGAAAGGATATGTATCCTTCGGTAACAATCTGGAAGGCTATATCATAGGTAACAGTACAATTGGTTATCCTCCTTCTTCCGTTATTAAGGATGTCTATTTAGTGACCGAGTTAAAGCATAACCTGTTCAGCATTAGTCATCTTGCTGATCACGGATATGATATTAACTTCGGCAAAACTAAATGCTTTATCTATGATAGATCATCCGGGGACATCGCTTTCAAAGGGATGAGGGAAGATAACATATATATTTTCTATCTATCTAGAGATACTAACAGTGCAGGTAGATGCCTTTATGCCTACATAGATGAAAGACTATTATGGCACCAGCGTCCTGGTCATGCTAACATGGACACTATATCGAGACAATCTACCAAGAAGATAGTAAGAGGATTGCCTGAATCACATTCAAAAAGGACATAATATGTGCCGAATGTGAAATGAATAAGGCTACCAAATCTTCTTTCAAATCCATCAACACTTACAGCTATCATTCCCGATGATGATGAACCATCAACTTCCACTCATGTGGATACACCACCCGAAACCAGTTCTCTAGAGAGATTACCAGAGAAGTTCCAATTCAAACCTTCACATCCAAAAAACTTAGTAATAGCTGAGGTATCAAAAGGGGTAACTACTCGATCTTATTTAAGAGATTCTATTGCTAGCACTATTTTTATTTCTTAAATTGAACCTACAAATGTTTTAGAAGCTTTTAACGATAAATTTTGGATATCTGCAATGCAAGAAGAACTCAATCAATTTGAACAAAATCAGGTTTGGGAACTTGTTCCTAGACCTGCTGATCATTCAATCATTGGTACCAAATGGGGTTTTTTTTGCAACAAAGTTAATGAGGACGGCTCGGTCATTCGCAACAAGGCTTGTCTCGTAGCTCACAGATACAACCAATAGGAGGGTATCGACTATGATGAGACATATGCTCCTGTTGTACGACTTGAATCTATACGGAAGCTTTGCGCCTTTGCAAATTTCCAAACCTTTAAACTTTTTCAAATGGATGTAAAAAATGCTTTTCTAAATGGTTTTATTAAAGAAGAGGTTTTTTTTCAAATAACCCCCTGGTTTTAAAAATCAAAAATTTCTCGATCATTTTTTTAAACTTAAGAAAGCTCTTTATGGCCTCAAACAAGCTCCTCGAGCTTAGTATGAACGCCTTAGTACTTTTTTACTTGATAAAAGTTTTTCAAAAGGAAAAATTGATAATATACTTTTCATAAAATCCCTTGATGACACTGTTTTACTAGTACAAATCTATGTAGATGATATCATATTTGGGTCTACTAATGAGGGTCTTTGCAAAGATTTTGCCAAGTATATGTAAAAAGAATTTGAGATGAGTATGATGGGGGAGCTCAACAAATTCCTTGGACTGCAAATCAAACAATACTCGCAAGGCGTCTTCATTAGTCAGTCAAAGTATACAAAGGACATGCTAAAAAAGTTTAAGCTTGATAACATCAAACCTATCAGCACTCCTATGGCTATTACAATAAAGCTGGAACCTGATGAAAGCGGCAAAGCGGTTGATCAACATAAGTATCGAGGTATGGTTGGTAGTCTATTGTATTTAACTGTTGGTCGTCCCGATATTATGTTTAGTGTTTGCTTATGTGCTAGATATCAAGCTAATCCTAAAGAATCATATATGATCGCTGTTAAGCGTATCTTTAGATATCTTAAAGGAATGATTATGGTAGGCTTGTGGTATCCTAAAACCACTTCCTTTGAATTAATCGAATATTTCGATGCTGATTTTGTGAGATGTAAAGTCGACCGTAAGAGTACCAGCAGTATGTGTTATTTGTTAGGAAAGGGTTTAGTCTCATGGTTTAGCAAGAAGCAGAATTCTGTCGCACTATCTACAACAGAAGCTGAGTACATCGCAGCTGGTCGTTGTTGTGCACAGATTCTATGAATGAAGCAAACTCTTGAAAACTATAACTTACTATTCAAGCACATACCTATTTTTGGTGATAATACTAGTACAATAAATTTGACCAAGAACCCAGTACGTCACTCACGCACAAAGCATATAGAGATTAGACATCATTTCTTGCGTGATCATCAACAACACGATATTATTAACTTAGAATTCATTGACACTGAACATCAGCTAGCAGATTTCTTTAGAAAACTACTAGCCGAAGAGCGCTTCAATTTTTTTCACTGAGAGTTAGGAATTTTGGATGAAACTTTCATAAAATAAGTCGTACCTGCGTAAATAACGGTTATAACGTATGTTATTCATGGTAACATTGCTTTGGGAACAAGCCGAAAGGGCCCTTCTGACAACAAGGCATAAAAGCCTAAGCGACACGGTGCACTAGTCTTTGGACTACCGCTATCTGGGATCCGGCCCCTACAGCTAACCTAAAGCAGTTTTACTATGATGATCATCGTTTTAAACAATATTTATTATATGACTACACTATTTTTATGGCTTGTAACATTCAAAATTTTAAATTCAAGATTTTTTCTATCAAAAATATCTTTTTAAACATTTTTCTGTTCTAGAGCCAGAGCCATAGAACTCGGGCCGAACTCTGCCCTACACAGAGTTCGGGCCGAACTCTGTGTGCCTGCTTCCAGAACCCCCAGCTGCTCCTGGCCATCTAATTTTTTGATCTGACAGCCATGATTTAACCCGACCTGCTGGCCCTAATGCTCATATACCCGAACTCTCTCTCTCTCTCTCATCACTTTTCTCTTCTTCTACCTCCCGTAAAACCCTTTCTCCTTAAACCGTAACCCTAGAAAACTCAATTCTTAGGGCTATCTTTCCCCAAACTCAAGATTTAAGGGTTTTTGGTGGGATCTCTTCCATCTCCAACTACTTTTGTGAGGTATAACTCCTATTTTTAATCTCTTTCGAATTCATCTTTTCATTATCAGTGGCTCCAAAGTTATTTGGTAGAGGAAATAGGTTGAGAAGTGAGGGGGCATCTTCATCTAACCCTCCTCCTACTCCTCCTAGTCATCCTTTGTTCAATCCACCACCTCCACTAAATCCCAACACCTACAATGAGCAAACTTTTGTCTCATTGGATGCATCCAATGAGTGGTACATAGACTTTCGCTCACGTAGTGTGTCCCCGGCCATCCGATAAACTTCACAATTTTTTCGACATATGACGCACTTTTTCACGATTTATGCCTGGATGAACTTGTCACAACTTCATCTCTTGTCTATCTCAATGCTATACATATGTTTTACTGTAATTTAACTCATGACGACACTAGGATTTATTTTCGTGTCGCCGGCATTGATATATCTTTTGACGATTTTGAACTTGCCGATTACCTTAACCTCCTGGAACCCAACACTTGGAAAAAACTTGTTGATGCCCGACAGTTCCAACTTCCCGGTGATACCACTCTTGAGGGTTTTAAGGATGCATTGTGTTTTCCTAACACACGTCCTCGTAAGCTTCGAGCCAAATATCTCAACAACTATTTTTATAAACTCTATCGGATCATCTTTTCTTCGATCTTGCCCAAAGCAGGATCTACCGATGAAGTCACTTATCTTGAGATATCGGCTCTATATCATCTTCACTTTTGTCTTCCGTTCAACTTCTCTCGCACGATGATGGATTGGATGATTCGTGTGAGACCAAAACCAAAATCCTTGGTCTATGCCATGTACGTTCCAAAGATTTTCCGTGCCTTCAATATCCCTCTTGATGACTATCAGTTCCTACCGGCTCCTATCTCTCTGTCCAAGGCACGTAGGACTATTGCTACTGCTGTATCCACTGACTCTGATGCTCCTGAGCCCGAGCCTCCTTCTACTCTTGATTCCATCCAGGCGATGTTGCGTGATCGCTTCCATTTGGAAGATGACCGCTGGACCCAGTTGGACTACCGTACCACCCTTCAGATGAGTGCTATTAGCAACTCGCTGCACGAATTCCAGTACACCCTGGCCACCCATCCTATTATGTCGTTCCCTATTGTACGGGGTCCTTCTCGCAAAGGTTACCGTATTGACGACACATAGGTCAGGCGGTATCTGGACCCGGACGCAACCTTTGTTGACCATCGTCGCTCTACCAGCGACCCTTCAGACTCTACTGGTCCATCCCGTGCTCCATGATGGTCGTGGTTTATTACCTGCTGATGCTGTTGATGTTAGGCTATATTTTCATTTTGCTTTATGTAGTAGTTTTTAAAAACTTTGAGTTGTAGTATTTCTATTTCCTTCATGCATTGTATTTCCTTCAAAACTATGCACTTTGGTTCAGTATTGAGGTATAATACTGCTAATACTTTCTCTCTTTATGGTTATGGTTCCTAGTTGTGTGATTGCATGTATTCACTTTGTCTATTTTTATGGGGAGCCATTATTTCATTTTGCTAAATGACAAAGGGGGAGAATACTTGATATTTGCTTTGGGAATACTTGATATGTGCTTTGAGCTTATATATATATTTTGTTGTGCTTGCTTGGATTAGAACTTATCTCAGGACATATCTATTTAAGGGGGAGCCGACATGTTCATCTACGGTGGAGCTATCATCTTTATTCTATGTGTCCAGGTATGAGTGTTGCGACATACAAATATTGTGTTTTTGTTAATTATCAAAATGGAAGAGATTGTTGACCCAAACTGGATCGCAGTCAACCTAATCTTGATAATTAACAAGACGATATCTGTTATAATCCAACTTAACACATCAAGCTCCATCAAGCTCCAAAACAGAACATCATCACATATCAGTTCAAGACAGACATCATCGACGATTGCTTCGACAGTGCTGCTGTTACTTGTTATCTGAGTCTGTATTTTTACTTTTTATTGAGTCTAGGCTAGTGTAAGTTGAGTCGCACTGAGTATCTCAACCCTAAACTTAATACCCAAGCTCTACCAAACAAACTCCAAAACCTGCCAAGCCCAAAAAGCCCACTTGAACTTTCTGTCCTCTAGGAGACAGAGTTCGGGCCGAACTCTGCCCCCTTAATTTTAGGACATAATTTTTAGGGCTTGCTGGTTTCTAGTTATCCAACGGCTAAATATTTGAATATTTGGGACAGAGTTCTGGCCGAACTCTGCCTATCTGGACTAGTATATATATAGGCCTTAATTTCTCTCATTTTCAATCATCCAATCTTCTCATCTTCTCTTCTCCTATAGCCTATTCATTCAAGAGCTTATTCTTCTCATCTAACTAGCCACAAAACTTTCTAAGCTTCCAAGGTGCTCAGTGCGAGTCAACTAGAAGTTTGTGTGCAAGAGTTTCAAAAGAAGTCACTTGGACAATTCTGAGTCTCTCCATCCGCGAATCTGTAAGAAGTTGGCGTGCTCTTCTGAGTAAATGCACATGGTTGTACGCTATTTCACAAATAGTGGATTTCAATCCTGTTCTAGAGTTTTCAGGCCTGGACTTGTCCTCCACGAGGGAAACCAGGTTAAAAACTTTTGTGTCTGCGTATGCTTCTCTGATCTCTATTTATATTCCGCAATTATACTCTGATTATTATTTATGTTGAGTGGACTTGAATAGAGTTATTTTTAATTGGGTATTATCGACACATAATCTATTCACCCCCCTCTAGAGTTGCCTACACGTACTTCGGTTTTGACTTGTGTTAGTGGCCCGGGTAGTTTAGACTCTAGTAGGGACCCAAAGATTAGATAGGTATAGCCCACAAACTCATCTCATTAGGCTAGTGCATTTAGACTAAACCCACATGACAAGTTTAGTCATTTAAAGATTAGAATCTTGACCCTTTTGACCCCAAACCTTTGCATACTCCTAGTTAACCAAAGTAAGACTTGATGAGGGCAACTTAGACATTTTCCAAACCCATTTAGGGCTCCCATATGGCAGCCCATCTTCATATTAAAGTCCCACTTCATCTTCTTCCTCTTTCTATTTTCATTTCAAGCCCTAATTTAGGAGCTTTTCCCCAAAATTGCTCATACACCCAAATTTCCTTCAAATTGAGCCAAATTTATTTTATTCTCTTCCCCTTGGAGAGAAGAAGTCTGTTTTGGCTAGGTAAGAAGGGATTGGAAGGATTTGGAGCCTTGAAGCTTGGTGGAGATCTAGATCTAGGAATTTTACATTGAGAATCCATCTTCTTTTTGGTTGAGCTCTCTAAACCCTTCAATTTTATTTCATTAGTGTAACTACATTCATCTAGGACCCCATTTGCATTAAGGTACCATTAGAGGGGAGTTGAGGCTCTCCTCTTCCTATTTGAAGTTTTTTTTCCATTTTATTTTGATACAAATTGGGAAAAATTGAATTTGTGACAACCAAGTGTTCGACACGTGTCCCCAAAGGAACTTTCGTGTCCTTTTTGGGTCGAGATTGGGTGTATGTGTCCTAAATAGGATACGTGGTGTTGTGTCATGGTATTTCATGATATACATGGTTAGATTTGGGTATATACATGTATTTTTTTTGTCTAAAACAATTCAAATTCGTCATAATATTCATCAACGTTTTTAGTATCCGTAGCAACTTAGAAATGTCATAACTCCTAGCTCAAGACTCCGATTAATCTTTCGTTTTTTGAAAAGAACCGTATCGAAGTTAGCTTTCCAAATATATATATTAATAGGCCAAATTCGTTCTAGATCTTTCTGTGTCACGACCCGCACCCTAGAGTAAGGGGACGAGAAGTGGGTACGTCCAGCCTACGCCGCAGTGTCGTCGGTAGAACGCTGTCCTAGGTCACAACATCTAAAAATATAATGCTAAGCATTTTATACTCCCTGAATGGGGTTGACATAGCAGAATGTAAACCCAATCACAACTAAGGAAGAAGAAGCACGATATGATATAGAACTCAAATGAAATACAGATTATCAGCATAGTCTAAGTGTCTAAGATAACATCTCAGCAACATCCAGAAATACAAGTCTCAACTACTGAATATGAAAGAATATATACAATCCAGATCTCAATGACAGAAATAAGGCCTAACTAAACTAGTCTAGGCAGTAGGGGTAATGCCATCAGCTAGAGCTGGGTCCTCCTGAGAGTCCAGCTCACAAGTGTCGTCTAGGGCTGTTCCATAGAAGGTATCCACACAGGCCTCCTCCTCGTCCCCTGTAATATTTTCAACAGGTCCAGTCAGGAAAGAGCGAGCACAATACATCTCGACAGTTTATAGCAGGTTAGAAAATATATACATGCAGTAGAGTAAGATACAAGAAACTGAAAGAAGTACAGAATGTATAAGAGATAGCTGTAATGAAAATATATACTGTAAATAGAGAACTATCAGTGGCTAGTGAGTCAGAGTACAATATAGACATGTGAATGGCATAGGAGATTCTGATGAGATACTACGGAGGTGATCAGATGAGATACTACTTGGGTATTATTCGCATGCCTACTTCTACTCCCCCGTGCCCCCAATTAATATACAAGGATCCAGCTAGGTTATGTTATGATCCATGCAACGGCCACAAGGGGTGATACATGGTATGCCTAAAAATGGGTGAATCTAGAAATTCCCATAAATGGGTGATTCAAGGAAGACTCTGTGATCATGAGAGTACATGTCACAAGTGACCAATGAACCATGAAGCATAGTGATACATAATGTAAGTGAAACGTACAGAACATGTAGTATCCGATGCTCCCTTAGGGGATAACATCTCCAGAAGGGATCCATATAGTACTAATTCGTGTGACCAATGTGACAGCATCAAGTAAAGTAATCTAAAACAGGAAAATAATTCTAACAGGATATAAAATGATCAGAGAATGAACTCGCCTGCTATCTGAGTGTCCGGATGAAATGTACTGTCCGAGGAGAGGTGTCTGGCTCCTAATCAGAACAACACAAGTCACAATAAGTCCAAAATGGTATAATGAAGTCCTACTATGCATTCTACATGATTCTAGGTCAATCTAGACCCAAGTCAACTCTGGGTCAACTTGGTCAACCCTGAAAGTCAAACCTAGGTCAACTATGGTCAACTAGGTCTAACAAGTCTAAATTAGGTCAAACTAGTTATTCTAGGTCTAAACAAGCCCACAAGACCATACAAGCCTAAACCAAGCCTATCAAGTCTATACTAGTCTATTCTAACCATTACACTACATCATATTGCATAACTAATTGCATATAGGAAATCCTATTCATCAACATACATTTAGACATGTATACTCATATACATTATACCTATATATATACAAGCATATGTATATGTATACATTATACATATATATAGGCTTAAATACATATATACATTATATATATTATATATTATATACATTATATATTAGGGTGAAGGGAGTACTATGTGTCAAGAATGTGTGTGTGTGTGTGAGAATACAAGAGGCATGTGTATGTGTTGTGAAAACATGTGTGTTAGAAGTGTCAACAGAAATCCCAAGACAGGAAACATAGTGTCCAGCTATCATTCATGTGTGTGTGCAGGAATCAAATGGTGTTAGAGTTGAAATCTCAGGATCTTGTTAACAGTGTAGCAAGTGTCTAGGAAATCAGTGAATACATTTGGGTGTGGGCAATAGGAAAACAGAAAACTGTGTGGGGAAATCAGTGATATAGGAATTCAAACTCAGTGAAGGTTTACCAATGTAACAGTTGACAGTGATCAATAAAACAGTTAGCTAACTATAGGTAATCAGTGAACTACTATAGGAATCTAATCTAACATGTAATTTAAACATGGAGAAGAATTTACAAAATCAGTATAAAAAAACTGGGATGAAAATCAGTGAACCATAGGTAACCCTGTGTACAGAAGATCAGTGAAGGATAATGGTTCATGAATCACCTAATCCTATTCTCAGGTTTATTTCAATAGAGAAAACTCAGTTTAATCTCAGTTTTCAGGATAGGGAATAAAAATCAACAAAACTGATATACTTGTATCAGTCAAGTCCTAACACATGCCAAAATCCCATTCATGAATCCAAAGTCCATTCATATATGTAAATCGAATTAATCAGAGGTTAACACACATGTGAGAATCATTGACAGTTTCAAAACATCAATTAAAATGGGATTTAAATGTTTAAGAAATGGGAAATGAATGTATCAATCAATACCAGTCACCAACTAACCAATTCGAATTCAAATATTCCATTCCTCATATCAAACCACCTAAAACTACTATGTAATCAAACTAATATAGATTATTAATCATATATAGGATCTAATTTAGCAGTTAAAATCATAATTAAACCATTAACACTGGAATTAAACACTGAAACAACTATCAAGACTGTGCACGCACCGAACATGACCCGTGCACAGTCAAATGCGTGTCCGACACGACACGGGAGTGTCTCAAACCCTGAGGACCTCGTGTCATTGTCTGCCCCTAGGGCTGTGTCAAATATTAGATGTCCACGTGGCGTATCCGTGGCACAGTTGACCCCGAGTAACAGGGGAGTGCACCTGCGCGCGCGCACGCTGCACCCCGCATGTACCCGTGTCCAAAGCGACACGACACGACACAAAAACAACCTCAGTGCACCAGAAACCCATAAGCGAGCCTAAACCCTAATTTTCTATTCAAAAGTTTTCCTAAAATAAGATCGAAATCCCCTTTGGGGCATTTCATCGAACACCTAGGTATTCAGTCGGATACGTGTCCGATAGGGATACGAAACAGGTCCATCATGACCCGAAACCAATTCCTATAGGTAGGGGACTCCTAGGGCTTTCCAAATATGCAAAGAAATCAGGGAAACTATAGGTTTAAGGATCATTTACCTATTGATGAGCTTTTCAAGAAAAACCTCCTTTCTAGAACTTTTTTCTTTGATAGCAAACTCCACCAAATTGCTCTCCTACTGAAATTTCCTTCCATGGACAGAAAGTATAGATAAATTAGAACCTAATGCAACTTGTTTGGATTAAAAAGGAATTAAAATAGATTTTTAAAGAATTTCTAAAGATGGGATTTACCTCTTTTTCCAAATGTGAACTTTCTAAATGAGGCTAACTTAATGGAAGAGACTACTTATAGGGGGGAATCCCTAGGTGGGTTGGCCGGCCAAGTAAAGGTTAGGGTTAGGTTTACATGGTATGGGCTATGGGCTTCTATGGGCTAAGTTGCTAATTAATGGTTTCAAAACCATAAGTCATGGCTTATGACTAAAAGCCTCTCTATTCTAACTTAAATCTAAAAGACCAACCATGGGTTAAATTAAGTTAGGCTAGGGTCACATGATCTACCCAAGTTACTATAACTAGTGTTAGCTTCTAGGGTAGGCTCCAAAGTCAACACTAGTCAAAGTCTAGAATATCACTGAAATAAATTATACTAAAAATCACATAAATTTTAATAAATCTCAATAATTCACAATAATTTCAAATAAATCCCAAAAATTCAAAAATGACCAAAATACCCTCATACTAGAAATATGGTAGTGACAAATCTACCCTCCTTAAAAGAATTTTGTCCTCGAAATTGAAAGGCGAAATACAACTGATGAGAAGGATAGAAAGTATACCTCACGGTCCAAAAAGATATGGGTATCGCTCGCACATCTCATCCTCCCGCTCCCAGATAGGATCTTCTGAAGAATGATGCCTCCATGCGACGCGAACCAAAGGTATCACCTGGTTCCTCAGTACCTTCTTCTGTCGATCCAGAATCTCTACTGGCTGCTCTGGATTGCTGAGAAGGCCCAACCTCAATCTCCGAATGGTCTAGCACATGGCTAGGATCAGCCACATACCGTTTCAACTGTGATACGTAGAATATGTTGTGGACACCCACTAGTGTAGGTGGCAAGTCTATCCTATAAGCCACGTCGTCGACTCTCCCGCTGATAACGAAAGGGCCGATGAAGCGCGGGCTAAGCTTCCCACCTCCACCAAAACGTATCATACCACGAGTCAGAGATATCCTCAAAAAAACTTGGTCTCCAACCTAATTACAAGCAAGGTCTCAAATTAACTATGATAAACAAACATGATCAATCAAAACACAACAATCAAACCTAAATCTAATCCTAATCTAATCTGTACCTCAAACTCCAATGGCCTCCGGTGGCTATCTGCCCATTGTCGATGTCTGTCCTGCACCACGCAAAGTCTGTCCCTGATGAGCTTCATCTTCTCGGCTGCGTCAACAACCATCTCTGGTCCCAGTAAAGCTCGCTCACCAACATCATCCCAAGATAAGGGTGTACGACATCTACGCCCGTACAGAGCCCCGAAAGGTGACATCTCAATGCTGGCCTGAAAACTGTTATTGTAAGCAAACTCCACCAAATGTAGATGATCCTCCCAGGAACCTCCAAAGTCCAAGATGCACGTCCGCAGTATATCCTCAAGTGTCTGAATAGTTCTCTCTGACTGTCCGTCCGTCTGGGGGTGGTATGCGGTACTAAACTTGAGCTGAGTGCCCAAGTTAGTCTGCAGACTCCTCCAGAAATAGAAAGTAAAGCGACTATCCCAATCCGAGATGATGCTGACTGGAACCCCATGAATTCTGACTATCTGTCGTATATACATCTCCGCAAGCCTCTCTGTAGACGTACCTACCTTGAATGGCAAGAAGTGGGCCGATTTGGTCAACCTGTCAATAATGACCCAAATCGCATCTTTTCCTCCTGGTGTACGCGGCAATCCAGATACGAAATCCATAGTGATATACTCCCACTTCCATTCGAGAATGGGCAATGGCTGCAATAATCCACCGGGCCTCTGCCTCTCTGTCTTGACCTGCTGACAGACCAAGCACCTAGCTACGAAGCGAGCTACCTCCTGCTTCATCCCGGACCACCAAACATGCTCCCTAAGATCTCGGTACATCTTGTTGGCACTAGGGTGTACAGAGTACTGAGATCTGTGGGCCTCCTGTAAAACCTGCTCCCTGAAATCTCTGCTAGACACACATAACCTGGAACCGTGCCGTAAGGCACCATCCTCTGCAAGAGAAAACTCGCCATCCAGCAATCCTGCTCGAACCTGTTCTCGGAGATACCGCAGAGCAACATCCTCAAACTGTGTCGACTTGATCCTCTTCACCAAGTCTGACTGAATCTGCAGGCCCCACAACTGTATCTGAACTCCGGGCACGATCACCTCAATCCCCAGACTCTCCAAATCAGCAAGCAAGTAACGGTCCATGGTCAAACACATGGCTGTCGGATACCTACTCAAGGCATCGGCAACCATGTTGGCCTTCCCTGGATGATACTGAAGTAGGATGTCAAAGTCCTTCATTAACTCTAGCCATCTGTGCTGCCTCATGTTCAGCTCCTTCTGAGTGAACACATACTTTAAGCTCTTATGATCTGTAAAAATCTCTATCCGCTCTCCATACAGATAGTGCTTCCATAACTTCAGAACAAAAATCACTGCTGCCAGCTCCAAGTCATGGGTAGGGTAGTTCTTCTCATGGGGACGTAACTGCTTGGAAGTATAGGCAATCACCTTTCCGTGCTGCTGCAATACACAACCCAGCCCCTTCCCTGAAGCATCACTATAGATAGTGAATCCCTCTGATCCTGAAGGCAATGTCAGAATCGGAGCTGTCGTAAGCCGCTTCTTAAACTCATCAAAAGCTGTCTGACACTCCTCTGACCAAACATACTCAGCATCCTTTCGGGTCAACCGAGTCAACGGCTCTATAACTTGGGAGAAATCTTGCACAAATCTCCTATAATATCCTGCCAGCCCAGGAAGCTCCTGATCTCTGCCACTGTAGTCGGCGCTGCCCATGCCTCAACTGCTACGATCTTCTTGGGGTCAACTGAGATCCCATCTCCAGTCACCATATGCCCCAAAAAGTCAACCCGGTCCAAGAAGAACTCACACTTGGAGAGCTTCCCATAAAGCTGCTCCTTCCTGCGAGTCTCCAGCACTATCCTCAGATGCTCCTCGTGCTTCTCCTCAATCATGGAATACACCAAGATGTCGTCAATGAACACCTCCACAAACTGATCCAGGTACTGGTGGAACACCTTGTTCATTAGGTTCATAAATACTGCTGGTGTATTGGTCAGCCCAAACGGTATAACCAAAAACTTAAATTGTCTGTACCGTATCTTGAAAGCGGTCTTGGGAATATCCTCCCCCTTTACCTTCACATCGTGATACCCTGACCTCAGATCAATCTTGGAAAATACCCGAGCTCCGCTCAACTGGTCAAAAAGATCATCGATCCACGGCAGTGGATATCTGTTCTTGATCATGAGATTGTTGAGTGCCATGTAGTCAATACACATCCGTACTGACCCATCCTTCTTTGGCACAAATAATACTGGTGCACCCCATGGTGACGAACTCGAATGGATGAAGCCCTTGTCCTGCAGCTCATCCACCTACTTCTTCAACTCTACCAACTTACTATTGTTCACTCGATAGCCATGCTGAGAGATAGGTTTTGCTCCTGGAAACAAGTTTATAGAGAACTCAATGTCTTTGTCTAGTGGCAATCCAGGCAACTCCTCTGGAAAAACATCCATATACTCTGCTATCAAGGGGTGTGGAATCGTCTGCTCCTCAACCGAGACTCCGTAGAAAACTCCGTTGCTCTGCTCCGTCTGACGTCTGGAGTACTCGAACTCTGGCTCCCCCGGCACTCTGAAGAGAACTTTATCCCCTCTATAATCAATACTGGCGTGGTGCCTGCTCAACCAATCCATACCGAGTACTATATCGTAGTTCGGCAATGGCATTACGAGCATGCTCACCTCCAACTCACGGCCACCCAAAACAACACTCCGATCCTTAAAACATCACTCACGAGGATAATGCCACCCCCGGTCGTGATCTTGTAAGTCCTAGGCAGCGATTCAGCTATGATACCATGTCTAATCGCAAATAATACTGATACGAAACTATACGAAGCACCGGAATCGAATAATACAAAAGCTGGACTAGAGTCGAGAAGAATCGAACCTGCGACCAGCTCTCTTATTACCTCTGTATCCTCAGCCGCCATGGAGAAAGCTCGCCCCTGCTGTCCTCCTCTGGCCTGCTGCTGGTGCTGAACGAACCTCTGCTGCTGTGTCTGCAGGGCTAGTCCCCTTTGGTGGCCTATTGGAGCCCTGGCTCCTCCTCCCTGAGCTGCTCGTGCTATGAGACACTCCCTCATCTGGTGGTCTGCTGAACCACGTACCAGGCACTTGTCCAGTCTCTTCTTGCACTTGTTCCACCTGTGCCCTGGCTTCTTGCAATAAGTACAACTAGTGGCCTGCTTCCTCGGTGCCTGCTGCTGCACCCTCTGTTGCTGATGCTGCACTGGCTGATGCCTCGACTGCTGAAACTATTGCGGTTGGAATCTCTGCTGCTGGTACTGAAAGTGAGGCCTCTTGGCCTGGCCTCCGCTACTGCTGCCCCCAACAGGGTCTCGCCCTCTCTTGAGCCTAAGCTCAAGATCGTCCTCAGCCAATAAAGCTTCCGTCAAAATCTCCTTAAAAGTGGCATCCCTGTTGCCCATGGTCAAGGACTTGACTTCTTTGACCAGACCCTTTCGGAACCTCTGGGCCTTCGCCGTCTCGCTCAAGCCCTCTACGAATCTGCCGAGGCGGCCGAACTCCCCAGCGTACTCCTCTACTGACAGGCTCCCCTGAACTAAGCTCTCAAACTGCGACTCCAAGGCTCGGAGCACTGAATCTAGAAAGAACTTCTTCTTGAAGAAGCCCTTGAACTCCTCCCAGGTCTGTCCAGCTACCCCCACCCTGGGGGCTGACTGATACCAGGTGCGAGCAAGATCTCGCATCCGGCTAGCTGCTGCCTCAATTTGGAGATCTACCGGTATCCGGGCCAGGCAGAAGATCTCCTCTACATGCTCGATCCATTCGTCAGTATATAAAATCCCCTCTGTCCCCAGGAAGTCTCTGGGGCTCATCTTCTGGAACTGCTCTATCCCAGGTGTCCTCGGCTGCTGGACTACTGGTCGAGCTGCGACTGTCGTAATGGCCAACTCCATTTTCCTGGCCTGCCGGGTCTGCTGCACCTCCATAAACTGCTGGAAGTAGGCGAACATCTGTGCCACGTCCATGTATCCTATAGGCGACGGCTGCTGGAAAGGCATCTCTGGGATGACTGGGTCCTGCCTCCGAGCCGGTGGAGGCATACCGCCTGTTGCTACTACTGAGATCCCAATACGAGCAGAGGTGGCAAGAGCTGCAGTCTCCTGACCCTGCTGAACTGGCTGAGAGGTAGCAGTCCCCTCTACAGTATCCCCATGAATGGTACGGTATGACAGCGTATCCACCATCCTGAAGACAGATCAAATAAGGGTATCAATTGCTGAGAAAGAAGCGATATAACAAAGGCGAACAGTTAAAATTCAAAAGAAATCAATTGACAGTTAGGATTTAGATGGCAATAATAAAGTTTTTCCTAATGTGATTGAGTACCTTGAAAACTAATGTCCTATATCCTACTGCAGGCTGTAGTAATACTCTGGTTCGAATACCACTACACTTCTAGTCTAGACCTGCATTGGCCACCACTAAAAATGTGTCACGACCCGCACCCTAGAGTAAGGGCACGAGAAGTGGGTACGTCCAGCCTACGCCGCAGTGTCGGTGGTAGAACATTGTCCTAGGTCACAACATCTAATAATATAATGCTAAGCAGTTTATACTCCCCGAATGGGGGTGACATAGCAGAATGTAAACCCAATCACAACTAAGGAAGAAGAAGCACGATATGATATAGAGCTCAAATGAAATACAGATGATTATAATAGTCTAAGTGTCTAAGATAACATCTCAGCAACATCCAGAAATACAAGTCTCAACTACTGAATATGAAAGAATATATACAATCCAGATCTCAATGACAGAAATAAGGCCTAACTAAACTAGTCTAGGCAGTAGGGGTAATGCCATCAGCTAGAGCTGGGCCTCCTGAGAGTCCAGCTCACAAGTGCCGTCTAGGGCTGTCCCATAGAAGATATCCACACAGGCCTCCTCCTCGTCCTCTGTAATATTTTCAACAGGTCCATTCAGGACAGAGCGAGCACAATACATATCAACAGTTCATAGCAGGTTAGAAAATATATACATGCAGTAGAGTAAGATATAGGAAACTGAAAGAAGTACAGAATGTAAAAGAGATAGCTGTAATGGAAATATATACTGTAAATAGAGAACTATCAGTGGCTAGTGAGTCAGAGTACAATACAGACATGTGAATGGCATAAGAGATTCTGATGAGACACAACGGAGGTGATCAGATGAGATACTACTTGGGTATTATTCACATGCCTACTTCTACTCTCCCGTACCCCCAATCAATATACAAGGATCCAACCAGGTTATGTTATGATCCATGCAACGGCCCACAAGGGGTGATACATGGTATGCCTAAAAATGGGTGATTCTAGGAATGCCCATAAATGGGTGATTCAAGGAAGACTCTGTGATCACGAGAGTACATGTCACAAGTGATCAATGAACCATGAAGCATAGTGATACACAATGTAAGTGAAACGCACAGAACATGTAGTATCCGATGCTCCCTGAGGGGATAACATCTCAAGAAGGGATCCATATAGTACTAATCCGTGTGACCAACGTGACAGCATCAAGTAAAGTAATCTAAAGCAGGACAATAATTCTAACAGGATATGAAATGATCAGAGAATGTACTCGCCTGCTATCTGAGTGTCCGGATGAAATGTACTGTCCGAGGAGAGGTGTCTGGCTCCTAATCAGAACAGCACAAGTCACAACAAGTCCAAAATGGTTTAATGAAGTCCTACTATGCATTCTACATGATTCTAGGTCAATCTAGACCCAAGTCAACTCTGGGTCAACTTGGTCAACCCTGAAAGTCAAACCTAGGTCAACTATGGTCAACTAGGTCTAACAAGTCTAAATTAGGTCAAACTAGTTATTCTAGGTCTAAACAAGCCCACAAGACCATACAAGCCTAAACCAAGCCTATCAAGTCTATACTAGTCTATTCTAACCATTACACTATATCGCATTGCATAACTAATTGCATATAGGAAATCCTATTCATCAACATACATTTAGACATGTATACTCATATACATTATACCTATATATATACAAGCATATGTATATGTATACATTATACATACATATAGGCTTAAATACATATATACATTATATATTAGGGTGAAGGGAGTACTATGTGTCAAGAATGTGTGTGTGTGTGAGAATACAAGAGGCATGTGTATGTGTTGTGAAAACATGTGTGTTAGAAGTGTCAACAGAAATCCCAAGACAGGAAACATAGTGTCCAGCTATCATTCATGTGTGTGTACAGGAATCAAATGGTGTTAGAGTTGAAATCTCAGGATCTTGTTAACCGTGTAGCAAGTGTCTAGGAAATCAGTGAATACATTTGGGTGTGGGCAATAGGAAAACAGGAAACTGTGTGGGGAAATCAGTGATATAGGAATTCAAACTCAGTGAAGGTTTACCAATGTAACAGTTGACAGTGATCAATGAAACAGTTAGCTAACTATAGGTAATCAGTGAACTACTATAGGAATCTAATCTAACATGTAATTTAAACATGGAGAAGAATTTACAAATTCAAAATAAAAAAACTGGGATAAAAATCAGTGAACCATAGGTAACCCTGTGTACAGAAGATCGGTGAAGGATAATGGTTCATGAATCACCTAATCCTATTCTCAGGTTTATGTCAATAGGAAAAACTCAGTTTAATCTCAGTTTTCAGGATAGGGAATGAAAATCAACAAAACTGATATACTTGTATCAGTCAAGTCCTAACACATTCCAAAATCCCATTCATGAATCCAAAGTCCATTCATATATGTAAATCAAATTAATAAGAGGTTAACACACATGTGAGAATCATTGACAGTTTCAAAACATCAATTAAAATAGGATTTAATATTTAGGAAATGGGAAATGAATGTATCTGTCAATACTAGTCACCAACTAACCAATTCAAATTCAAATATTCCATTCCTCATATCAAACCACCTAAACTACTATGTAATCAAACTAATATAGATTATTAATCATATATAGGATCTAATTTAGCAGTTAAAATCACAATTAAACCATTAACACTGGAATTAAACACTGAAACAACTATCAAAATTGTGCACGCACCGAACATGACCCGTACACAGTCAAATGCATGTCCGACACGACACGAGAGTGTCTCAAACTCTGAGGACCTCGTGTCAGTGTCTTCCCCTAGGGCTGTGTCAAATATTAGGTGTCCACGTGGTGTATCCGTGACACAGTTGACCCCGAGTAGCAGGGGGGTGCACCTGCGCGCGTACCCCGCGTGTACCCGTGTCCAAAGCGACACGACACGAAAACAACCTCAGTGCACCAGAAACCCATAAGCGAGCCTAAACCCTAATTTCCTATTCAAAAGTTTTCCTAAAATCAGATCGAAATCCCCTTTGGGGCATTTCATCGAACACCTAGGTATCCAGTCGGATACGTGTCCGATACGGACACGAAACAGGTCCATCTTGACACGAAACCAATTCCTATAGCTAGGGGACTCCTAGGGCTTTCTAAATATGCAAAGAAATTAGGGAAACTATTGGTTTAGGGATCATTTACCTGTTGATGAGCTTTTAAAAAAAAACCCTTTCTAGAACTTTTTCTTTTGATAGAAAACTCTACCAAATTGCTCTCCCACTGAAATTTCCTTCCATGGACAGAAACTATAGATGAATTAGAACCTAATGCAACTTGTTTGGATTAAAAAGGAATTAAAATAGATTTTCTAGGAATTTCTAAAGATGGGATTTACCTCTTTTTTTGAATGTGAACTTTCTAAAGGAGGCTAACCTAATGGAAGAGACTACTTATAGGGGGGAATCCCTAGGTGGGTTGGCTGGCCAAGTAAAGGTTAGGGTTAGGTTTACATGGTATGGGCTATGGGCTTCTATGGGCTAAGTTGCTAATTAATGGTTTCAAAACCATAAGTCATGGCTGATGACTAAAAGCCTCTCCATTCTAACTTAAATCTAAAAGACCAACCATGGGTTAAATTAAGTTAGGCTAGGGTCACATGATCTACCCAAGTCAATATAACTAGGGTTAGCTTCTAGGGTAGGCTCCAAAGTCAACACTAGTCAAAGTCTAGAATATCACTCAAATAAATTATACTAAAAATCACATAAATTCTAATAAATCTCAATAATTCACAATAATTTCAAATAAATCCCAAAAATTCAAAAATGACCAAAATACACTCATACTAGAAATGTGGTGGTGACATTCTGTAAAACTGTTTGAGTGTCAGTTGTCTGAAAGACGAACGTGTTTCGGTGTTTTCGCAATTCCGGGAGTTTTTAGACACGAAAATGCGATCCATTTGAAGTTTCGGAAAACTAATACAAAGGGCTATAAATACTTTAATACTACAATTTAGTAAATAGGTCTAATAGGTGCAGTATTAGTTTTAAGTAGAAAACTGACTATACGGCATAGGCATTTTGTGTATCCTATTAGCCTATGTAGTATGGATATCAAGTAAATGTAGGTATCATAGGTTGTCAAGAATATATATATATATATATATATATATATATATATATATATATATATATTATTGTTAGGTAATATGTGTTAGTTAGTGTGTGTTAATGTTGATACAAATGGTTAACAAGTAAGCCAAATATAGATAAGTTATGTGTCAAGGTATTAAAGTTGTGGGCAAGGTACTAGTGTAATACTTGGGTACCATGAGGATATTGGTATCGTGAAACTCAAGTATCATGAGTAAGGATAAGTGAGTATTGGGACTTGAGTAGGGTATCCTATTTGGTATCAAGTATTAGTATTAGAGTTAGTTGGATAAGTATATGGGAGATAAGGTATTGGTCAAGATACTAAGATATTGGGTATTAGAACTATATAATAGATAATATCAAGATGTCAAGTGCTAAGAGTAGCATGATTGTGTCCATGTGTGTGTGAGTGGTTAGATATATGTTAGCCTACCTTAAGTTAGTGTCTAAAGTGTGGTTAGTGTTATATGTTAGATAGATGGTTTGATATGATAGTTAGAGTTTGTTAGTTAGATGCCTATCTATGTTAGAGTTAGATATCTTAGGATATAGATATCTAAGTTAGATATGTTAGAGTTAAGATACTTGGTATCTTAGAGTTAGATATCTTAGGATATTGATAGTATCTTGAGGGTATCAAGAGAGTAGGATATTAGGATATGGTTAGAGTGGTATCTTGAGATACCCAAGTAGTATCTTGGGATATCTTAGATTTACCTTTTTCCTTAAGTTAATAGTTTGCCTTCAAGGCAAGGTATTGGGTTTACCTAGGTAACTAAGGTTAGATATCTAAGTTATTGGTTAGCTAGTAGCTTGGGGGTATATATATAGTTACTAGATATCCAAGTATGGGTATTGGGTATTAAGGTATGTTTACCTAGATTAAGGTATTTGACTTCCAACCATTGTTTGGTATTGGGATACCAATAGGACCAAGGTATATGGTATCTTGGTAGGTAATGGTTAGGAATAGGATGCTTGACTTAAATTTGACCATGTTTGACCAAGGTTGATTGTTTTGACTAAAAGTCAACTGCAATTCAATATTGCACCTAGATTAGACTAGAAGTTGATCAGAGTTGACCAGTTGACCAAAAGTAAATTGTGAGTCAACCATTGACCTAATTTGACCTAGAACGGCTAGGAGTTGACCAGAGTTGACCAGTTGACCAAAAGTCAACTGTAGGTCAAACCTTGACCTAGATTAACATAATTTGACTTTGTTTGACTTATCTTGACCTAGTTTGACTTACCTTGACTTTTTTTTGACTTTGTTTGACTTACCATGACTTAGTATGACTTTGTATGACCTAGTGTGACTTAGTATGACTGAGTTTGACCTAGATTTGCATAGTATACACTAGAATATTATGCCATACACTGTCAAACCCTAATTAACTCATGTATATCTCATCTTTAGAATTTATCA